>CM045571.1:16527385-17127385 GCA_024721245.1 Mitragyna speciosa
CCCGTTGTAATCGAATTTCCAGAACAGATGCCTGTGAATAGTTTACAGGAAGTACTATGGAATTACGAGGAACCCGCATTGTTGATTGGGAAAAAGAAGTTGTTGAAAGAAGAAGTTGATGCTGTCACTAGATCTGGGAGAATTCTAGGAGAGTTCGAGACGAATGCCCAACCCAAAGCTCAAGGAAATTCTCTGTTGCCTAAGCAACCCGTATCTGAAAAGGATGCTTTTGGATTTTTTGAAATTGATTAAGAGAAGTGAATACAAGATAGTGGAACAGCTGGACAAGGCACCTGCCCATATCTCTTTCCTGAACTTGCTCTTGACTTCTGAATTACACAGGGAAGCTTTGCTCAAAGTGCTTAATGAGACTCACGTTTCTAAAAATATTCCCGTTGACAAATTTTCTAATGTTGTGGGCAGCATTCTCACCTCAGCTCATATTAGTTTCTCTGACGACGATTTGACTGCAGAAGGGATTGCACACAACAAGGCATTGTACATATCAGTGCGTTGTAACGGAAAGCTGTTACCAAGGGTTTTGGTGGATAATGGATCAGCTTTAAATATCTGTCCGTGGGCTACTATTGTCAAACTGGGGCTATCTGATGTTAAGCTTCGCACATCAGCTGTCGTGGTGAGAGGCTTTGATGGAACTAGGAGGGAGCCGATGGGTGAAATCGATTTGGTTTTAGAAGTTGGCCCAGCTCAGTTTCAAGTTTCTTGTCAAGTCATGGATTTCTCTGGTGCTTATAATGTTCTGTTGGGGAGACCGTGGATACATACTTCTAATTTGGTGCCTTCTTCACTGCATCAGATGCTCAGATTTATTGTGAATGATCAGTTAATACCGTGTTCGCTGAAGATGACTGTGCAATGATGGTTAATGCCAATTCAAAATGGAGAGGCAGTGAAAAACCTTCCGTTTCTGCTCATCGTGTTGAAGATGTTATCTCTACGGGGTGGGTTATGAAGAACGAATCATTCATCAGAATAGATGTATCTGAAGCTAGCGTCATGATGGCTAAAGAAATGATCCGAGGAGGTTATGAGATAGGGAAGGGTCTCGGAAGAAATTTGCAAGGGCTTCTGGAACCAATAGAGCTCCCAATGCAAAAGGACACCTTCGGATTAGGATTTCATCCAACTGCAAAAGATAGAAGGGAGATGAGAATCCGAAAACTTGCCGAAAAGGAAGGAAAGCGGTCCGGGATGCATGTTCCGCCATTGTGCTACACTTTTCCTCGCTCATCTGGGGTGGTGATATCTGATCTCGATGAAGAGAATTCTGCAGATGGGATTGAATTGGGTATATCTCAGTTGTTCGTCGGAGCTATCTGTGGTGTCACCCCGTCAGAATCTTCTGAATTTCTAGACAATCGCTGAGGGTGCCCTTCAAAATTGGACAGCTGATTATCTCCCAATTCAAAGGGAGTTTCGGTAAATTCAGGGGATTGTCTTTTGTTCAGACTCATGCTTAGATAGGGCCTTACTTAGGATATTTTGTTTAATGACTGCTTTTGTTTCTTGACTCTAATTTCTTTTGCATATACCAACATCTTGTAAGTCAAAATGTGTTTTATTTTGGTATAGAGTTTCAAGATGAATGTGTCCTTGAGTAAGGTCCCTATCTTTAAAGATGACGTCTTTTGTTGATTTAGCAGTTTATTTCTAAATTTGAAGCAATGAAGAATTTTCTCATTGGTTTTAATAATTTCTTTTTATTTATTTGTTTTTGTATGTGTGTGTTATCTTTTTCAGATGGCCATCAATAAAATCATTTGACCCTTTGGATATCACCATTCTAGAAGTTGATGATTGCAATCTCGATATCTCTTGTGAATCTGAAATTATGGAATCTGAAATTGAAAACGAGATTGATACCGAGGGAGAATATGAATCTTTGTCAAAAACTCTTGAACAATATGAAGAGAAACCCAAACCGAACTTAGAAGAAACAGAATCCATTAACATTGGCACTGAAACAGAGATTAAGGAAATCAAAGTCAGCATTCATTTGAATAAGAAGCAAAAACAGGAGATGATTGAATTTTTGACTTTATTTCAAGATGTTTTCGCATGGTCATATGATGATGTAGCTGGAATTTCTACAGACATAGTAGTTCATAAATTGCCAACGGATCCAAATATTTCACCCGTGAAGCAGAAGCCTCGCAAGTTTAAACCAGATATGAGTCTCAAAATCAAGGAACAAATTCGTAAAGCAACTCAATGCTGGGATCATCCTGGTGTCTCATTACCCCATTTGGCTTTCAAATCCCGTTCCTGTTCCGAAGAAAAATGGAGAAGTGCGAGTTTGTGTGGATTATAGAGATCTTAACAGGGCAAGTCCAAAAGATGATTTTCCGCTGCCGAACATTCATATTCTTCTGGACAATACTGCAGGGCACGAGGTCGTATCATTTGGGGATTGTTTTTCGGGGTATCACCAGATTTTGATGGCAGAGGAAGATAGAGAAAAGACTACTTTTGTCACCCCTTGGGGAATATTTTGCTATAGGGTGATGCCTTTTGGATTGAAAAATGCCGGAGCCACTTATCAAAGGACAATGACAACCTTGTTTCATGATATGATCCACAAAGAGATGGAGGTTTACGTGGATGACATCATAATCAAATCTAAAAGGGTCGAGGATCACTTGGTGGATTTGAGAAAATTATTTGAAAGATTGAGGAAATACAATTTAAAGTTGAATCCTGCTAAGTGTGCCTTTGGAGCCCCAGCCGGCAAACTATTGGGGTTCATTGTCAGCAAGAGAGGTATCGAGATAGATCCTGCCAAAATCAAAGCAATTCGCGACATGCCAGTTCCAAAGACTCAAAGAGATGTAAAAAGTTTTTTGGGAAGAATCAATTTCATTGGCAGGTTCATCGCCCAACTGACTTCTACTTGTGAACCATTGTTCAAGTTGTTGAAGAAAAATGCACCTATGAAATGGAATGAGGATTGTCAAAAGGCTTTTGATAAGATTAAAGATTACTTGTTGAATCCTCCAATCTTAGTGCCGCCTCAACCTGGAAGACCTCTGATTATGTATTTATCTGTGCTTGACGAAGCTGTAGGATGTGTTTTGGGACAACATGATGAATCGGGAAAAAGAGAACAAGCCATTTACTATCTCAGTAAGAAGTTTACTGCGTATGAAGCTAATTATTCGTTTCTAGAGAGAAGCTGTTGTGCATTGGCTTGGGCGGTTCAGAAATTAAGGCATTATTTGCTTAGTCACACTACCTACCTCATTTCCCGTTCTGATCCATTGAAGTATTTGTTGGAAAAACCAATGCTTACGGGACGGATGGCCAAATGGCAGATGATTCTCTCTGAATTTGACATTGTTTTCACAACGCAGAAGGCGATTAAAGGGCAGGCTATAGCGGATCACTTGGCAGAAAATGCAAGAGAGAATGATTACCAGCCACTCAATACTTATTTCCCAGATGAAGAAATCTTGTTCGTTGGTGCAATTGAAGATATGAGTGAGCAGTACTCGGGGTGGAGATTGTTCTTTGATGGCGCTTCAAATGCTTTTGGGGCTGGAATCGGTGCTGTTCTAGTTTCACCCGAAGGGAAGCATTATCCGGCAACTGCCAAGCTGTGTTTTCCTTGCACTAATAATATGGCCGAATACGAAGCCTGTATTCTTGGATTGAAGATGGCATTAGAGATGGAGATTAAAGACTTGGTGGCATTTAGTGATTCTGATTTGCTTGTGCATCAGACGCTGAAGCAATGGGCAACTCGAGATTCTAAAATCATCCCCTATCATTGCAGTCTACTCGGATCTGGCCTCCAAGTTCAGAAATTTGGAGTTTCGGCACATTCCACGGACACGTAACGTGTTTGCAGACGCCTTGGCTACTTTGTCCTCAATGATTAAACATCCCGATGAATTGGTAATTGAACCCATCCAAATTCGGCTTCAAGAGGAGCCAGCTCATTGTTGGGTTGCAGAAGAAGTTTCAGACGGTCGGCCTTGGTACCATGATATCAAAGAATTCATTAAAATTGGATCTTATCCTCCTGGTGCTAATGCAGTTTCAAAAGGCTTTTTGCGCAGAATGTCTTCAAAATTCTTTTTGAATGGAGAAATACTGTACAAGAGAACGTCTGATTTGGGTCTGTTAAGGTGTGTTGATAAGGAAGAGGCCCACCAAATGATGAAAGAAGTTCACAGCGGTGTGTGTGGACCGCACATGAATGGGCATTTGTTGGCTAAGAAGATCATGAGAATGGGATATTTTTGGCTTGCTATGGAGCACGACTGTATAGATTTTGTTCGAAGGTGTATTAAGTGCCAAATGCATGGTGACGTGATACATGCTCCTCCTACGGAACTACATAGTATGACTGCTCCTTGGCCATGTTCGATGTGGGGAATGGATGTAATTGGAACCATTGATCCGCCCGCTTCGAATGGACATCGTTTCATTTTAGTGGCAATAGAGTATTTTACCAAATGGGTTGAGGCTGCATCTTACAGGCATGTGACTAAAAAGGTCGTGGCAGATTTTCTGAAAAATCATATCATTTGTCGCTTTGGAGTGCCAGAACGTTAATCACTGATAATGCCAAAAATCTCAACAACGACATGGTGGACGGGTTGTGTGAACAATTCAAAATCAATCATAGAAATTCTGCCATTTACCGACCCCAGATGAACGGAGCTGTGGAAGCTGCCAATAAGAATTTGAAGAAGATCATTCGAAAGATGACTGACACACACAGGGATTGGCACGAGAAGCTGCCTTATGCATTGATGGGATATAGAACTGCCGTAAGGACTTCTACTGGGGCAACTCCTTACTCTCTTATGTATGGAATGGAGGCGGTAATACCTGTTGAAGTGGAGATTCCGTCATTACGTGTATTGATGGATGTTCAATTGGAAGAGGCTGAATGGGTCAGAGAACGTCATGAGCAATTATCATTGATCGATGAAAAGCGGTTAAATGCTGTTTGTCACGGACAGTGCTACCAAAAACGAATGGCCCGGGCTTATCAGAAAAAAGTCAAACCTCGCCAATTCGAGATTGGAGACAAGGTTTTAAAGCGAATTCTTCCTATTCAAGAAGAGGCGAAAGGGAAATTCGCTCCAAATTGGCAAGGTCCATTCATTGTCAGGAAGGTATTATCAGGTGGAGGTCTCGTGCTGGCGGAGATGGATGGTCAAGAATTTCCTCAAATCATCAATTCAGACTTGGTAAAAAAGTTTTACATTTGATTAATAAATTTTCTTTCAAAATTATTGCGAAAAAGAGACGGATCAAAGGCGGGCCTTCTTTCTTTCCCCTTGAATATTCTTCTCCTCTAGTTTTCCCCTTTGAGCTTTCAGAATTCATGAACTTCGTTTCATAACCCACTTGACGGTTGCACCCCACACTGGGGCAAGATTTTGTTTTGTTGTTTGTTCGTTAAAAAAAAAAAAAAAAAAGTGATAAACTGGGACAAATTTTAATGAAAAAAAAAAAAAGAAAAAGAAAAGAGAAGAGAGCAAAAGCAAGAAATAAAAGTTAGGATAATTCATTTGGAAGAAATGCAACCTCAACACAATCAACCCTTTCACAAATTCTGCTTTCCAGCTTTAACATTTTTAGACACCTTAACCTGACCCCATATTGAAAAGTCCGAGAATGTTACCGACCTCCGTCTTTATTCTGTAATAATTTTGATATGAAAATTTGCAAATCAAAAAGGGCATATGATGTTAATATATCTATCCCAAGTTCATCAAGGGAAGATTGTCTTACTGATGCCAAATATTTTTCAAATACTAGTCTGATTTAATGAAATGGGGAATGACCACTCAAGATTCGAATGATTGTTGTTCTATGTCTTCGTTTGCAAAGGTGAAAACCCGAAAGGGCGCCTCAAAAAAAAAAAAAAAAAAAAAAAAAAGAAGAAAAAAGAAAAAGGGCGGGGGAAACCTTAGTGAAAACCTGAAAGGGCGCTAAGGTGGGAATCTTGTGCACCTAAACGAAACTGGATGGAGGAGAAAAGACGAAGCTGAAGAGCTGGTGACTATGTTCGCTTGGGTTTTCTCTTTATGGTTGTTCTTCTTCTGGCAGTATCAAGCTTCTGATTGATAATATCCAAAAGGGTCAAATGTGATATTCTTGGTCAAAAGCCTGGTTTCAACTTCGCGGAATAATCGTTTTGTCATAGTTGAAATTCTAAACTTATCTTAAAAAAAAAAAAAAATCATTTTACACCTACCTTTACTTGTTGCAATGTGTTGTTTTCCCATTTTGTAATTTTGTTTTCAAATTATTGAAAGATGATGATTGCATAAAATATCTATGTGTACATATATATGTATATATAAGGATAGTGAAATTAAATAAATCGTTTGCATTAGTCCATTCATTGAATTTGTGTCAAGAGACAATCCTCTTAATTTATCATGAAAATCACGGCATTCGATGTTTGCAAGTCATAGTGAAAGGACAATTGGTGGATGCTGATAGACTGCAAAGATCAGAAATGGCTCACAGGGATGGATTTGGGATTAGATGTCAATATCAAGAACTCATGTTTACACGTTTCGTAAAGCCTGAGGGGTCACACGGTGGCGGCACGCTGTTTAATCATCTTTTCATTTTTCGAGCTGCAGGTAAAATCATGAGTTCGTCATTGATATTCCATCAAAAGATAAGACTGAGGCAAGTCTTTTGTAGCTAACAATGATCTAATTGGAGCGTAACTCCAATCAAAGATTGATTTTTAAGCTGACACTGGGGCAAATTTTTTTGAGAAAAATTTGATTTCACATTGATGCTTTATGTTTAAACACACTGCGAAAATGACTGATTTCAAATTTACACTGAAAAAAAAAATTTGTTTTTGAAAAATTTTGGTTTCACATTGATTTTGACATCTCATGTTTGAATCCGTCTTGAAAAGGACTAACTTCAAACTTACACTGAGGCAAATTTTAAAGAATGAATTTCAAATTGATTTCACTTGATTTATACTATGGAAAATTTTGGTATAAAATTTTATTTATTTCTTTATTTATCTACTTCAAATATATTTTAACAAGGGAAAAGAGGAGATCTTAAGGGAGAGATTTCAAATTGATACAGGATTTAATACTGGGGCAAATTTTGCAAAAAAAAAAAATAATAATAATTTCACGTATTTGTCCAGCACACCGAACATTTCATATTGACCTGTGGATCGTTTGCAACATATTTATCCTTTTCACGTACTTGTCTAGCAATTAAACGTTTCACATTGTTTTGTGGGCTGCTTTTCGACAAAAAAAAAAAAAAAAAACTTTTTCATGCATGTCCAGCAAACTGGACCTTCACGTTTAATTTTCTTGTACTCACCCCAGCAAACTGGGTGCATGTCCAGCAAACTGGACCTTCACGTTTAATTTCTTGTACTCACCCCAGCAAACTGGGTGCATGTCCAGCAAACTGGACCTTCACGTTTAATTTCTTGTATTCACCCCAACAAACTGGGTGCATGTCCAGCAAACTGGACCTTCACGTTTAATTTCTTGTATTCACCCCAACAAACTGGGCGCATGTCCAGCAAACTGGACCTTCACGTTTACTTTTCCAAGTCTGGCAAACCGGACTTTGTATTGCATTTCACCCCAGCAAACTGGGTGCATGTCCAGCAAACTGGACGTTCACGTTTAATTTTCTTGTACTCATCCCAGCAAACTGGGTGCATGTCCAGCAAACTGGACCTTCACGTTTAATTTTCTTGTACTCACCCCAGCAAACTGGGTGCATGTCCAGCAAATTGGACCTTCACGTTTACTTTTCCAAGTCTGGCAAACCGGACTTTGTATTGCATTTCACCCCAGCAAACTGGGTGCATGTCCAGCAAACTGGACGTTCACGTTTAATTTTCTTGTACTCACCCCAGCAAACTGGGTGCATGTCCAGCAAACTGGACCTTCACGTTTAATTTTCTTGTACTCACCCCAGCAAACTGGGTGCATGTCCAGCAAACTGGACCTTCACGTTTATTTTTCAAGTTTGGCAAACCAAACTTTGTACTGAATCTCACCCCAGCAAATTGGGTGCATGTCCAGCAAACTGGACCTTCACGTTTAATTTCTTGTATTCACCCCAGCAAACTGGGTGCATGTCCAGCAAACTGGACCTTTCACCTTTACTTTTCTAAGTCTGGCAAACCAGACTTCGCATTGCATTTCACCCCAACAAACTGGGTGCACGTCCAGCAAACTGGACCTTCATATTTAATTTCTTTGCACTTCATCATTCCTAGCAAACTAGGCCACACACTTCTCCAACAAACTGGACGTTTCATATTTTGTTTTAATTTGATTTTTCAAGTCGGGCAGCCCAAACTTTTACTTTCATCAGTTCGAACTACGTTTTGACCTGATTCCCTTGTAGTGGGATACGTAGGCAACTCTTAGAGAGTTCGGTCATATTCTCACTCTTTATTTGTTTACATTCTTACATCTTGTATGTTTAGATATTTATCTTTGCTTTTGTGTTTAGGTGAGTCAAAATTCGGTGTTGTCTACGTCTTTGTCTGAAATCTCTGCGAGATTCCCGACAAAGAGGGGCAAGCTGTAGACACCAAATTTTGACACACCTTTGGTAAAAATATGTGTGTTACTTTATTTTAGAGGGTATTTTTTCATTTTTCGGGGGTCGAGTACAATTTTCGCATATTACGTCTAATTTGTCGTGTCAGGGGCAAAATGGTAATTTCACCATATAAATATTAGTTTATTTTATTTTATTTCTTAAATACATTGATTTTACTATTTTTATCATTATTTATGATTTTAATGATTTTTAGGAGTCATTTGTTATTTATTTAAAAATATGCTATTTTCTAATTCAGCGGCACGTTCTCCAATGCACTATTTTTTACGATAATTTTCACGTGAAAAATTTTATATTTTCATTTTGAATACTCATAAATTTTCTGTAAAAATCTCATAATTTTTTAGAGGTCGTTTAGTATTTATTTAATTTTTATCTTTTGTTTATTAATAGCACGTTTCCCAATGCATTCTTTTTATGAGAAATTTTCAATTAATTTTTTTTTTATGCATATCTCATATATTCATGAATTTTCTAGAAATTTTTAATATTTATTTAGTACTTTATTATTATTATTATTTGTTATTATTATTTTTTTTATTATTAATCGCACATTTTTTAATGTTATGTTAACTTTTGAATTTTTGCGATAAATTTTATTTATTTATTTTTTATATGACTATAAATTTCAGTATTTTCTTAGTAATTTTAGAGATCCCAATATTTTTATTTTTATTCTATTTCATTTTTGTTTTCCTTTATTTTCCTTCCACACAAAAAAAAAAAAAAAAAAAAGTAGCAGGCTGCATTCTGCAGCCGGCCACTGTAGCAATATGGCTGCCATCAGCCTCATGACCAGATTTCAGCAGATTTGCAGGGATTTTGGGTGGATTTTCTTTCTTCTCCACCCACTCACCATCATCACAAAATCTCTCTTTGATTTTTGTTTTCAATCCCTGCATTTTTCTTTCTCCCTCTCCCTGCAATCACACACAGACACAGACGCATACCTCACACACACTCACCTGCACAAAGCCCCTTTCCCCTGCACTCTCATCTTCTTCTCAATTCTCACGTTTCACACCTGCACTCCCTCACTCTCATTTGCACACAGTTTTTCACTCAATTGCACTCTTCCCCCCTGCACTTCCACAAACCAGACACACACCTCACCAGTTTTCAGTCATCAGTTTTTGATTCACAGAAAATCTCACAGCTTTCCCTCACTTCTCTTGGCTCAGAACACACACACTCGGCCAAACACAACTGCATTTCACTCACCTCTCCACCTGCACCTCCCTCGCACTCACCTGCAGACACTCTCACATCTCCTTCTCGGTCTCCCTAACTCCCTCTGCATCCCCCCCCTTCACTCGCACACAGGCACAAACAACACAGACACAGCACACACCTCTCACTCTCTCGGCTTGCTCTCCCCCTGCAAACTCACAATCTAACACACTCACCATACAGGCACAAACAACACAGACACAGCACACACCTCTCACCCTCTCGGCTTGCTCTCCCCCTGCAAACTCACAGTCTAACACACACACCATACAGACACCATTGCACACACAGCACAAACCCCTCACTCTCTCGGCTTGCTCTCCCCCTGCAAACTCACAGTCCAACCCACACAATCCTCACACAAACACACTGTCACCCGCAAAAAAAACAACTCACAGTCATCACACAAACTTCACAAAATCACAACACACTCAGGACACATACGCGCACAAGCACAATCACACAAAAATCACTGTCCCACATACACACACGCACCAGCAACACACAAACACCATTCACACACCTGCACACCCCTGCATACACACACCATTACACAGAAACGCACACACAACACACCTGCATACAAACCCCTGCAAAAAAAAAAAAAAAAAAAAAAAAAGGGGAAAACAGGCAGCACAACAACAACAACAACAGCAACAACAATCACACCAGACATCGACACCACCACTTATCCACCAGTGGCGCCGCCCCAAAATCACCGCCAGAACTGACGGCCTCAGCTCGCCACTGGAATCCCCCGTAGCCCAGGTAAAAGTCTCACCCCCCCCCCCTTTAAATACTAATTTTCTTAGAAATCATGTTTGATGGGTGATTTTGTGATAGATGCATTAAAGGATTTAACCTTTTAATTTGAAAAATTGGAATTGGGGGCTTCAGTACAATAAAGAGAGTAGGACAGAGAGATAGATAAGTCCGGCGAGAGTGAGAGAGAAAGAAATAGAGACCGGACGGCGAGAGAGAGGCTGACCGAGAGAGAGAGAGAAAGACAGAGAGAGAGCGAATCGAGAGAGAGAAGAGAGTCATAGTAGGAGCAGAGAAGAAAGATCAGAATCGGGGAAGAAGAAAGGAAAAAGAAAAGAGAGAAAAGAAGGGAAAAAGAAAAGAAGAAGAAAAGAGAGAAAAGAAAAAGAGAGAAAAGAAAAAAAAAAGAGAAAAAAAAGAAAAGAAAAAAAATCTTAAAAAAAAAAAAAATGTTTTGGTGAAACTACGTCGTTTTGACGTAGTTTCACTCAAAACTACGTCGTTTTGATCAGTTTAGTTTTTTAATTTATTTTTAATTAATAATAGGTATTTATTTTATAGTCCTTATGCTTTCATTAATGCTACTGTGGCCCCGAGATTTTCTGATTTATGCATTTAAGTTTCTGTTTTTTATAGATTGACCCCCATAATTTAATTTTCTTTTCAATTAGGTCCTAATTAATTGCATTTAGGTCCTCCGACTTTTATATAATTATAATTTTGGCCCCTACGTTTTTTTTATTTCCATTTTTGACCCTATATTTTTCGGTAATTACATTTTGACCCCTGAAATTTTTCTGGAATTGCAATTTTACCCTCTGATATTTATGAAAATTGCAATTTTGCCTCCCAAGCTTTCCTTTATTATATTTTAGGCTTTAATGTTACTGAAAATTGCATTTTGGCCCTTATACATTGCTGGAAATTCTATTTTTGCCTTAGAATACTTGCTGGAATTTCATTTTTTACCCCTAAACCTTGCTGGAATTTCATTTTGCCATTATATTTTTGCTGGAATTACTTTACTGTCCTCCACACTTGCTGGAATTTATATTTTTGCCCCCCAAATAGCTAGAACTTGAAATTTTGCCCTTAAATGTTGCTGTAAATTATGTATTATTTAATGACTTTGCTGAAATTATATTTTAGTCTTTTATTTATTGCTGGAATTTTTGTTTTTGGGCATTATAGTTGCTGAAAATTATGTTTTAGCCTTTAAATTCATTGTAAACTATGTCATTACCGTGAGTAGGGTTTAAAATTATAATTTTACCTTTTTACTTGTTGCAAATTACATTTTTCACTTTAGAATATTGCTTAACTTTTCACTTTTAATCCAAATCTTATAATATTTTATTTTTGCCAAAAAAAAGTATTAATTAAAATTAGTTAAGTCCTCAAAGCTTTAAATTATTTCTTTTTACATTTTCTTTATTTATTTTACCAAACTTATAATTAATATTCTAAAATTGGGTCTTGTTAGCCTAATTAATGTTCAAATTAGTTTCTCTATTTTTCTTTTAGTTGTTTTAATAATTCTCATTTGAGGTGTTAAAATTTCAATGTATGTATTGTTAGGTTTTGTCTTCTATTATTATATTATTATTATTATTATTATTTATTTATTTTTATTTTATTTTTGTTGTTCTACTTTATTTATTTACTTATTTATTCCTACTTAAACAAGTTGCGTTTTCTTTTTAAATAATTAATTATTATTATCATTATTTTCTTTCTTTTATTTTTGTTGTTTGAATTATTTTAGTATGTTCATAGTGCTTGGTATTAATTTATTTAATTAATTGATTTATTTATCAAATAGTGGTATTTTTGACATGTTTGTTCATGTTAGTAGCAATTTGTACCGAGTTTACGAACGGGAGGTATTTCAATTACCCTTTTAATTTCCTTTTATGTAATTCTATGTGCTCCTATGTGTTTTTCTATGTGTTTTAATGTATTTTTGTGTTTATAATTTTTGTTTATGTATGAATGTTTATTTATTTATGTCATATTATTTATTCAAATTTAATTTTGATTATTCAAAGAAATGTAATAGATAGGTAATTTTCTATTTAGCAAAAAAAATTTTTTTTGTATTTAGATAGTTAATGTAATAGATAGTTTACGTTTTATCTATTTAATTAAAGCCTATGTATTTTAGATAGAAAGTGTAATAGATAGGTTAGATAGGTTATTTTTAGACTGCAATTAGGTTATTCTCCGATGTAATAGTTAGGGCTTTGTGTGCTATGTGTGTTATGTGCTTGTGTGTTTTATTCGCTTTTCCTAGGAACTTGCATCTAGAATACCATGCTTATGTGCTATGTGCTCCTACTTGCTATTACTTGCTTTTATGTGATTTATTGCTTTAATACATGCTTTATTTATTTACTTGCTTTAATTATATATGTGTATCGTCGCCACACTAGTCCAAAGCTAGTTGTGGTTAATTTCGTTTTCTTCGCTAGTCCAACGCTAGCGGAGAATTTATCAGAAAATAGGCTAGTCCAATGCTAAGCCTTTAGATCATTTTAGTATTAGGATCATTTCTCGCGTGTTCATGATATTTCACACACATTTTTATCTTTTAGGCCTTTTTCATTTTTGTATAATTTTTATATACTTTATCATTTATTATCTATTTTTAACCTACATGTTTAGTGCATAACATTTAGATTCCACTACACATAGAATTTTAGGTCATTTGCGTGATTTGACTAGAAATAGTCATCTACTCACGTGGGAAGCGATGGCGTACATGTCGTTCCCCCCTCCGTGAGTAGAAACAGTTAGTCACGAGTCCTATTAGTCCCCCGTACCCGTTATGTTTGCATCCCCACTTTCTTTGTTCACTTACTATCTATATTACTATTTTCCTTTTCTTTTGCATTCATTTTGCATCTATACTCGTGACTCCATCGAGGTCTAGACTCGGGTTTCGCAATTAATGCGATAATCCGACCAAACCTCAAGTGGAACATTTCGTCCCTTATCGATATCATTTTTAGGATTAGATTTGCATTCATATAGTTGCATCCAAATGTGATAAAATCTTAGGGTTATATTAGGAAAATTTAGACTAAACCTCGCAACTAGTTTCGGCTAGGTTGAAAGGGTGCCTTAGGCGCGAGCCTTTGCCTTCCCTTTCTTCAACTGTGACTCCCGAACCTTTTTCTCTTGTTTTCAAAGACCTGGAGTCGTCTAAAAGGGTTTTTCTTGTTTTTCCTATATTTTGCCAAAATCATTTCTTTAAATGAATCATTCTTAATTTTCTTACCTTTTATAAAATATTTTCGGGTGACTTGGTACACCAAAACTCAATACCAAGTGGCGACTCCTTTTTCACTAAAAAAAACCCTTTTTAGACTCTATTTTCGGGCCCAAAAATCGTCGCATTTCAAAAGTCCCATTTTAGGCCCTTTTTCTCTTATTTTTTAAAGTAAGGCATTTGTTTTGTCACATTTTTATCGAATCATCTTTTACAAAGCATTTTCAAAAAATTAGTTTTTACAAAAATTTACACGCTTTTTTAATAACCACAACATCACATTTAATACTTCCTTTTCCCTTTTCCCGACATCTTCTTTACACTTTCTATTTATTTTCGAAAAATGGGGCGCGACACTCTTCACTTTATACATCCTGCACAACTCTCAAACTAACACCTAACGTCAAAATAACCCAAATAAACATGGAATAAGCATGATTAAATATGATAAGAAATTTTAAAATATAGAAAACTCCCTTATCCCAAAATGTAGTAACTTTTAAGCTTAAGCCTTGCCTCTTCTTTATCAGTTCCTGCACTAGAAACACAGCTAAACAAATCAACTGGCATATAAATAAACTATACTAACTTAGACTAATAATTTTAAGGAATTTGTTGGGTTAGATCCCAACCAACGCTTTGTTTATAGTCCTAGCTAGATTGTCACTTCAGACTCAAGTGACCCCTAGAGTTGTCTAAATGAGAAATGCTCTCTTTAGGACTCTTCTTACTATGCCTCATGGGCTTGGGTCTCCACCTCTTTCCTTTGGTTCTTAATGATTTGGCCAAGCCTCTCAATGGTGGCCACTTTTCTTGCTTTGTCAACCACGAAACTTCCACAATGCTTTTTTTAAAACTCTCACTCGTCTTAAGTTTCTTGCATGGGATTGAGAGTCCATATAGTCTCCATTTCCAGCAAAACCTACACATTTTCCTAGATATGGCCCACCTCACTCAAACATACTCCAAGAAAAGTACAATCACAACAACTGGACTTTTCTCTTGAGTTAATCCGGTAATAGTATCAATAGAAAAGACATTATCAATAACCGAGAATTTCCTAACCATTTCATCCAAATTGAATTCTATCTCTTCATCCCCTATTTGAAATTTTAATTTTCCTTGTTTCAAATCGATTATAGCTCCAACTGTAGCTAAGAACGAATGACCAAAGATAATAGGCATATTCGCATCCTCTTCAATGTCTAAAACAACAAAGCCAACAGGGACTATAAATTTGTCTATTTTGATCAAAACATTTTCTAATGCCACCCAAGGATGTCCAATGCTCCTATCAGCCAATTGAAGCACAATATTGGTCTTACTAAACTCAGTTAAGTCTAATTTTTTAGTCACAGATAGGGGAATTAATGAAACATTCTCACCTAGGTCAAATAAAGCACGAGAAAACTAACAATTGCCTATGGTGCATGGAATTGAAAAGTTACCTGGGTCCTTCAATTTGGGTGGCAAATTGTTCTGCATCCAGGCACTACATTCCTCTGAGAGAGCGATTACCTCGTTGTCGATGAGCTTTCTCTTTCTTGACATTAAATCCTTCAAGAATCGTGCGTATGAGGGAATTTGCAAAATAGCATCTATCAAAGAGATGTTACTATGTAAGTTTTTAAAAATATTCAGAAATTTTTGAAATTGGGAGTCATTCTATTTCTTAAGCCTTTGTGAAAAAAGCATTGGTGGTATGTGTGTTGCGTCCTAAAAAATCGTAAGTAAAGGGTACTAGTGGGGTCGTTGACCGTCGCGTCCCGAAAAGATGGTTCGGTCTCGATGACCCTTTCGAAAATAAAAGTTTTTGGAAAAACTGTGTGTGTGTGAGAAAAATCGAATTTTAGTGAAAAAAGTGTATTTTAAAAAAGATGGTATTTTAAAAGAAAACAAGGCCGGGACTAAAAATGTGACAGTTTTGCCAACTGATTTTTTGAAAACGGGTTTTATTTTAAAAATATAGTCGCCACTTGGTACTGAGTTAGGGTGTACCAATTCACCTGAAAAAATCATTTAAACAAAACAAAAAGTAAAATTTTAGAAAATTATTTAAAACCCTTTTCCGACTCCGGTCTACAAAAAACGAGAGAAAAAGGTCTAGGAGTCACATTTGAAGAAAGGGAAGGCAAAGGCTTACGCCTAAGGCACCCTTTCAACCTAGCCAAAGTTAGTTGTGAGTTTTAATCAAAATTTCCTAAATTAACCCTAAATTCTATCGCGTTCGGATGTGTCTAAATGTGAATATTGGGAGGGTCGGCATGTTCCGTCGAGACTTGGTCGGAATTATCGCATTAATTACGAAACCCGAGTCGAGACCTCGAGGGAGTCACGAGTTTTTATGCAAAATGTGATGCAAAAAGAAAAGAAAATAATAATATATAGTAAGTGAAGGAAGAAGGTGGGTATGCAACATGACGAGTACGGGGGACTACTATCTCGTGACTAAATGTTTCTACTCACGAAGGGAGGAACGGCATGTACGCCAAAGAAATTACCTCTTGAAACTTGCAGATAACCTTTGGAGCTTGTAGTGAATCTGATGATGAAACTAAAGATGAACAGTGGCTATGATAAAGAACGATGAATAGTAGTTTATGAAAGAAGATGAATAGTAGATGTTTTTTGGAAAAACGGCGTTATTGTGTGCTTTTTAGGTGTTTTGGTGTATGTTTGATCCTTAAAGATAAGAAAAGTGTGTGTTTAGATTTTTTCAATTTTTTCCTCTTTTTCTTTTTGCTGACAAAAGGGGTATTTATAGGCCACTTGTCTTGGTTACCAAAAATGCTATAAAATAACGAAAACGCCACTGGTAATAAAAATACTAATTTTATTTTTAAAAAATATTTTTAACTCCGAAAATTAAAAATTAATACAAAGAATTGACATCAATCTCTAAAATTTTCAAAAGAATTCTAAGTAGATTTCAAAAATAAAAACTAGAGCTTAAAGCTGACAAAAACGCGGTCGAGGTGTCAAATGACGATTTTGCCCCTAGACAACAAAAATACAAAAAAAATGGCTATTAACATAAAAAATTACCAAAAAATAAGAGTAAGCTTAAAACACTAGAAAATGCATTTATGACTCAAAATTTGACAAAAAATGAATTTAATCTGTAAAATGACGATTTTACCCTTGGACAATGAAAATTCACAGAAAAATAGCTATTGACTTCAAAAAATTACCAAAAATTAAAAATAAGCTTAAAACACTAGAAAATGCATTTAAAACTCAAAATTTGATGAAAAATGAATTTAGACTGTAAAATGACGATTTTGCCCTTGGACAATGAAAATTCACAGAAAAATAGTTATTGTCTTCAAAAAATTATCAAAAATTAAAAATAAACTTAAAACACTATAAAATGAATTTATGACTCAAAATTTGACAAAAAATGAATTTAAACTGTAAAATGACGATTTTACCCTTGAATGCAGTATATACAGAAAAAATAGCAATCGTCTCCTTAAAAAAATAAAAAAATTTAGAAACATACTTAAAGAATTAGAAAAATAAATTTGAGACCTAAAATGAGCTAAAATGGTGTTCATGAGCAGAAATTATCATTTTGCCCTTGTGCTAAAAAAATATAAAAAGAATACCAATTAAATTTGAAAAAATCACAGAAAATTAAAAAATGCATATGAAAGTGAAATGTGAATTTAAAAACCCCCAAACTAATGAAAAAAATATTTACAGATAAAAATTACTATTTTGCCCCCCGAGACTATTGAAAATTTAAAATTTGACCTCAACAAATGCATACATGTCCCCCAATATTTGAAAATAAATGGTGTCAAAATTTGGTGTCTACAATGTGGTTTGCATCTGAGGGTCTTTTCGCTTCAAATTCAGACTTGGACGACTCTTCTTCCCTCAATGACTCCTCACCCGTTTCCTCATCACTTTTCTTGGGCTCTTCACCTTTCTTCAGAGGAGGATCTTCTAATTGTCGCCACTGCACAGAAACACTACATTGACATACTCTCTTGGATTGATCTCTGGTTGGCTTGGTAGTTTTCCCTTGTCCATCTGCCTTATTGATTTTGCCAACTAGCCAATCTGAGTATCTACGTGTCTCTACATAGTGGTAAACCATCTATCCATCTCCTGTGACAGCTTCTCAAAGGACACTTTTCACTTTGGCTTGGCTGCTACTTCAATTTGTCTCTGTTGAAATCCCGGTGGGTTTTGGTGGTCTTTATTGAGCCCTGATCTATCCATCCTAAGTTAGGATGATTCCTCTATCCCGGGTTATAGGTATTTGAATAGGGGTCATTTTAGGGTAAGTGGCTGTAATTGTTCATATATTGTACCTGTTCAGAGATAGGACATAAATTAGTCTCATAAAACTTACCACATATGGTACAACATGCACTACTAACCTGCTGCATCTGTGAACTAGGACCAACTTTGTTATTTAAAAGGGCTAATATATGCTACATTTGTACACAAATAATTATTCAAGGTATCCCTATTAGACATAGACATACCTATTGCCCTTCTGAAATTACCTCTCTCGTTGGCCCAATGGTATCTGTTTGTAGCCATCCCCTTTATCAACTGTTGACAATCTTCGACAAATTTTTCCATTAATGCTCCACCTACAGCTGCATCTACATTCAATTTAGTAGCATAGGTCAAACCATTGTAGAATTTTTTGAACGATTAACCATTTAGGAAGTCCATGGTGTGGGCACTTCCTAAGTAGTTCTTTGAATCATTCCCACGATACAATGATTCCCCTTCAGGTAAAATAAAACCAGTAATATCCATTCGAAGTTTAGCAATTTCAGAAGGTGAAAAATATTTATTTAAAAATGCTCTAGATAAATCTGCCCACGTGGTAAAAGAATTAGGAGGGAAAGAATGCAACCACACATTTGCTTGGCCCCTCAAAGAAAAGGAAAAAAGATGGAGTTTAATTGTGTCATCACTTACTTCGTTCACCTATAATATGTCACAGATCTCTGAGAAGTTGGCCAAATGGGCATTTGGATCTTCTATTGCATTTGCTCCAAATTGCTCATGTTGGATCATCTGGATCAAGACTAGTTTGATCTTGAAGTTGTTTGTATTGATGGCTGGCTTTGCAATACTCATTTTTGCACCCAAAGTGTTAGGCAAGGCAAAATCCCTCAATGCTCTCCTTTGTTGTTGATCCTGATGCAATTAGGGATTCCTGGGTGTTTCAGGTAGTTCAACCATTTCAGTTGGAATCGTCTTCTCCAAATTATCCCCTAAGCTTTCCTCCATTTGCTCTTGTGCTCTTCTTTGCTGATGAAGTCTCCTTGTAGTCCTCTTGATCTCGGGATAAAAAAGAAACACAGGGCAAAGAGACCTGTGCATACAACTACCAAACAAATATCAACCCAAGAAAAATTAAAAACTAAAAAAATAAAAATAAAAATAAAAATGAAAATGAAAATAATATCTAAACTAATAGAGCTTATTCAGTCTTAATATTCAAGGCACTGTTTCCTGGCAACAGTGCCAAAAACTTGGTGGGCGCATAATTAGGCTAAAAATATATGTCATTTAAAACTAATAAAAATCACCCAATAGTCAAGTTTTATAAGCTAACTACCCTTTTGTTTGTAAGAGAACAAATCGTGTAGCAATATAAGGTAACAGGGTCAAACCCACATAGAATGGTCTCAAAGTACCAAGACTACTGAATTTAACCTATTATTTAAACAACCCAATAGGTTTAAGTTGACTAAACTAAGGAAAAGAATTAACCTAAAACACAGAATAATAAGGATTGTGAGAAATAGTATGCAAAGTATCTAGGATCTAAATTCCACTAGTGACTTTAGGATAATGCTAATTGACTCAATTCATGCCTTAGTCTTATTTCGTTTAGAGTCCAGTCCCAAGTGTACTTAATTTTCACTCTCATGACAAGTTAATGACTACCTCCATACTAGTTCTTTTCTACTCTCATGGTAAAGATACTAGTATTGGTTCATTAGTCCTATGGATTGCCTAATTGACCCATCTAGGAGCACCACTACTCTCGTGTGACATGCAACCTAGACTTCATCTATCAAATTCCACCATTATTACTAACTCTCGTGGCTATAATAATGATTTAGAATCTACAATTGATGGCCAGTCAATCATAAATCATGCTGCGCAAGATAGTACATAAACAAAAAGAGTCAAAGCATGAATCTTTCAGGAAATTAACACATATTTCCTTCAATCACTAGTTTCCTCTATATCCTAGGCAATCAAATTAGTTACCCATGAAAAGGCAAGTAATAAAAATTGAATCTTTGCAATATAAATCCATAATAAAACAAGAATAAAAGCAAAAGAGTAGCAAAGGAAGGCTTTTTCTTATTGATGGGCGAATATTCTTCCAAAAGAATGCACTTTTTCTTCCTCCTTGAGTTGTTAAGAGAATTCTCCTAAAAACCTTTGATATTCACTCTCTACCCTATTCTACGTAAGAAAACTCTAACTACACAACTGTAGAGAGTATTCTATCTGTCTAAGTCTATAGAAAAGAAAAGAAGTGGTTACAAGTGAAAAATCCTAACCAAGAGTTTTATTCCCGCTGAAAAGCCCATGCTCGTCTACTGTGCACCAGAAGGTTTTAAGTTCCCACAATGGTACCCGCAGATGGATACGTCCGCGGTTACTACCTTCACGCGGCAAGTAAGTGTCTCGGCCAAGAAAATCCCGCGACAGGTATCCGCGAACGTATACCCTCGCGGATACTACTCTTTTTCTATTTTTGGCCTTTTTCCTCTTGTCTTCACTCCACCCTTTTGTGTCCACCTTCCACCACTGTCAAGCCACACCAAATCTTCATCAACACTCCCCGTGAATGACCTCAACTGATGATGAAATGCTTGATTTCTTACAAAAACATGAGAAAAGCATAAGTATCTACTCAGTTAATAACAAGTCAAAAGTAAAGAAAAAGCCACTCTAATCTAGCCTAGTTCACCTAAAATCTAAACCAAAACGTTGCTTAACTGCTCTAAAATACTGCTCTACCTAAGCACTTATCACCCCACTAGTGTATAAAACGGGACGTTGAGTATATGTTTATTTGTACTCTTAATGAAGTATAATTTCTCTTGGTTCATCAATAAGATATGATTTGAGAGTTTCTTCACCTATGTGATCATAGAAGTGTTGCCACTTCTAAGCAAAGTATAATTTACTTGTGATATATGATCATGAATCTAGGATGGAATACGTGGCTACTAATAAGTGCTATCTTATAGTGAATTGATCTAAGAATCAATGATACTCTATGTGCAATATTCTTGATTAATTTAAAACCTCGGTTTGGTTAATTCTAGTGATATATTTACACCAAACGAAAAATTTAAATCTAACAATAATTTTCTTTATGCATAGTATCAATTAAAGATTATTTTGTTATTTCATTGTACAAACTAAGTGGGGGATTTTTGGAATAGTTTGTGATAAGTGATAAATTTATCTATTTTAGCTTAGTAATTTATATACATTTTTAGTGCATTTTTAGTATGTTTTTAATATTTTTATATAAAAATGGCTCAATTTTGTTGTTATCCATCGAATCAAGGATTACTCTTAAATTCGGGTTTTAGTAAAAAAAATTAGGGTTTTGAGGTAGAACTATTATTTTGAGCAAAGTAATGCACAATTTTATGTGATTTTGTAGGGAACTAAATACAATTTAGATCAATTGGAGCACAAGAAATATCAAAATTAAAGATGTTTCAAGTTGTTATCACTTAAATCTGGCATTTTTCGGAATGAATTTTTCTTCATTAGTTCTAACTTGGCATTTTTCGGAATAAATTTTTCTTCATCAGTTCTACCAAGTCAATTATGGTTCAATTGTGGAAAAATGTTCCAAGGGCACATAGGGAATAACCAAAAATTAAAGAGGGCAAAATTGGAAAGAAGGAGTGATCTGTGGTTTGCTCACCTGTAGATCGCACCCGCGGATCGAAGGCAACTTGCAGTTGTTCACACAACTTTTACAGATAATTCCAAAGTCTAGCTGCTTCTGCATTGGCCTAAAAGAATATTTCAAAGTTCAAGGCAAGATTTTTCAAGATTTGAAATCAAATTTCATCATTATGCTTCCAACTTGGACAATGACTTGAGTTAGGGTTTTTCTTATAAATATATGTCTTTTTAGTCATTGAAAGACATACTTGGTTTTGTGCTTGAAATATTATAAACCATAGCTTGGTAGGAGGAGCACTCCTTGTAAATACTTAGATTAGTTTTCTTCTTAGTTTTGTAGGAATTCTCAATTCTTGTAGCAAAATCTTGAAGAAACTTATACTCAACATGTTTGATGGAATGAAGGAAGAAGCATTGGAGCCATGTTCAACCACATATTGAGCATTTCTTACCTTACTGTTTCTAGTTTCATTCGTGCATGCTTGTTTACATTCATTTATGTGCTTAAGTTTACCTTAAATATGTTAAACTAAGTTGAACTAACTAGGTTTAAGATGAAGCTTTAATATGTTTTGAATTCGTTTATGGCCAAATTTGTTCTTGTTTTTTTGTTTACTTGGTCTTAACACTTGTTATTTATTAGCTACCAACTTCAAGTCATTTTAGTTGTTATTTGACAAAGATATTTGCACTTAACAATGGAAAGAGTAAATGGAACTTATGTTGAATCTCATGAGAGTAGTGATTCACATAGGTAGATTAAGGTTTAAAGCCACAATTCATAAGTTTAATGAACTAATGCATGCTAGATTTTACCACGAGAGCAAGAAAGCTCGTGTATTAGTAGTCTTCCATTCATAGAGAGATCTAGTTTGTAGTATAATTGGAATTGAATCCTAAACTTGAATAAAGTCACCATCGCCATAAGCTTAACTTGCATATAAAGTGGATTCTTAAGTCTAGTCAATTTTGTTTAACTAGTTTCTTCATTGTTTGTTTAGTTGGGTTTAATTTTTCCTACCATTTCACCATCTTCAAGTTTGATTGTTTGGATAATAAAGCAAGTTAATGGTTTTGGTAATTGCTAGTTCTTGTTTCCTCGTTGAATCGACGCTAATACTCGTCATAACTACAGTTGACTCGTGCACTTGCAGAACGAGTATTATTTTATAAATTTTAATACTTGTTTGTGTGATTTTAAGTGAATTTATTGCTATATTTTGATATAACCTAAGCTCAAAATCAAGTTTTTGGTGCCGTTGCTGGGGAAACATTAAAACTTTAGCAATATCAAGGCAAATACAAAGTTTATTGGTCTAGACGTTTTTAGTTTTTCTTGTTTTGATATCTTATGTTTAGTATTTTGTAGGTACCTTTTGAATCAAGGATGAAAGAAGGTGAAAACAATCTAAAAGTGATTCAAGCATTTCAAAAAACTCGTGGAAGGCAATTGTGATTGGAACAACTATTGGCTTTATAATGAATACAAGTCTAGTATTCATGGAGGTATGTCTATTAATGATGAGGTACAAATGTTAAAAACGCAAATGGATGCATTAGATAGCATGCTTATAGAAAGATTTGGCCATGATTCTAGTGTAAATATTTCTTGTTGTACTATTTGTGGAGGTAATCATGCATATTTCAAATGTGGATACAATGATTATGTAAAATTTGAAAATAATTACATTTATTCACCTCGACATGAAAATTATTGCTCAAAGTGATAATTTGGGGTGGATAGACCAAAGGAATCAACCAAATCTACTTACTTGTGTTTAACAAAATTCATCTTGGGAAGTGAAGCATAAATCTAATATGGATGGAATAGATGACATGAGTAGGATACTTACAGGCCATTTTACTAAAATTAAGGAAGCATTGAACTCTAGAAATCAGGAAGTAGTGAGAAAAGAAAATGAAATGAACTTATAGTCACCATGTGTTGTAAATGAACAAATACATGTTCAAGATCAAGTAATTGAAAGTAGGACTGAGGAAACCGATGATAATTTGCTTAATAATCCTACTTTTGATGAGAATGAAGTTAAAGTTCGAAAAGGTGCTTGTAAGAATGAATTGGAAAATATGGATCAATATAAGATTTATGATTCCTTTGATTTTTCTTATGATTGTTCCATGTGTGGTGGTAATCATGAGGTATATGAATGTGGCTTAATTCAACCACATTTAGAATCTCATGATGACCCAATGTATTTTCATTATGACACCTTTATAAATAGCTCGAGTAAGGAAAATGGTAAAATTGAAGATATGTGTAGTAATTCCTTGCTTAAAGATGATTTTGAGCATGAAAATGAAATTCATGAAAATGCATGAAAATACATCGTTGAAAGTTGAGAAATGGAACATGATGCTCAACATTTTGAATCCTCTACTTACGAAATTATGCATGAAATTCATGATTGTGAAAATGAAGAAATGCTTGATGATTCTACTTTTTAACATGTGCAAGAGCAAGTGATTGAAGAGAATGTTAAGATGTGTGAAAAAGTAGATGAAAATGTGCATATTGATCATGAATTACTTGTTTCATCTACTTGTGAACACATGAATGAACTTGTTGTGGATGACGATATTGACCATTCAATGGTAGAAATTCATGAGCTTAACATGAATAATGTCATTCCTTTCACTTGTGATATTGATGTTAGTGTATGCCCTAAAACCAAGTTAGTTTTTGGGATTTTTATTACGCTTATTTCATGTTATACTTATATATGTGGCATTTTCTTTGTCATTTAATACTTGTTATTAATATTACTTGTTTATTTGATAAAGTCCATAGAATATTAACTGTGTATAAGAGATCGTAAGAGTTACAATGATGAGACTCTTATTACACATTAAGTTATATTCTTAAATATCCCTAGTCCTAGTATTAATGAGATTGGACATCATTAATATAGGAAGACTAGCACATACTGTGCCTCTACTTATGGTAAGTAGTAGTTGATCTCGTCAACTATGGCGTGTGACACCTAAGCTGGTATGTGGATGCTTGTTAGAGAACAAGTTCATTGGATTGATCCGCCAAGAGTTAATATTCATAGTGCTAATGAATTATACTCTTAATGGCAATGGTGTAAGTGATCCTTAGACTTGAGATTACCATAGTATCTTGAGTGTGGATTGCTATGCTTTGACTCTATTGCTCGGTGCTCGTAAAAGAGTAGCCCATACGGTAGAGATTGGGCATAGTATGAAGCATGGAAGGATAGTAAGTAATCGATATAGGATTCACCACTCCTTATTATAGGAGAGTATATCCCGGATTAGGCCACTTGTTGAAATATGACTTAAAGAATCTTTTGCGCAAAAGTGAAAGTATGACTTGAAAGAGTTTCAAGGTCATACTTTTATGGAAAGTTATATTTCGGGAACAAGAAATCATTAATTAGTCATTTAAAGAGTGCGCACTACACTCTTAGACTAATTGGGATATAGTGTGGTGAAAGGATATTAATTACACGGTAACATTGTCATTGATAGGTGTAGTCTACCATATGACTTTCCTATTCACTTAGGTGGTCATGATGCATTGCTAGACGCCACTCATGATCTATAAGTGCAAATTAATTAATTAGTGAATTAATGATAAATTAAAGTGTTAATTTATCTGGCTCTTAATTAATTAATTAATGAGTTATAATTTGTACTTATTGCCAACGTGAATGGAACCTAATGGGTCACACACAATAAGAACATGGTCTTTGGGTTAAATTGTTATTAAGATAAGTATAAGATACTTATGGGGTTAATTTATGTGATAAATTAACTTAAAGGACTTAATTATAAATATTCTAAGTCTTGATGGAAATTAGTTTCCTAAAAGGAATTAAGAAGCTATTTGGTTTCCTTTTGGAATTGGTTTCCTAAAGGAATAGGATTAGCTTAAGGCAAGCTTCCTAAACCTTCTTGGTTTCCAATTGCTCTTGTTTCCTTAAAGACTAGGATACTACATCTATAAATAAGTCCATGCCTTGACTCTTGGAAGATTGATGAAACATAACACAAAAATTAGAGAGAGAAAAATTGAGAGCTTGGTGGCGGTTTTTCTCTCCAAGAAAAACGCCACACCTCCTTCCCTAATTGTTAGGGTTTCAACTTCTTTCTTCTTCTTGTGTTCTTCATGAATCATTCAAAGGAGCTAGCACTCGAAAGGCAAGGCAAGCAAGCACAAAGGTTCCTAAAGATCATGTTCGTGTAGATACTGTTGGAGGCTCGACACTTGGAGGGCTTTTCATGGTAGATCAACACCTTCATCGAATAGGATCTTGCCCTTTGAAGCATAGAAACCTTCTATGCTTGAGGTATTTGTGCTAAACACCCTTTAATCGTATAGATTACATCAAAGAGATCCATGGCTAAGGTAATAAATTTTTAAATTTTCCGCTGCGTTACTCCCCTTATTACCTTACAGTGGTATCAGAGCCTACTTTGATTATATCTATATGATTTGTGTTTATTTAATTGTCATAAATATGGATGGTTTGTTCTTGATGAAATTTGTCTCAAAATTGTTTTAGAAAAATCAAGAGTTTGATTTTTAAGATAAGTTCTTAATTGTTTAAAAGTGTTTTAAATAATTAAGATGAGTTCTTATGGTTGTATTCAAGGTTTCTAAATTATTTTTACGTGCTAAAAGGGTTTTAACATGTTTTGATTCAAAAGAGTTTTGAAAAAGACCAAAGAATTTCAAAGATCAGTATTTTCTAGACACAAACCGCGCGAAAACTCGCGCGCGTTTTTACCCACGGTTAAAAACTCGTATGTTCTGTCAACAAACCGCGGATGAAACCGCGCACGGTTTGTCCCACGGTTTGTAAACCGCGGATGAACCCGCGCACGGTTTGTCCCACGGTTTGCTGGCAGAGTTCTAGCGGGATTTTTCCTAATTTTTTGAAAAACACGGATTTTTGAAATTTCTCTATAAAAACACTTTCCAACTTTAATTGTTAATATTTGGAAAGTTAAATTTTAGAAACCTACACCTTCTATAACTTTATTTTTGAGACAAATAAATTCAAGAACATTAATCTAATTACATTAGACCATGTGATTTATGACTAGAATTAAATAAAGTAATTTATTTAATTGTTAAATATTATGATGGCATGGTGGATGATTATGGACTATGACCAATGTGATTGAATGGTTGAATTTTTATCAATTTTGATGGTTGGCTTGTATTGGTTTTTAAAATAGGGCCTGCGCGTCCTGCCTTCTCTATTATTCTCATGTAATTCTCTTCTCACCTAACTCCCCTCGAATGTAACTCGAGGTTTCTTAGTCAATACATGTAATGTACATTGTGTATGTTAGAGTTTGTTTTTAATTTTCTAAATTGTTTAGAATAGAATTACATGTGTAATGTACAAAGAAGATGGAGATGGAACCAAGGAGCAACCATGGAGGCTCGTCAAGAGTTGAAGACCTCCCAAGGAATGCATCAAGGAGTTGATCACATCCCTTAGGAATTTGACCATATATTTTCCTTAAGGCTCGAGGAAAATATCTTAGTAAAGTCCATAATCATCCACGGTTTAATTATGCATGTTTTTATTTTATATGTCGATATATTTTAATTACATGCTATGATGAGACTATATATTGTATAAATTAAAATAAAATCCCTCAAATAAAATATTAAGTCACTAGCCTTCCATTATTGTAGTAAAAATCATTGTTTTTGTTAAGTGTTGACTTGTTGGCCCACCGTCAAGGTCACCTTACCTAGAGCATGTTTTTTACTATGAGATATGATCTCCAAATAATGGGTCTGACTTAACAAAAATACATAACTTGTTGGCCTCCATCAAGGTTATAATATTTTTGAGGCGATATTAAGTCAATATATGAGTTGCCTTCCATTATTATAACAAAAACGAAGAGTTCCTATTAAGTGTTGACTTGTTGGCCGACCGTCAAGGTCACCTTACTTGGAATATGTTTTTGTTATGAGATGTGATCTCTGAATAATGGGTCCGACTTAACAAAATGCATAACTTGTTGGCCGACCGTCAAGGTTATGGCATTTTTGAGGCAATGTTGGGTAACGCATTAGATGTGAATATCAAGAGTTGATACCCAACTATCTAGGAGTCACAAGAGTTGTGATTGGTAAAAGTTACCTACCTAATCGAAGTTAGCTTTGGGTTGTTGGCCGACCGTCAAGCTCAAAGTTAATTAGATGGGATCCTAGCCCACTAGGAATCTCCAACGGATTCCCGAATCAATAGTTTGAGGGTTATTGATTTGAAGTAAAATAGTGGGAGCAAACCAAATAAATTCGAAACCCACATTTTTTGTTTGCAATTATAACACGAAACAAATACTTATACTATCTTTTCATTTGTTGTAGAATGAATGTACACATGAACACACTTATCACCCTATATCTCCATTATATGCGATTTTCTTGGACTAGTGTAAAACTTGAGAATAGTTCTTAAGCACAATTGGCTATGTCCTTGATACCCACTTCCACTTGTCCTATAGTGATAATTATAGTTAGGAAACAATGTGCATACAAGATGCATAAAAGATGATAATGATATTGCTACTTGTATCGTAATGTCATCTATAATTCCTAAGCTATAAAAGTAGCACAAATTGATAGATCTTTTTGTCTGTGATTGTGCATCTCAAAGAGTTGTTGATACACAATCTAGGACCATTAGATATGAGATATCTAAAGAGTAGTCTATCAAGGAAGAAAGGGGCACTTTATTGTTTGTCAAGGGTAAAACCTAGCGTGGTCTTGAGAAGACCCATGTAGCTATGACAAAGCTTAAAGGTGTGATCAAAATGGACAAGTCTAAGGGCACATGTTTCCAATTCTATTGGAAAGGGAATTGTAAGGCTCGTTTCAATACTAAGAAGTTAAAGAGGCTTAGTGAAGCTTCTACTTCTAAGTATGTTAATATTTGAGATAAATTCATCTACTAATTAAGACCATTGGGTATAAGATACTGGATTTAGGATCCCATATTTGCAAAAATGTGCAAGGTCTTAAAGCATGGTAGACAATAAGCAAAGAGAAAGTCAAACTACGTGTGATGAATGGAGCAAGAGTTGCTACACTCGTTGTAGAGACTTATACACTCTTTACCAACTGGGCTTGTTCTAGAATTTAAAACATTGTTATTATGTAGTGATTCTTACAAAAGAACATGAAATCAATTCACATTAAATGTGAAAAGATTTACCATGACAAAAGAGAACATATACTGTTCTTTTACGTAATGGTGTTCTTTGTGGTATTAGATCACTAAAACAACGTTTTACAAATCCTAGACCTTGATAAGTCCATTCTCAAACATAGACAAAAACTCTATATTTTGAAACAAATAACCTTCTGGCATTATAGACTTGGTCATGTGAAAGAGAAACGCACTTCCAAATCACATAATAGTTGTGTACTTGGACTCATTCAATTATGAATCGTTTGAGACATGTGATTCTCATTTACTTTGAAAGATGACCAAACACCTTTTATTTGAAAAAGGTGAATGTGCTAGTGATCCTCATAGAACTTTAACATATAGATGTTTTTGGCCCAATGCCGATCCATGCTAGAGGTTGTTTATCATACTTCATCACTTTCATGGATGATCATATGGGATATGATTATGTGTACCATATGATACACGCATCCGTTTCCTTTGAAATGTTCAAAGTCAATAAAGTTGAAGTAAGAAAAACAAGTTGACAAGAGTATTAAAACACTAAAGATTTGATCTATTTGGCTAATACTAAATGTCAAGTGTTTCAAAGTAATTAAAGAAGAATGTGATTCTTTCTCAATGGTCTCCACTTAACACACCATTGTTGAATGATGTATAAAAGAGGAGAAGTTGTACCCTATGAGATATGGTGCAAACCATAATGAGCCATACTACAATTCCTAACCTCATTTTAGGGGTTCTTGTCTTAGACGCCAACTTCTATACACTCAACCATGTTCCGACGAATGTCTATTTGTGGGGTATCCTTGTGAAAACAATAGATACCATTTCTATAATTCCCTTGAGAAAAATATTTGTCTCAAGAAATGTTTTTTTTAGAATAATAGTTTATTCTTAAAAGAGACAGTGGGAGCAAGATAGAACTTGAAAGGTTCAAGAACCATGAATTGACAAAGATCAATAGTTGGAACTAGAGCTTACGCCACATGTTGATGAGGCGCAACGGAAGCTCAAAGTGCACAAAATCTTCAAAAGACTGGTAGAGTGCGTTATACATTTGAGAAATATAGATTTCTCACACATGAGAGATATAGATTTCTCATTAGAAAGAGCAATAATGTATTAGTCATATATGATGACAAACCTACCAGTCACGAAGAGGTTTTGTCTAATGTAGACTCCTTGACGTGGCAAGATGCCATAAAATCCAAAATGGATTCCATGTACAAGAACAAGGTGTAGACCTTGCTCAAGTCACCTAATCGGATAAAACCCATAGGGTGCAAGTAGGTCTTTATGAGAAAGACTGACATGGATGGTAACGTAGTTGCCTATAAAGCAAGGTTAATGGAAAAAGATTCAATTCAAAGGCTTGACTTTGAAAGAAACCATTTCACCAATAGCCATGCTTAAATCCATTTAAGATTTTACTTGCAATAGCTGCCTTTATGGCTATGACAAATGGATATGAAGACTTCATCCCTTAACGGGAATTAAAAGGTATGTATATGACACATCCCTTGGGCCTTCACTACCATTGATAGTCATTAGGTAAGCAAGCTTCAAGGGTCCATTTGTGGATTCTTGCAAGTGTCAAGGTGTTGGAGCATTTGTTTTGATAAGATAATCAAAGAGTTTGGATTTTCTTGAAAACAAAGACACGCTTTGTGTAAATGTAAAGTTGAGTGGGAGCATTGTCATTTTCTTGATAATATATGTGGACGACATATCGTTGATGGAAATAACATACTTTAAAGGTAAAGATATGGTTGTCCAAGAATTTCTTAATAAAGGAGAGGCGATCTCTAATCTGGGAATTAAGATCTATATAGATAGATCCAAGAGGTTGCTTGGTCTCACTAGATCCACGTACATAGGCTAGATGCTAAAGGGTTTAGCATAGTGCAATCGAAGAAGGGGTTTTACCTATGAGATAGGAGATTACTCTTTCAAGAGACATGTGTCTTTGATACTTGTTGAGATTGATAGCATTAATAGATCCCGTATGCTTTTGCAATGGATTCTATTTTGTATGCTATACTATGTACGAGACCCGATGTCTCCTTGCTTTAAGTGTTACGAGCAATTCTAATGAGTGTCACTAGATGGTTATCAAAGTATATTCTTAAGTACTCGAGTAGCACTAAAAAGACTATTCTTGACTATGGAGATCACACTTAGGAAGTGTGTGGATTTAAAGATACAAACTTTTAATCCAATAGGAATGATCAGTAAATCATGAGATGAATTGGTGTTCACGTTGAACTGTAGTGGATAAAAGCGTTTTATGATAGACACTATAACATATTCTACAGCAAAGGCGAGTACATGGTAGCTTTAGAAGTTACTATGGATCAAGGGATTCTTTGTTGGACAAAGAATAGTTCTTTCTATTGTTTTATGAAAACAATTGTGCCATCGCTTAATCAAGGAACTAAAGTCTCATCCATGATCCTAAAGTGTAGGTTCATGCCGCCATCTATTTGTGGAAATAGTTTGGTACAAATGATGAAAAGATAAAGGAAGTTCCCACAATGTAAGTGTCACTAATCCTTTCACCATGGCCTTGTCCCAAAGTAGGCATGATAGTCATGCTTATGGCCTAAAACCTATAGGTGATTGGTTTTAGTGCAAGTGGGAGTTTGTTAGTGTATGCCCTAAAACCAAGTTAGTTTTTGAGATTTTTATTACGCTTATTTCGTGTTATACTTATATATGTGGCATTTTCTTTGTCATTTAATACTTGTTATCAATATTACTTGTTTATTTGATAAAGTCCATAGAATATTAACTGTGTATAAGAGATTGTAAGAGTTACAATGATGAGACTCTTATTACACATTAAGTTATATTCTTAAATATCCCTAGTCGTAGTATTAATGAGATTGGACATCATTAATATGGGAAGACTAGCACATACTTTGCCTCTACTTAGGGTAAGTAGTAGTTGATCTCGTCAACTATGGTGTGCGACACTTAAGCTGGTATGTGGATGCTTGTTAGAGAACAAGTTCATTGGATTGATCCGCCAAGAGTTAACTATTCATAGTGCTAATGAATTATACTCTTAATGGCAATGGTGTAAGTGATCCTTAGACTTGAGATTACCATGGTATCTTGAGTGTGGATTGCTATGCTTTGACTCTATTGCTCGGTGCTCGTAAAAGAGTAGCCCATACGGTAGAGATTGGGTATAGTATGAAGCATGGAAGGATAGTGAGTAATCGATATAGGATTCACCACTCCTTATTATAGGAGAGTATATCCCGGATTGGCCACTTGTTGAAATATGACTTAAAGAATCTTTTGCGCAAAAGTGAAAGTATGACTTGAAAGAGTTTCAAGGTTATACTTTTATGGAAAGTTATATTTCGGGAACAAGAAATCATTAATTAGTCATTTAAAGAGTGCGCACTACACTCTTAGACTAATTGGGATATAGTGTGGTGAAAGGATATTAATTACACGGTAACATTGTCATTGATAGGTGTAGTCTACCATATGACTTTCCTATTCACTTGGGTGGTCATGATGCATTGCTAGACGCCACTCATGATCTATAAGTGCAAATTAATTAATTAGTGAATTAATGATAAATTAAAGTGTTAATTTATCTAGGCTCTTAATTAATTAATTAATGAGTTATAATTTGTACTTATTGCCAACGTGAATGGAACCTAATGGGTCACACACAATAAGAACATGGTCTTTGGGTTAAATTGTTATTAAGATAAGTATAAGATACTTATGGAGTTAATTTATGTGATAAATTAACTTAAAGGACTTAATTATAAATATTCTAAGCCTTGATGGAAATTAGTTTCCTAAAAGGAATTAAGAAGCTATTTGGTTTCCTTTTGGAATTGGTTTCCTAAAGGAATAGGATTAGCTTAAGGCAAGCTTCCTAAACCTTCTTGGTTTCCAATTGCTCTTGTTTCCTTAAAGACTAGGATACTACATCTATAAATAAGTCCATGCCTTGACTCTTGGAATTGATTGATGAAACATAACACAAAATTAGAGAGAGAAAACTTGAGAGCATGAGTGGCGGTTTTCCTCTCCAAGAAAAACGCCACACTCTCTTCTTCCTAATAGTTAGGGTTTCAACTTCTTTCTTCTTCTTGTGTTCTTCATGAATCATTCAAGGGAGCTAGCACTCGAAAGGCAAGGCAAGCAAGCCCAAAGGTTCCTAAAGATCATGTTACGTGTGGATACTGTTGGAGGCTCGACACTTGGAGGGCTTTTCATGATAGATCAACACTTTCATCGAATAGGATCTTACCCTTTGAAGCATAGAAACCTTCTATGCTTGAGGTATTTGTGCTAAACACCCTTGATGTGCGCACGGTTGCGTTGCCAAGAAAGTCTTGGATTTCAGGTATGCAACTCGTTGAACTCAAGACCTCGTTTGATTCGTGAACCAAGGAACCCTTGACATGGAATTGTTTTGCTTTGAATCTTCCTTTGAAGATGAGCACGCCTATGGAACAACTAAACTAGACCAAGTTGAGCGAGTTCAATCGTCTAACCTAATTAGCTCTAAAGACTTGATCAAAAACACAAGAAAAACTCTAAGCGAAGTTGGTGGTCGCCACAAGCAAGCTTGATAAGACCAAGAGTAGTTCTTAATCGACAAAGAACCAAGAAAATTCTCAAAGAGAACACACAATATTTCTGAAAATTCTTATTAAAATTCGTAACTAATAATATGGCCTATAAATAGGCTTACAAAGAACATTTTAGAGTTGTGGAAATAGCTTAACTTCTAAGACAAAACCTATACTAATGAAACTACCAAAACAAAGCATGAATTAACTAAAATAACTAAGTCTATTACAACTTAAAGACCCTAAAAATCGTAGCTAATAAACCCTAATGGGCTGGCGGTCCATTAAGCCCACAAAACCATCAATTGGACTTTAATTCTTCAAGCTCCCCACTCGTGTGGCCCATGAAGTCCTCATCCAATGTTTGTTCAGCCCAAATCACATTAATGAGTTGTTTAGATTGATCCTTTGAGCCCAATTGCAAAGCCTCCTCATATGAGTCCAATATGAGTCCATGCAAAGCATCCTTCATTCTTCTAGTTCTTGCTCTAGTCATTGGACCATCCAAACCTTTAAGCACATCATTAGAGCTCCTCAAACTCGATCCATCATCCTTGGAACGTCCCCCTTGAAGGTCTCCATCTTGGGACTCATCATTCCCTCCTTCCTCGAAAGGATTCGTCCTCGAATCTACGAGTTCATATAAACTACTATTAGTAACTAAAGGATTGATAGATGAGCAATTATAACCACAAAGAATATTAAGCACATAAAAATTGGATGGTATATTACAAGAATAAACATAAGTAAAGAAAAACTCAACATTCTTTAAAGATGAAAAACTAAAGAACTCAAAAACACATATAAAAGATGCAAAGACAGATTGATGTTTAAGTATAACATACATGCTTAAATGAGTTTTATCCTTAAAAACATGCAAAAGAATGAACAAACATGAACTATTAAACAAATACCTATGAACAGACTTAAAGTCACAAGCATTAACAAGATGACCATCATGATCATAATCTAATAAAAACTCTTGAACACTAACTGAGTGAAAAGCACTAATAGAAAGGTCTTGAATATGTATGCAACACCAAAGATGATTAAATTCGTAATGAAAAATAACCCTAAAAATAGAAACACCATTATTAGCTAAAACACTAAGATGCTTTGGATAGAATGCATGGACAAACATATAAGCCCTAGAACAAATAACATGACACGATAAACTATAAGATAGATGCTGCAAATCACTAATTAAAGCTAAACATGCTAAATGTGAAACATGGTTACTAACTAAAACACTAGAATGAATTGGATAGGATGCATACAAAAACATATAAACTCTATCATGAAATAATAATTTGCAAAATAAACCACAAAAATAGCTAGAAATATGATCATAAAACATAAGAAATCCTTCAAAACAGATTGACCTAGATGAAGTTAAACAAACTAGATGCAAGGCATAATCACTTAATCTAATCAAATAACCATGCAAAACAAAATTAAAGTGTAAATTAAAAACACTAAAACAAAAAAACTTAGGCCACAAAGCGTTTATATCTAGCAAGTTCTTCATTTTAGTTGTGGCGTTTGGACTTTGTGAATCAATCCAATTAACACCATGCCACCAATCAAACATGTATTTGATTAACCAATTGATGTTGATGGCATGAGACCAAAATTTTGTCTCTAAACATCTTCTCTTCACCAAGTCATGTCTTGGGAACACTTGCATCTTCTTGCTTGGTGATAAAAATCTAGAAACTTGCAACTTAACACCATTGAATAAGCAATTTGTAGGTGACGTCACTTTGTCTTGAAATTGATTTCCAAGTTGCTGCAAAGAGAAACAAAAACACTAGGAAAACAAGTGTTAGGAATGTTAGCAAAATAATCTACTTCTTTGTACATAGGCACAAGAAATTTAGGCCTTTCAATCAAAGCACTCTTTTTCTCACTTTTGCTAGCTTCCACTTCCACTCTCTTATTTTCTTCTTCTTTCTCAGAATTTTTCCTCTCGATTTGTTCTCCCTCAAGATCTACACTATCCTCACTCTTCTCTTGCACACACTCTTCTTTTTTATCACTCTTTTCTTTTGCTTGTGTGCTCAAAGGTCTTTCCCACTCTTTGCAATCTCTTGAAATTTTCTCTTTATCCTTATTTACCTCAAGTGAAGGCAAAGGAATTAGTTTGATATTCCTCCCATTCCATTTGAAAGAGTAGTTATTGTTCACCTCATCATATTTGGCTTCATTCTTAAGATGCCATGGATGACCCAAGACTATGTGACAAGTCTCCATTGGTACAACATCACAAAGAATCTTATCATGATACTTGTTGAGTGAAAACTCCAACTCCACTTGATTGGTTACTTCAAATTCTCCATTATCAGTCAACCTTTTGTATGGATGTGGATGTTTCAACAAAGGCAATCCTAGCTTTCCAACACACATAGTACTTGCCAAATTAGTGCAACTATTATGATTAATGCACGTACTACATACCTTGTTTTTCACAGTGCATTTAGTATAAAATTCAACTTGTTGCACTTGTTCACCTATCTTGCAATGGTTTATCCTTCTCTTCAAAAGCATCACGATTCTTCTTTTGAATGAGAGGTGATGAACTTTGATCTTTAATTGAGAGAGTAGATTCCTCCTCAAGCACTCTTTCTTTTTGAGCATCCTACAAGTGCTTTATATCTGCTCCAAAAATCATCCCAATCATCAAGACCCTTCATGTCATCCTCCTTCTTTGAAGAACAATACTTCTTGGATAACTTTTTAGAGGATTTGGATGCAGAAGCTTTGACATTAGATGAGTGTGAACGCCTGTCCATCTTTTCATAGATCTCATCTTTCATAAGACGCATCTTCCTTTCAAAATCATCAACAATGGCTTCCCTAAACAATTTAAATTCATTGTTCAAGTCCATTGGAGACGCCATTGAGACCTAAAAACCTGCAAGAAAAATCGTTAGAAAAAACAAAGAAAATAGACAAGAATATGTGAAACACTCCCTTAGTATTTGGCACTCGCTTCCCTCAAGTATTGGCTTTTACCCTCGAATGAGGTCACCACTAAGCCTTTTTCCACTCAAAGAATCTTCTTGTAGGCTCTTTCATGAAGAACCAGCTCAATCAATCCCACCAAGGACCTATAGCAACCTCAACTTGTAAAGAGTAAGTGTAGAGGCCAAGAAAAATTAGCTTAGAGTGTTTTTGATCAAGAGAATAAATCAAAGAATGGATAAGAATCAAGAATTGACACAAAATAGACACCCTATTGTGTGGTATAAATGTGTAAAAATTCTTGATTTTTAATGTTCTCTTGAGAAAATAATAATATTCTTGTGCAAAAAGTAAAACTCCAACTCCAATTTCACTTTCCAAAAAGAATTAACAACTAAAACCAACAAATAACCAAATAGGAAACAAAAATCACGCCCTAAACACTCCTCCCAAGTGTGAAAACATGGACAAGCAGCCTTCCTAAATGTGAAAAATCGAAATAATAACAAAAGGAAACAAGAAGAAAAGGAAACTACTTGTTTTTTTGTGGAATAAGTTTCCAAATCCCCTTTGTAACTACTTTCCCTTTCCCAATTGGTTTCCCAAAGCCAAATAACTTCTATATAAACCCAACTAACACCTTTTAGACTCCTTTTAACACCAAAATTTCTGCAAAAATCGTAACAGAAATTCGTCCAAAAATAGGAGCGAATTTCAGCAACTATTATGCAAGAAAACCCTATCAAAATCCTAGTTGATGAACAAGACCCTTTGACCAACACTTCAAGGCTTCAAGAACTACAAGATTTGATCAAGAAAGCTCAAGAAATCAGCCAAGAACTTCAAAAAGTCAGTCCAGAAAATTTCCAGCAACTCACAAACTTCAAGAACTCAACTTACAAACCAAGAAGTGCAAGAAAATTATCAAGAACTTCAAGATGCTTATCAAGAACTTCAAGAAAGCTCAAGAATTTGTTCAAGAACCTCAAGAAATTGAACAAAAAAATTCCAGAAATTCAAGAACTCAAGAAACGATTTTGGACAGCTTGAAGAACTTCAAGAACTTGACAAGTAAGTGCAAGAACTTCAAGATTTGTATCAAGAACACCAAGAAACTTCAAGAAATTGTTGAGCAACAATTTGTGCACGGTTTTTGCTTGTTGTGCACTCCTTTTTACTCTCTTTTTCTTTCTTTTTCTTTGTGCTTTTGGCTCTTTCTTTTTAGCACACAATCTGCCTTTTTTTTTCTTTTTTTTTAAACGGTTTTTCTGCCTTTTTTTTTTCCTTCAAGAACAATACAAGAATGACTCAAAACTTCAAGAAAGTTGATTTGTGAATGTCTTAAGTTCAAGAATCTTCTTTACTTGAGAGTTTTTAACACAAGAAAAATCAAGAAAACACCAAAAAACAGTCAAGAATCACAAAATACCACACAAGACCTAGAATTCTTGATTGAGAAGCAACCAAGAACAACTCTAAACACCTAAAGCACGAATTTTTATTCAAAGAAAACAACGAAAAAAATAGCAGAATTTTTTCTTTTCAAGAAACGAAAGTAAAGACACAAGAAAACAACTTGTTGTCAAGGCTCGAAACTCTTTGACAACGACTCAAAGAAAGAAAAATAAATAAAACACAAGTTGCTTAACCAGGCTCGAAGCTCTTTGATAAACAACAAAAAAGAAAAAAGGGATATATCCGAATTTTTCCAAAGGAAAAATTGGATTGGAAAAACCTGAAAAAAATCCAAGAAGATGGCTCTGATACCACTTGATGTGCGCATGGTTGCGTTGCCAAGAAAGTCTTGGATTTCAGGTATGCAACTCGTTGAACTCAAGACCTCGTTTGATTCGTGAACCAAGGAACCCTTGACATGGAGTTGTTTTGCCTTGAATCTTCCCTTGAAGATGAGCACGCCTATGGAACAACTAGACTAGACCAAGTTGAGCGAGTTCAATCGTCTAACCTAATTAGCTCTAAAGACTTGATCAAAAACACAAGAAAAACTCTAAGCGAAGTTGGTGGTCGCCACAAGCAAGCTTGATAAGACCAAGAGTAGTTCTTAATCGACAAAGAACCAAGAAAATTCTCAAAGAGAACACACAATATTTCTGAAAATTCTGATTAAAAATTCGTAACTAATAATATGGCCTATAAATAGGCTTACAAAGAACATTCTAGAGTTGTGAAAATAGCTTAACTTCTACGACAAAACCTATACTAATGAAACTACCAAAACAAAGCATGAATTAACTAAAATAACTAAGTCTATTACAACTTAAAGACCCTAAAAATCGTAGCTAATAAACCCTAATGGGCTGGCGGTCCATTAAGCCCACAAAACCATCAATTGGACTTTAATTCTTCAAGCTCCCCACTCGTGTGGCCCATGAAGTCCTCATCCAATGTTTGTTCAGCCCAAATCACATTAATGAGTTGTTTAGATTGCTCCTTTGAGCCCAATTGCAAAGCCTCCTCATATGAGTCCAATATGAGTCCATGCAAAGCATCCTTCATTCTTCTAGTTCTTGCTCTAGTTATTGGACCATCCAAACCTTTAGGCACATCATTAGAGCTCCTCAAACTCGATCCATCATCCTTGGAACGTCCCCCTTGAAGGTCTCCACCTTGGGACTCATCAACCCTTTAATCGTATAGATTACATCAAAGAGATCCATGGCTAAGGTAATAAATTTTTAAATTTTTCGCTGCGTTACTCCCCTTATTACCTTACAATTGATTTTATTGGCATGGATAATGTACTAAAGGCATAGTCAATCATGGCTATGAATATCTTTTAAAGTGTTTCCATGTAGTAGGTACAATTGCAAAATGGATCATGGACTTGGGAGCACTTCTTTTGGCACAAAGGATGTATTTGTACTTGTTAACTAATTAAGCACCAAAGGTGTACTACATTCTTTGTGGGATACTCCAATCACGTGATGCGGTTGAGAAATAGTCTAGCTCTAGACTATAAATGAAGTGTTTGTTGAGAGGCAACCCAACATTTTTAATATTTTGGTGAAGTTTAAGTTAGTTTTAATATGTATTATGTAGTTTAAAGTGTGTTTGTTATGTTTGTTTTGTAGGTTTTTCTATAAGGAAGAAAAGGTATAAGGTAGAATCAAGAAGTTTCAAGACCATGAGTTTGTTTTCTATATCCCTTTCGAATGCATTTCATACTTAGAAATATGTTGAACATGTTTATGTATGGCATGGTTTGTGTTTTTGAAGTTTAAATTCATAGAAGTTACTATTCATGGTGAAGGAACTTTTTGCTCAAAAAGGTGATTTGATGATTTATAGATTATATATGATGTTTGACCATATTTATATGTTCAAGATGTTTAAAGAAACATGTGTGCATAGTTAGATTGAATCTTGTATTCAAATTTTACAAATTATGCAACTTTGAAGAATTATGCTCAATTCATGCAAACAGTTGTGATTTGGATGCAATTTTTTAGGGAATTGTGTTTGCACATGTATATTTTCATGATTTGAACTTGTTCCAAGTGTTCATTTGTCCAAAAACATGTTTAAATTAAGTTTGAAGTTGTTGCAAACAATGAGAAAAACCAATGAAACAGTAATCTGCAAAAAATGAAAATTCACTGCCTGTTGCAGGATGTGATCTGCGGGTCAGATCTGTGAGTCACCACCCACAAATCACACCCATGGATCAACTTCAGAGAGTTTTTATAATCTCCCACGCAGTGATCTGCGACTCCAGGAAGTGAACTGCGAGTACCCTCACTCGTAGATCACTTACAGATTTTGTTTTGCAAGATCATTTTTAATGATTTCCATTTTGTTCTTTTGCAACTTCTTTTACAGAATTTGTGTACATATTATGAATACTTTAACATGTTTTGATCTTGCATTTTCAATGTTCCACTTTTCTTTTACATTTTGACTTAGTGGCATGAAATTGTTGACTTTTGACATGAAGTAAATTTGAACAAGTTTCTTTCATCGTTCACTTCATCAATACATAATATATTTGGTCATATCACTTGTTTTCCAAAATTTCACTCCATTGAGCTACATTGCAACAATTAAGTGAGAGGGAAATCATTGATTTTAATGCAGGCTATGTTAATCTTAGTGTTCACTAGTTACTTAATCATCATCTAATATAGAATTTGAGTTTGTTTGAGCATTGAAGCAAGGTTAGTGAGCAAGAAGGGACCACATGAAGATTGGTGAAGCATTGCAAAAAGGGACTTGTCAAAGGCCAATGCAATTCAAGGATCAACAACAATATCAAGCTTTGGATTCTTAAACCAAACAAGAGGAGTTTTCTAGTTTCATTTGTCTTTCTTATCTTTTTCTTTATACATTGAGGACAATGTGATATTTTAAGCGTGGGGGGAAGGTATAGGAATATGTTTAGTTAAGTTTTGTTTAATTGTGTCGAGATATTATTTTAGTAAAATACGGCCAAATGTTTTCAAAATTTTATTCGTTATCATGCTTTCATGCCATAAACTTGTTGATCTCCTACTTTTTGAAGTAATTTATGCAACTTTACTTGAACATTTTCTACAAATATATAAAGAAATAGTTATTATGTGATTAGGAGTTTTGTTTTTAAAAAAGTATATCTTGTAAAATGATTATAATCATGTCTTGATTTGGCATGTTTGATTGAAATTTCTTTTCTTTACTTAATTGTACATTCCTAAGTGGTAAATATGGACAAGAAGTACATTTCTACATTATTTGAATTAAGGGACAAGTATATCATGAATAAAATGAAGAATGTTTATATCTTTCTACTCCAATGATTCAATTTGCTTAGTAACTGGGAATTTTTATCACAAAATCTCAATTTTCGCATCAAACGGCATTTTAATTAAGAGTATGCAAAGAATGTTAGATTGAAAGTGAAGTGTTTGTTAGTGTATGCTCTAAAACCAAGTTGGTTTTTGAGATTTTTATTACGCTTATTTCGTGTTATACTTATATATGTGGCATTTTCTTTGTCATTTAATATTTGTTATCAATATTACTTGTTTATTTGATAAAGTCCATAGAATATTAACTGTGTATAAGAGATTGTAAGAGTTACAATGATGAGACTCTTATTACACATTAAGTTATATTCTTAAATATCCCTAGTCGTAGTATTAATGAGATTGGACATCATTAATATGGGAAGACTAGCACATACTTTGCCTCTACTTAGGGTAAGTAGTAGTTGATCTCGTCAACTATGGTGTGCGACACTTAAGCTGGTATGTGGATGCTTGTTAGAGAACAAGTTCATTGGATTGATCCGCCAAGAGTTACTATTCATAGTGCTATTGAATTATACTCTTAATGGCAATGGTGTAAGTGATCCTTAGACTTGAGATTACCATAGTATCTTGAGTGTGGATTGCTATGCTTTGACTCTATTGCTCGGTGCTCGTAAAAGAGTAGCCCATACGGTAGAGATTGGGCATAGTATGAAGCATGGAAGGATAGTGAGTAATCGATATAGAATTCACCACTCCTTATTATAGGAGAGTATATCCCGGATTGGCCACTTGTTGAAATATGACTTAAAGAATCTTTTGCGCAAAAGTGAAAGTATGACTTGAAAGAGTTTCAAGGTTATACTTTTATGGAAAGTTATATTTTGGGAACAAGAAATCATTAATTAGTCATTTAAAGAGTGCGCACTACACTCTTAGACTAATTGGGATATAGTGTGGTGAAAGGATATTAATTACACGGTAACATTGTCATTGATAGGTGTAGTCTACCATATGACTTTTCCTATTCACTTGGGTGGTCATGATGTATTGCTAGACGCCACTCATGATCTATAGGTGCAAATTAATTAATTAGTGAATTAATGATAAATTAAAGTGTTAATTTATCTGGCTCTTAATTAATTAATTAATGAGTTATAATTTGTACTTATTGCCAACGTGAATGGAACCTAATGGGTCACACACAATAAGAACATGGTCTTTGGGTTAAATTGTTATTAAGATAAGTATAAGATACTTATGGGGTTAATTTATGTGATAAATTAACTTAAAGGACTTAATTATAAATATTCTAAGTCTTGATGGAAATTAGTTTCCTAAAAGGAATTAAGAAGCTATTTGGTTTCCTTTTGGAATTGGTTTCCTAAAGAAATAGGATTAGCTTAAGGCAAGCTTCCTAAACCTTCTTGGTTTCCAATTGCTCTTGTTTCCTTAAAGACTAGGATACTACATCTATAAATAAGTCCATGCCTTGACTGTTGATTGATTGATGAAACACAAGATAAAATTGAGAGAGAGAAAAATTGAGAGAGGCGTGTTTTCTCCCAAGAAAAACGCCACACCCTCTTCTCCCTAAGGGTTAGGGTTTTGTCCTCCTCTTCTTGTTCTTGTGTTCTTCATGATATTCAAGGGAGCTAGCACTCAAAAGGCAAGGCAAGCAAGCCCAAAGGTTTCTAAAGATCGTGTTCGTGTGGATACCGTTGGAGGCTCGACACTTGGAGGGCTTTTCGTGGTAGATCAACACCTTCATCGAATAGGATCTTGCCCTTTGAAGTATAGAAACCTTCTATGCTTGAGGTATTTGTGCTAAACACCCTTTAATCGTATAGATTATATCAAAGAGATCCATGGCTAAGGTAATAATTTTTAAATTTTCCGCTGCGTTACTCCCCTTATTACCTTACAGTGTTGAATAATAAGGGACCTTCATCACAAAATGTCGATCTTTTCATCGAAAGACAATTTCACTTCTCAAACTAAGAATTAAAATGTGGTCAAAAGGATCAAAGTGTTGAGTAATCAAGGGTCTTCATCTACAAATGTCAACCTTCGTGCCAAAAGACACTTCAAAATACAAAGTGCAATATGTCCCTATTTTGTGAAAAATTAAAGTATACATGATTGTCCATACTTAATACTTAGTGTGTAAAATTTTGTAAGACAATGAAATTTAGTTGAATTACTGTAATCTTGATATAATTACTTCCCTTTTATTTGAGATTATGAGTATTGAAAACTTAATAAGGAAATGCATAATGCCTATTTACTTCATATTGTGGAGTTGTATTCAACAATGAGCCATTTATTATTTCAAGGCCTTGAATCATTATCTGATCTCTTGATTTTCCAATTGCGTGAGGACAAACAAGGATTCAAGTGTGGGGAAGTTTCATAAGTGATAATTTTACCTATTTTAGCTTAGTAATTTATATACATTTTTAGTGTGTTTTTAGTATGTTTTTAATATTTTCTATATAAAAATGGCTCAATTTCATTATTATCCATCAAATCAATGATTGCTCTTAAATTAGGATTTTTAGTCCGACAATTAGGGTTTTGAGGTAGAATTATTATTTTGAGTAAATTAATGCACAAGTTTATGTGATTTTTAGGGAAAGGATGACTAAATACAATTTGGATCAATTGGAGCACAAGAAATATCAAACTTAAAGATGATTCAAGTTGTGCCATTTTATCACTTAAACGTGGCATTTTTCGGAATAATTTTTTTTCGTCAGTTCTACCCAGTCAATTACGATTCAATTATGGAAAAATGTTCCAAGGGCACATAGGGAATAACCAAAAATTGAAAAGGGCAAAATTAGAAAGAGGGAGTGATCCGCTGGTTGCTCACCCGTCGATAGCTCCCAGGAATCAAAGGCAACTTGCAAATTTCGGCTTCTCCAATTTGCAACTTGTTCACACAACTTTTGCAGATAATTCCAATGTCCAACTGCTTCTGCATTGCCCTAGAAGAATATTTCAAAGTTCAAGGCAAGATTTTTCAAGATTTGGAATCAAATTTCATCATTATGTTTCCAACTTGGACAATGACTTGAGCTAGGGTTTTTCCTATAAATATATGTCTTTTTAGTCATTGAAAGACATGTTTTGTGCTTGAAAGAGTATAAACCATAGTTTGGTAGGAGGAGCACTCCTTGTAAATACTTAGATTAGTTTTCTTCTTAGTTTTGTAGGAATTCTCAATTCTTGTAGCAAAATCTTGAAGAAACTTGTACTCAACATGTTTGATGGAATGAAGAAGAAAGCATAGGAGTCATGTTCAACCACATATTGAGCATTTCTTACCTTACTCTTTCTAGTTTCATTCGTGCATGCTTGTTTACATTCATTTATGTGCTTAAGTTTACCTTAAATATGACTAAGTTGAACTAACTAGGTTTAAGATGAAGCTTTAATATGTTTTGAATTAGTTTATGGCCAAATTTATTCTTATTTTTTTGTTTGCTTGGTTGTAACACTTGTTGTTGATTAGCTACCAACTTCAAGTCATCTTAGTTGTTATTTGACAAAGATATTTGCACTTAACAATGGAAAGAGTAAATGAAACTTTTGTTGAATCTCATGAGAGTAGTGATTCACATAGGTGGATTAAGGTTTAAAGCCACAATTCATAAGTTTAATGAACTAATGCATGGTAGACTTTACCACGAGAGTAGGAAAACTCGTGTATTAGTAGTCTTCCATTCATAGAGAAATTTAGTTTAGAGTATAATTGGAATTGAATTCTAAACTTGAATAAAGTCACCATGGCCATAAGCTTAACTTGCATATAAAGTGGATTCTTAAGTCTAGTCAATTTTGTTTAACTAGTTTCTTCATTGTTTGTTTAGTTGGGTTTAATTTTTCTTACCATTTCACCATCTTCAAGTTTGATTGTTTGGATAATAAAGCAAGTTAATAGCTTTGGTAATTGCTAGTTCTTGTTTCCTCGTTGGATCGACTCTAATACTCATCACAACTACAATTGACTCGTGCACTTGCGGAACAAGTATTATTTTATAAATTTTAATACTTATTTGTGTGATTTTAAGTAAATTTATTGCTATATTTTGATATAACCTAAATTCGCAATCTGTTTGTAAATGAAATAAAGTTAATGAAGGCTTGCCAAAATCAAGTATAGAAACTTAAAATGGCCAAAAAATAGTCATGACAACTTTCTAGAATTTTTAGAAAAGAGCCACGAAGTCAGCCGCGAACCCGGCAACTCTCTGGACAAAATTCTAGAAAGGAGCTATGGAGGAAGCTGCAAACATGGAGTCCATGGTTTAGCCTACGGCAGCACTGTGGTCAATTGCAGAGAGTAGCCACCGGGCTAGCCACAAACGCGGTTGACTGATATCAGTCAAATTTTTGAATGTTTATGGCGCCTTTTCACTTGTATTTTGCTACCTTTTGGTTTTAAAAGATATGATGGTCATGTCTATACGAATTTGAGAGGATGAAAAGGTAACTATGGCTATTAAAACAAGTCTTTAATAAAATAATTAACTTTCATAATTGATCGATTCTCAGAAGAAATCAAGAGCATTGCTATCTTGTTTTCTTATACTCTTGATGTATCCTAGGGGTAAATAACCTAAACCCTACAGCAAATACTTTGTGTAGTGGGGGCTATTAAGATCTTAAAGATAGTGATTATATCGCCTCGAGAGTGTAATTATCTACTTCTTTTTAAGATTTTCTACAACATCTTCCCATTTTCTGCGTACTTGCTTCAACACTGTTCTATGTAATACATAGACCATCTCGATAACTTTTATTATTTTCTATCTAAAACTTGAGGGCGTTCCAATTTCTTTTTCTTCCATTCATTGTTAGAGAAAGAAGAGTGGCACCACTTGCATTTGGGACTTGTGGTAATTTTTTGAATAAATTGTTTTAATTTTTTATTAAATTTCGCTTTGGTGTTTATTACATAAACTATGATTACAAAAAAGGGCAACAACATGCATATAAACCCTCAATATGAGCGGTTGAAGTGAGGTAAATTCAAGTAACATTTTCTTTTTTGACATTAATGAAGACTGAGTAAACCAAGTATATTTCTAAAATAGTTCATTAGTATTGCAAGGTACCACATTGGTGTAATCTATTTTCCTTTGTGCATTTGGGATTTTTTTTTTCAATTTTGTTTGTCATATTTTTTATCACGCTCTTCTTATTTTCTATTTTGCCCTTTTTAATTTTTAGTGTGGAGCACAGATATAAGGGATATATTAGGTCCATAATTTTATTATGTCCTTTTCTAATGTTAGATTTTAATTACTAAAAAATTTGTAATATTCATGTAGTTCATTATGGTCATGCATTGCATGAATTTTATGCTAGTTAACAGAATGTGAAGAGAGGAAAATGAAATTCTGTTAACCTTTTTCCCAAGCCAATGGGTGACAATGTTGAGAATAAAAGAAGTTTAGCTCTTTTTAAAAGCAGAAGTGAAGCTGTCAATGCGTCAGCCCCCACTTCCCCTTTACCAAAAGGAAAATCTTTCTTCAAAACTGCCGAAAGGGCCAAAACCACCCAAACCTCAAACAATCGATTCTTTAAAGGGCCTTGGAAACAAAAACTTAATACTACGTCTACTAGTAAAGTATGAACTCACTTTTGTACATGTGCGCACCAATAAATTCTGCACCAATGTCAACATCATCATTCTATATTCTAATAGTAGCAGCAAATTACCCGTTTAAACTTACCTAATTCACTTGCGTCAAAAAAAAAAAAACTTACCTAATTCACCCCTCACAAATATTTCATACGTGCCAATATTCTATAGTTCGACTTGCAGGAACTTGTACATTTGTCACCTCAACCTCTATTTGAAAAATAAAATAAAACCACCCGGCCAAAATCGGTTAGGAAATAGGGGAGAGAGAATATTGAGAGCGACATTGTGTTATACAAACTCAAAACACTCACTTTAAGTTGTATTAGGCAAATATCTTGTAACAATAATTATTATAAAATAAATATCTTTTCAAACAAAGGTAAAATATATTATTAATGTCCAACATAAGTTCGATTAGAGCGTGTCAAAATAGTTGGCCTAGAGGTAATATCAATTCGCTAGTACACCCGCACACCCACATACATATAAAATAAAAATTGATCAAGAAAAAAAAAAACCATCTATAGAGAATCATAGATAAGAGTAATTAAAAAGTAGTATAGAAAGCTATGAGTATTTTTTCAAAACTAAACTTATTTTTGTAAACTGAAAATTTGGTGAGAGTTCTTATTTTAGTTCTTACTTGCTTTCGAAGGCGCATTTAAAATGACTCCTTATGGAATTCGTTTTCCGTCTAAAAAGATTTTTGGACCAAACATCATTTTAAATTTTTTATAGCTAAGGTTTTAAAAATACTTTACCTTTAAACAGCTTTGGTAAAACAAACCAAAACATGGCCTAACTGAATATTTTGTCTTCACATGGCCTGATGTATACAATATTAAATTCGATAGCCATCCGTCTCTTCCTGGACAAAAGTTTTAAAAAAAAGGAAAGGAAATAAATGAAACAAAAATGCTAGTTATAACTGACAAATATGACTAAGTAAAGTTAGTCATAAATTCCCAGAATCCCATTAAATTCAGACAGTTACAACAAATCGTACAGACCAAAAGGACCAATACTAGTTGATTTAGTTTAATAATAATGCATCAACTTCTATATTCATTTCTCTTTTCCTTATGATAATTCGACAAAAAAAAAAGTTTAATAATAATGCAATCTTTTTTTTTTTTTTTTATGCGCTAAGATGCCCCCCTTCATTTTTCCTTTTTGCTAACAAATTTTTGCTAAGGAAAAAAGGGTGGAAAGAGGATATCGCAGGAGTGCATGAATCCCTTTTTCGCTACAGTAAATATATATTTCTTATGCGGTTTGAATTATAAGTACTTGAATTGGTAATTAACAAGACTATCCTTCTATCATCAAAATAATATAATTAAAATGAAAACAATATCTGATTTTTGCAAATACTATAAATATTTATAAAATTTATATACATTTTTTATTGTTATGTGAAACCAATAATTTTAAGTTTAAATCTTTTTAATATTTAACTCTATCTCCGTAAAAAGTCTTATTAATATAAAATTATATAAAATTATGTCGTATCATTTACACAATTGTATATAGAGCGCAATTAAATATTAAAATGTTAGACAAAAGAGTTTAACCGGTGATCAATAAGATCGTTGGTGGATTTGCTTTAGGGGTTGTAACCATTAGTTTTACTTGCAGAAATCTCCCTTTTCAATTCTACTTCCTACGTGCCCCTCCGCAGATTCCCTCCCTCCCTCTCTCTCTCTCTCTCTCTCTCTCTCTCTCTCTCCACCTTAATAGCTTAAAGCAGCCTTCCATTCCCATCCAGCTCACACACGCGCAGTAGAAAAACATAAATTTTTCACAGAATCTTTACAGAAACTCTCAACCCAAGAAACCATATATATTCGTTTCTTTTGTTGAATTTGTTAAAGATTCGTTTTTGTGTGTGTGCATGAGTTTTGATGATGGCTAACAACAATTCATCCAGTATGATGAAACATCATCAAGAATCGTTACCAGCAGCAGCAGTGGCTATTCAACAACAGCAGCAGCAACAACAAATGAGTTATCATCATCAACATCATCATCATCTTGATGGGGTTAATGGTGGTGGTGGCGGCGGCGCCAGAGGCGGTTCATCAGTATCAACATCGGTATCGCCATCATCACCATCAGCTGCTCTTGTTTCATATAATAATGGGAAAGGTTCCGTTTCTGGGGTTGTTGACAGTTGTAATAATATTGCTACTGCTACTACTGCAACAAGATTCCAGCCTTATCTGCATGGAATTTCAATGGACTGGACGCCGGAAGAGCAGGCTATACTGGATGAAGGAATCAAAACGTTAGTTTTTTTTTTTTTTTTTTGGCGTTTTCTTGATTAAAATTTCTTTCTTGATATGGGGTTTTTTTTTATTTTTTTTATTTATTTTTTGTTTTGGTTATTGGTTTTGATATACTGAGTGTTCAGTTCTATTGATGGCTTGTGGTTACCTGTTTGGTTATCCTTTTTCGTGTTTGATGAAGTGCTGCTGTGATTTGATTTCTATGCATTTGAGTTTTATATAGTGAGTTTGTTATTCTGATTTCTTTCTTTTCTTTTGTTGCTTCTACTTGTGGAAATAGTATTCAGAAATTCATGTTAGTGAATTCATACCTTACTTTCTGTTTGTTCAAAGATTTCCTCTCCTGCTGCTAATTGGGTGATCAGATTGTGGTTCATTCTTTGGCAAGTCTGTTTATTTGAATGTATATATTACCATCCTTACCACTTCGAAGTTCCGAGCTCCAATCTTGGTTTATATATTTTGTAGAAAGTGCATTCTGGTTTTAATTCTCTGACTATTTTCTCATTTTTAGATCAATCAACAGATATTTTTTTTTCAGTTGTTGACTGTGCCTTTCTTTACAAAAATGGCAATTAAATTTCTTTTTGAGATGATACTGAAGTGCTTGAGGGCCCAGACCGGTGCTTTGTGATTTGATTCTGTGAGATGTGATACTGTTGACTTTGTCCTGTTACTTTAGGCTGGGCGTGGCATTGTTGATATGTCAAAAGTTAGTGAATTTTTTTTGTGTGATTTTGTGTGGTTACAATTTGATTGGCAGAAGTCCAAGCTTATCAATTAATTCTAGTACATATAATTGTCGTGTATAGAATGCAGTTAAATCCATATATTTCAAATATTAGCGTCTATAATCAGTATGAATATACTAGCACTTCTACTTCCTCTGTATGAAAAGTCTTCTTCAAGTGTACACAGCCAATGGCATTGAAGTTTAGGCTTTGGAAGTGGTTGTGTCTACAAATAGCTACTTCCTGGATTACTCTGGCACTATAGCTTACCTCAATTTACAGAAATTCACTTCCTGTGTTGAGTGATTACCATGAGCCAAAAAATTTAGTTAACACTGAAGTTGTAGTGATTCTGATCATTGGGGAAACTTTTAAGCTATCTATTAGTATATGTTGATTTATGATTATCAAAGTTTGAATTGGCTATTGAGATTAGCTGGACTGACTGAAGGTTAAATCATGTCAAGGTATGTGAATACATAGCTAGTGACATCTGCAGTTTTCTATTTCTTTTTCAGTCCCTATATTGGTATGTTTATGATGCAGGGACTTCAACAACTGCTTGCTTTATCAGTTATAGGGAAATTTGCAAAGTTGTCTTATAGCATGGGATCATAGTGAATTTGGTATGCTTTCTTTAATTTGAGGAGAAAATAGGCTTGGTTTCATTAACGGTTAGTAAGAAGATTTCCCCAGTGAGAACAGTGGCGTGGGTAATAGTTTCCTACAAAGAGCTCAAAGAAATCTAAGATTAGAGCTTTTCATGACTTTGTTCAAGCTTTGTGTAGGCAATCCTTGAAAATAAGCACCCTAGTTGGGAGCTGATACATGTTAAAGTGTCTATTCAAGAAAATTCTTAGCAATAATATTGTTGCAGAGTTTTACCTATTTTCTAGTTTTTCTAGGAGCCAAGTTATTTTGGTCTTTTCATTATGAACCAGAAATTTCCATGAAGCCATGTTTCTTGATCCTTAACTAGTTAATTGTATTAATTCTTATTTGGAGTCTAGATGATTTAGGAAAATTGTTAAATTATCTAGTTATGTTTAGAATGTGAAAATAAAAATTTTAATTTCTATTTTGTTGGAGGTTTATGGCTTATAAATACCCTTGTTAGGCTATGTTGAGATGAAGATTGATGATTAAAAAAGTTCAGTTTATATAGTTTTTATAATGTTAATTTCTTCTCCTTCTTCACATTTCCCTAATTTCCCTTCTTCAATTTTTACTCCCATTACGGTTCTGTGGTATTGTTTGCAGCATCAGATTCCATCTATTCTTCTTGCCTAGGCTAGAAAAATCTTCAATTTTTTAAAATTCATCTCACATTTGCACACCTTGAATATTTAAAATTCCTTATCCCTCATATCTCTTGATTCTCTAAACTTCTCTGTATCATTTGCATTGCTCCTCTAAAAAAGTAAAATTTTTACCATTATCCTATGCAAAAATTTAAAGATTTCTATGGAATTGGGAGAATTAAAAAGGTGACGAAGTTAAATACAATAAGACTTAGCAAAGTGGCGGCATCCCCAACCTAGGAGTCCTGGCTCTGGTCCTGCTTATCCTACATCAGTTTGGAAACTTCCTCTTCTTGATCAACGATATATTTTCTCCTTCCATCCATAAATGTGGTTATAATCATTGAATGGAAGTCCTGATATTTCTTCTGACAAATCCACCATGCTTTTTTCATCTTATGACGGCTCAGGTTATGCTAGAGTATTCCATAGATGGCTTGCTCCTCTGGAATATCACTTTGACTCCTATAATGTAGCTTCTCTGGAATATTGCTTTGACTACTTTAATCCAGCAGATTATAAGAAAATTGAAATTGCAAGGGCAAAATTGGTTGGATTGGTAAGCTGTGGTGGTTAAATGTCAAAGAGGATGTATTCAGAAGCAACGATAATGATGCAGCACTAGAAGCTATTGGTAGGCAAAGGTTGTAGGCTATTGTTTGAAGCTTAAAACTTACAAGATATTGGTAGAAATTTTGCAGAAATAAGTTGGACGAAAATTAGCAATAAAATAAACAATAAACTGTTGGAAGTTCAAGATTGAGGATAAGAAGATTTAGAAGACTCTAGGAATCACTCCTAGGCACCTTTAGGTATCACACCCAAGGCTAGATTGTATCTCACAATCCTTAAAATAAGCTAACAAAAGCTGCTGAAAATTTATTGACTGAAATCTTATTTCTCTTGTAGGAGAAACACCTATTTATAGACTCCAAAGACAAATCCTATTGTGACAAGGATTCATCTTCTATTCCCTATTGGAATAACCTTCAATTCCTAATCCTATTGTTAATAACAAACTAAAAACTATTTCCTAAATTAACTAGGACACAAAACAGAAATTACTTAAACCAGAAAATTCCTGCAAAACAGCCAAATTACCAAAATACCCTTACCTACTAAAATTCATAAAATACCCAACACTCATAATAATTAAATGACTACTTAAATAAACTAAAATAAAGACACTTTTTAAAACTAATCTAACTCCTAGCAAAGCTTCCATATCTGTGAAAGAGTGCCTAATTGAAGCTTGGGTAAAATTCTGGAAATCCTTAATCTTGGATTTCCTTGAGCCTTTAGTCATCTGCATCAGATAACCTTAACCTTGGGAAGAGCTGAGAAAGATATTGTTAGACCAGTATCTTCCTTTTTATAAAGGCGTTTAGAACAGTTTTATGTTCTTGGAAATCTGTTTAGCCATTATGTTTTTCCTATCTGCTTACACACCCCTCTTTGGTATTTTAGGTTCCCAGGATTTAGCTTGCTGATGTTTAATACCAGATGGAAAATATAAAATGGCATGCTATTTTTTCTTTTTGTGAGTGTCTTAATTCTTGTTCAGTTCCTGGGATCCAAAAAGTTTATAGGGTCCAAAAGGTTATGTTATTATAAGTCCTTCTTGTTCAATGCTATTCCCAGGTAATATGTTAAGTTTCATGTTCAGTATGTATGTAAATTTTTTTTTTCCCTGAAATATTGGATAAATGAGGAGGTGATTAATTAATTTCAGATCTACTCAGCCATCCTCTCAGAAATATTTTTTGTTTGCTACTGCTGCTTGCCGCTGTTTTCTGCTCTTTCAAAAAGCTGATATCCTTGCTTGCCTCTTTGCTTCTTGAGTAATCTATTTTCAGAGAACAAGACATGTGAAACTAAGAGATATTGCCTTAAATATTCTGCAGATATGCCTCTGAATCAAGCCTAGTCTGCTATGCAAAGATTGCTGTGCAGCTAAAGAACAAGACAGTCCGTGATGTTGCATTGCGCTGCAAATGGATGACGGTAAACTTTATTATGAAGAACCAGTACTCTTTCCTTGTATGGCTACAAAAAGCTGAAAAACTGTTGATGTATATATAGTTTAGCTGTTGTAGCGATAGACTTTATGGCACAAATAAGATATCCTAAGGGAGCCATGAAAAATGTTTCACAGTTATTATCAGTTAAGCCAAGTTAAGGACAAATAGAACCTGATATCATGCAATTGTTGGCTGATAAAGCACCATAATATTTAGCTATTAGATGGATAAACTGTTTTAACTGTTGTAAGAATGATGCACAATTAAGATGTTATGAGTGAAATTGCAATTTTTCTTTTTCCATTTGGAAGTTTAAGTATGACATCAAAAATAAAGATGAAAAAGAACTCTAGAATTGAGCTCCCTTCTGCCCCTTTACTTGCTCCCATTTGAAATTATGAAAAAGAATTCTAGAATTGAGTTCTCCTTTCTGCCCTTTACTTGCTTCCATTTGAAATTAACCTGGAATTGATCTCCCATCCGACTATTATAAGACCGATGCACATATGAAAAGATTTCTTTCCCTTGCAAGGTAACTCGACAGTAATGTCTTAAGTAGCAAAACAGGTTGGAATCAAAGATACTGATGGAGTAAATTTGCTAGCTGGTTTCTTTCTTTTTCATGTTCATTTATTCTTTTCTTAATGCACTCACTGATGATCTATTTGAAACATGTTGGATATTTAGTACCTGGATTTGAATTTACCCTGAAACCCTGATTTATAAAAAACTATTTGCTTCCATGTAAGATTTTTCCTGTGATGTATGAAGTGCATTAATTTTGGTAAATGAGTTCAAGTACAAATTCAACTTCATCTTTCCCTCCCTATTCTACAATGGCATCTTAACACTTCTAAAGTGCCCTTTTGACATACCTATTTTTTGTTTTACCAATTCCATCTTTCTTCACTTACTGTTCTATTTCTTACTGTGAAATCATGTCAGTTTGGTGTTTTTAAAATAAAAGAATGTTGCATTTGCTTTACAAAATTGAATGGCACAAACCTCCAAATGCCAAATTCACTCACTTGTGATATTTGAAATTCTACAGGATTGTACTCTTTTATCAGTTTTATTACTCGCAAGTTATATTTACGCATTGCCTGTTTTTTTTTTTTTTTTTTTTTTTTTTTTTTTTTTTTTTTGGGCATTTGAAGTCTTGGCTTAAATCTGGTTTCTTCATCGTATTGCACAGTTAATACACAATGTTTGCTCTGAGAATAATAAGTGAACAATAATCGTTGTGTCATTACCAAGAAAACTGATTAAAGGATGATACATCTTTCATTCTTACTGTTAGTCACTATCATACCAGTTGCTTACTTGCTAAAGTTAACTACATAAATGTAAAAGATATCATTTTGATTTTGTCGTATTTTACACATTTTTAGAGCTGTCATTTGCTGTTTCTTGCATCAAGTGGGAGCTTCATTCCATCATTAGTTACCATGAATATTGCTTTGTGCAAAGCTCATTAAATTTTTAAAATTGTCAATGTACTGCTTGATGATTGTTTAGTTATGTCTCTATGTATGCAGAAAAGAGATCCTAGCAGGAGAAGGAAAGACGATCTTATTTTGACAAGGAAAAGTAAAGAAAGAAAGGTAAGAACTATTGTATTGAGTGCTATTTGTTTCAGTGCCCTTGCTTTTAGTCTTCATGCAAAGTGTCTGGGTGCTTTATTCTTTATAATTTTGGGTGCTTTATTCTTTATTATCTATGTGATTCTATTACTCTACTTTGTTTGTCTAGCAATTAAGATAATAGTTCAAGAATGTCTTATTCCCAAAGAAACCAAGAAATGGACATGTTATGTGGTAATAAAGACAACTTTGTTGCTTCTTGTACTTTTTTAACTTTCCTTGGAGCTTGACCTAGATCTACTCGAACAAATTCAATGAATTCAATTAAAAAGTTTACCAAAATTATTTCACTAACATTGGATATGGCAAGAGAATAATACCTCCATTATGCAGTAAGTCAAAAGAAAATGTCATGCATATATCTCTCACAAGTGCATTAGAAATTTTTCTTGTGTTTAAACATAAAGCTGGATTCAGGATAATATCAAAGACACTATTAGATTTATCACAACTATAGAGATGGCTTTTTTTCTATGACAAACTGCGTTGGCACATCAGGATACCTTTTCATGGATGGTGTTAATAGTGCAGTGTTTGAATTTCTATTGCTGTTTTTGCTTTCCTTGGTGATGTAGGCATCTAGTGATTATTGCTTTTCATTTCAAATTTCCTAGATCAGGAATCTACCTTAAGATTAAACTACTTTGAATTCAAGGATTTTCAGCCATCCTTTTGGTATTCTTAGTTTTGTAAGCCATAAAAAACTTTCCCCTTCTTTAATTTTTCTCATAAGACTTAGGATTTTGATGCAGTTAGCAAAGAACTCAAGGAAGTCTTAAATTAAAGATGTCCATAACTTTTCTCAGCCTTCAATTAGCCATCCATTGAAGACTAGCAGCCTGTTTTGGAGCTGGAATATGTTAACCAAGAGTCTATTCAAGTATTGTCCTAGTAGAAGTTTGTGCTTTTGAGATGAAGTTGTTACTAATTGAGGGTACTTGAGTAATTTATCTATTTGTGGGAAATTTCTAGTTAAACTATTATGTTACTTTGGTGTCTCCCAGTAGTTACCTTATTATGAGGCTCTTATTTTGGAGTCTGGTTGATATAGGAAAGTTCTAGAAGTTTCTAGCTAATGTTTAGAATAGAAAATAAAAATCCAATAGGATCTACATTTCAGGTGCGTTTGTATATGCACTCGCATTGAGCTTATTTTTGCATTTTGAGATTTGATCGATAAAGAATTGAGTTTATTTTAAGTTTATATTGATAGGTTCTTCTTCCTCTAATTTCCCTTCTTCTCTGGTTTTTCCCCTTGTTATTGTTCACTGGTAGTATTCGCAGCCTGAAACTGCCCCATATCCCCTCTAATTCTCCTAGTATTGTCCTACATCAGATTTTCTGCTAAATAACCCCACCTTGAGGATCTAGTATGCTTATAATCTCATTCTTTTCTAAACTAAGAAAAGTAGTATATTATTTACTCAATACAGTGAATACCAGACCCTGATATCTGTCCTAGTCAAGCAACTGAAACGTTGCTTTAAGGTTACCAAAGTTCCAAGATTTAATTCATTTTCATAAAAATTATTTATGCTTGTAAGTATGGTTCCTATATTTGTGAAATCTCAGTCATTCTGGGACCATAAATGCCTGCTTTTATGGTGATCTAACTGGAGCTTTTGATAATAGCTAGAACTCTTGTAGCATTACCATTATTATTTCTTTCTTATTCATAATCAGTAATTATTATGTGGCTAAAACATATCAAACCCAAGATTTATTTTCTCTGCTTTTCCTTTTGTAGTCTTTTGTGTAGATCTCTGCTTTTCCTTCTGTGCTCTTTTATGTGGAATGTCAGACTCAAAAAAGGTGTTGCATTCTTTTCTCAGGAAAAAGTAACTGATCCTTCAGCAATGTCATCTCATGCATTGATGCAACCAGGTTCTCTCTCTCTCTTATACAATGGTTGGATTATTCCCAATGCATATTACGATTTTGATTGCTCTCTTATATTGAACTGGTTTGAGCATAATTTTCATTCTTGAAAATATGGTTTTTCTTGGATTTACCATGTCTACAAGTTAATTGTTGAATGCAGAATCTGATGTGTACTTTTTCTTATAAACCAAGTTCAATATCAAACACTGTTTTAGAAGTGTGTCAACACTGTAACAGCAACCCAGTTCTGTTCTTCTGACCCAATTGGCTTTTAAAGTAGTATATCACTTCATTGGGTATCATAAATGTTGGGACTCATTCATTTGGTATCTCATTCAAGGTAATGTGAAGAAAGAAAAGCGGACAGAGAATGTATTCTTTGAGCAAGACTATCTGTCTACAAGTCTGAGGCAATGTATTTAAACACGTCGTCTTGATTGAAGATGAAATAAAGTTTTAGGAGCATGATGTGACCATGTTTGTGATAAAGTAAGAATGCTGAAAAGTAACTATTTGTAAGCATAAAAAGAGCAACAACATTTTGGATGTGCTTATGCACTTCAGATAACACCTAGGGAATGAAACTGGAATCATCAACAGAAAGAAGAGAGGCGAAGAGGTGGGAGGGAGTTGGAAGGGGGAGAGAGGGAGAGAGAGATAGATAGCAGCCCGTTATCTAGGATTCTATTTCTGATTCGTGCGTGAAGCTAAATCTATTTTTATTAATAACTAGCACACATGGATCAAGGTTTCCTCAGAATTGGATTTGCTTTGTTTTATATTTCTGACATATGTACTGGGTGGTAAATTTAGTTCAATAATAAGTAAACTGGTTTCAATGATTTATATCTATGTTCATGTAAAAGGGAGAGCAAGTGTTTTGACTTTACTTTCCTCTTTGTTGTCTCCTTGCCTACTAAACAACTGACTTCAAATGATATGTTTGGAATCCGATGTTCTCTCTCTGACAGTTGCATGCAAATTGGATTTTCATGGTGCCTAATTGTCTATATGTTAAACTGAACTGTTATAAATGGCCAATGAATTTTAAGCTAAACTGGGGCCAAGTTATTGAATTCTGCTTTGATTGTGTATTAGATGTAGGCAGTGTGAGAAGAAAGATAGTGTACAATTGAGAAAAGAAACACATGAGAATTTAATAGCAGTATGGGACATCTACTGGGTGCGAACAGTGTCTATGTTCAAAGATTCCACTTCAGCAAATAAAAATTTAGGAAACAGGATTTTTGCTGCTATATGCGCATGACTATCACCACATCTTCTTTTGTCGAGCATTTTTAAGTTTATAAGTTATAGCACACTAATATCTGCTAGTGGTGGGACTATGAATTCTTACTTTAGCCATTGTGTCATCCCTGCTAAAATTAAAAGGTCTCCTAAACAAGTTTATATCTAGAATGAGCCTCAGTTGATATCATTGCTTGACATATCCTTTAAAGATTGAGTGTGAAATGGTCCCTCTGGGACAAATATGGAATCATACTCTAATTTTGCTTTTGCACTGGACTCAGATCCTTGCACTTTTTAACGTAAAACTTGTGACCTCCTTCGAAAGTACTCTTTAAACCTTTATCTCTTGTTTCTCTGTCTCCAAATTGGAAATTGGAGGCTATTGTGATATCTGTGCTGGAGCATTGTCTTCAATGTAGAATTTGAATCAGCGACTATATCTTTGTTACATTCAACTAGTGAAAACTGGGTGAGAAACTAAACTTCCATGATGGAGAAATAATCCAAGGTTTAAGATTAACATTTTCTAGCAATTAATTTCTTTTTGGGTTGGTGTATTTGAAGAATTGACTTGAAGCTCTACGCATTTTTTTTTTGGGGTGGCAGGGGACACGAAGTTATTCTTGTTATTTGTTTTCAGTGAAGTATCACCATGTTGGCTTGTTATGGGCTTGACACAAATCCATTTCTGTTCTTTGCTTCCTCTATTTCTGTTTTTCTCCTTTTTCTGTTTATCTTCATTCCACTTTTCTAATATGCTACAGAAAAATAAACATGAAGTGTTTTGACCTGATGACAAATAAAAGCACTATCAAATATGTCCTTCTTGTTTCTCATGCAGTATTACATTCTATCGGACAAGATTGATTGGTTTTATCTTTCTGGAAATTGATATCAATTGTAATTGTCAAAAAGAGTGCTGGGATGTAGAGATAGAGCAATGTTTTCAATCAACACCTTTACACTATCTAACAGAGGAGGCCATGTAGTGCTAAGCAAACTTTAAAGGGCATTTCCATGCATATCAAGTTGTAACCTCTTTCAAAAGCCATAGGAAAATAAATTGAAATTGGAAAAGTTGAAGCTAGTATTATTCAATAGACAATTTTCAAATGGTATAGAAACATGTCATTACAATTATTTGTATTTGCTATCTTTTTCTTTATTTTTTTTTTTCCAATCATCAATTCAGCCTTTTCAGAATCTTGTTAAAATCTTTACTCGCACACATACACGAAAGCGAATCATATTAAAGTGAATTGCAATCTGTCTTCACATTATTGGAGAGAAATTATTAGCAGCACAAGGTATGAAAAATTCAAGGTTCATTATGATTATGTTTTTGCTAATTAATGATCCAGAAGCTTCCCTGAAATGGAAAAATCCTACCCAAACAGCTTGGTACCGTATCCTGCAATTTGTCGTTGAGTATTATATAAGTATTATACCTCTGAAGAAGTTTTGTAGAAACTTCCTAAGAAACATTATTGCTTTAGCACTGGTGTGATTGGACCTCTTTTTTGACGTTGCCGCTAAATTGTCCATTCTAACTGACCAATGCATTTGGTGTTCGAAAACACCAAGAACTTTCATGTTCACGAGCAAACCTTTCTTGTATTTTTCTTAATATTGTTATGGCGATTTATCAACAAATGCATTTGTTTTATTGACAGGGATTGATGTTTTTACTGAGGAGCTTCTTCAGCAGAATGCTCAGGCCTTCAAAGAGATATCTGCAAATTTAGCTACTTATCAGGTCAATTGCTTACAGGTTTAATTTGCTTTGTGTCACATCATCTAAAAAGCATCCTAGGTTTAAATATTAACATTCTAGAGTGACAGACTGATGTAGGACAAATTGGGATAAACATTTTTATGAACACTAGCAGAAGATAAGAGGGATTTGAGGCTGTTAACTGTGAAGTAACATGATCAGTAACATGGGGGGAAGCGGAGAAAAAAAGGGAGTTTGGGGAATCTGAGGGAAGAAAACTAACGAACTAAAAAAATGAATAAATTAAATTCTTTATTTATCAATCTCTTAACTTAGAATAACTACATAACAAGAGTATTTATAAATTTATAACTTACTATGAATAAAATTCCCACTTCCTATTCTAAATAGGATAGCAAAATATTTATAGTACATTCTTATAATAACTACGACTCTTGCTAGTTGTCTAATATAATTAAAATAACTAAGACTCAAACAAACAATTGCTGAAAATTCCTGCAAATAAGTAAAAGAACAGAATACCCTTGAGACCCAAAGTTCAAAACAAAGACTCCTAAGGTGACACAAACCATCTCAAGACCCTAGGAGTCACCACAAACACCTCACTTAAGACCAGAATTCCTTCTTGCTTGCAAGTGACCCCATGGCTTTAGTTATAGGCTTTCAAGGATGATATTTTTTATCCATCCGGCCAATAACAGCTGTATCATCTATCCCTACTGAAAAAGCACTCAGCTTTGATGAGTTAGGATGTGATCCAAGAATGCTATCTCCATGAGGCAAGCGTTTCAAAAGGAATGACCTTTTGATCTTTGTCGATCGCAAATCCTTTGATGGAACGAATTTCATGTTGAGGTCCCCGTGTTTAAAGGTGTAAGGGTTACGTTTCAAAAGGAATGACCTTTTGATCTTTGTCGGTCGCAAATCCTTTGATAGAATGAGTTTCAAGTTGAGGTCCCGGTGCTTAAAGGTTTAAGTGTTATTATATATACAATGTTGCACTATTCTATCAAAAAGCCAAGGTCAACCTACAAAAGATAGCAAACTTTCATAAGCAGTACATCACATTCAGAATTCTCAATCAAACCTCCAATAGAATAAGTGACCAAACGCTTCTCAATTATCTTAAGATAGAACTATTAACCCAAGCAACCTTGTGGGGATTAGGATTTGGCTCAATCTTCAATCCCAATTTATGAATAGCAACTTCTGATTTGGCATTGGTGCAATTTCCATGGTCAATAATCATGATGCACAATGCTCCATTACACTGAATACGAGCATGGAAATTACTATTTTGTCACCAATTTTTAGCCTTGTCATCCTTTTGTCTACTAAGAAGAGGGAGTAAAACCATAAGAGGTTGTTCATTGTCATCAGCACCTTGATTGTCTTCACCATCTTCTTCAACTTCTAAAAGAATAATCTCTTTTCCCATTATCCAAAGATGGGATCAATATGGAAACTCTTTTTGTTTGGACATTGCCAACTCATATTGGGAGTCCACATTGAAAAAGGTCATCCTTGTTAGGTTTCTTGTGATCGTAAATAATTGGAGTCTTACCTTTAGGATCCGCTGTCCTAAGGCTACCTTGAAGATTGGTTGATTTGTTAAAATCAGCACGAAATTTCTCACCTGAACGGAAATTAGCATGGGAGCTCGAAAAGAAGACATGGTAAAATATTCAGTTTCAATTTGGTGAGCAACGCATATGGTATCACTCAGAGTAGGTAGCACAACAGTTGCGAACTTTTATGAAATAAGTAATTTCAATCCCCTGTTATACAAAGCAATCATGATATCTTTGTGCCCATTTTTTGGTCGCTACTCATTAGTGTATTCATCAACTGCCATGTTTTTCTGGATTACTGCATAAATGGGAGGTGAACCCTTTGCCTGTGATCAGAAGGAAGAAAGTGGCGCATCATAGCTTGCTTCATCTTCTCCCAAATGCGGACATCATCCAATCCAATCCTTCTATGGTTTGCTTGTTCTTTAATCCACTACACAAGTGCAGTCCCCTTTAACTTAGTTTTGGCAAAATAAAGCTGCCAGACCTCATTCATTCCATACCATCTAAAAGAGGACTCTAAACTATGCTCCCAATCAGGGAAAACATAAACATGTCATTTCCATAAAAATCTGGAACATCCAAGTTAATTTCTTTGCTGAAATCATGCCAAATACCACGTTATTGTTATGGTAGAATTGATTTTGAGGTGGGAGGGAGATTTGGGGTTGGAATTTGGTTTGAGGTGCAAAGTAAGATATATCACCTTCTACAGGAGAAAAATTCATCAAGGTGAACCAACAGTGAATTGACACTGTGACAGAGACAAGTGGCGACAAGACAGTAAGGTTTATAGAAGACGGGGTAAAGGTGTTTCAAACTCTCAAGCATTGATTTGGCATTCTATGGAAGACAAGGAGCCGACTTGGGATTTGGTTTAAGTGTCTTTATTTTAGTTTTATAAGTAGGGAATTTTATATTAAGTGTTTTTGGTGTTTTTTAGATTTTAGTAGTTAAGGGTTTTTTGGTAATTTGGCTATTTTGCAGGAATTTCTGGTTTGAGTATTTTCTATTTTTGTGTTCTAGTTAATTTAGGAAATTGTTTTTAGTTTGTTATTATCAATAGGATTAGGAATTGAAGGTTATTCCAATAGGGAATAAAAGATGAATTCTTGTCACAATAGGATTTGTCTTTGGAGTCTATAAATAGGTGTTTCTCCTACAAGCGAAATCAGATTTCAGTCAATAAAAATTCCTGCAGATTTCGCAAGCTTATTTTAAGGATTGTGAGATACAATCTAGCCTTGGGTGTGATACCTAAAGGTGCCTAGGATTGATTCCTAGAGTTTCCTAAATTTTCTTATCCTCAATCTTGAACTCCCAGCAGCTTATTGTTTATTTAATTGATAAATTTTCGTCCAACTTATTTCTGCAAAATTTCTGCCAATATCTTGCAAGTTTTAAGCTTCAAACAACTGCCTACAACCTTTGCCTATCAATAGCCTCTAGTGCTGCATCACACTGATTCAGGATTGTTGCAAAACTATGGTTGTCTTGGAAAATTGGTTGAGGATTGTGTTGGAAAACAGTTTGAGAAATGGGTTGTAAAGTTCATTGAGAGATATGTTGAAGAATCGGTTTGGAAATTGGCAAAGAAAGAGGTGGGGTATGGAAATCTGAGGATGATGTGATTGAGGCTGATTGGAATCAGAATTTGTATCTTTTTTATCCTTGTTATAACCTCCTCTAATTGACTGCCTTCCCAACAATAAAGTTTCTAATTGTCTGTCAATATCTAGCACTTCATCCTTTAAAAAGGCAATATCTTTCTGGGTAGTCTCATTGTCTTTTGATAAAATCTCAAACTTTGAGGACAGTTCTGCATTGCTAACCATTGATATAGATGATGAAGAAGAAAAATGTGGTTGAGCAAGATGAGGAAAGTTTGGGCTCCAATACCAAACTGGGGTAGGACAAGATTGGGATAAACTTTCCAACGAACATAGGCGGAAGATTAAAGAACTTTGAGGCTGTTTCACAGCTGACTCTGGGAACAATAGTGTGAACAATAACCATCCGACTGTGAACAGTTACACGAACAGTTACTGTTCACAGTAACGTGAATATTAATGTGAGGCTGAATAGGGAAAGACGAAAGGGGGAATTTGGGGAATCTGAGGGAAGAAAGCTAACGAACTAAAAAACAAATAAACTGAATTCTTTACTCATCAATCTCTCTACCTAGAATAGCCTAATAACAAGAGAGTTTATAAATTTATAGCTTACCTAAAAAATCAAATTCTGTTATTAATAGTACTCCTACTTCCGATTCTAAATAGGGAAACAAAAAATATATAGAACATTGGCAACTATGATTCTCTAAGGCACAGACAATACAATTGCTGAAAATTCTTGTGAATAAATAAAAGGCAAAAATACCCTTGAGACCAAAGATTCAAAATTTATGACTCCTTTAGACCATAGAAGTCACCATGGACACCTCCTTTTAGACCAAAATTCCTTCTTACTTTCAATGCAAGTGACCTAATGGCTTTGGCTTTAGTTATAGGCTTCCAAAGATGATAATTTTATCCAACTAACTTATAGCAGCTGCATCACAGACATTCTGCATTACCAGGATTTGACTATCAACATTGCATGCTGCACCATTAGTGATGGATATCATCATTCTAAATTATCTTTATATATCCCACCTGACAATCTACCTTTTAGCTTTTTAACTTAAAACTTTGCGTATCCCAAGTATACATGCAACAGCAAACCGAAATAAGTATGTGAAGGCAAAGTTTAGAATCCTAAACAGAAAATATCTCAAAGGTAAGTTAGGCCAACCAAACACATAAGCTAGGCCAACCAAAAACCCTCCTGGCTTATTTAAGACCTTGCACTTTATCGTGAAATTTCTTTCTTTTGGTTGAAAACTTCCACAAATATAGACACTAAAGGATCATGATCAGAAAGAAGGAAAGAGTGCTTTAGAGGACAAGGAGATTTTAGAAGAACATGATTTTAGGCACTACTTTTATTTATATAGTATGTATCAGAAAAACTCTTCTAAATCCATTCTTACAAATGAACTACTTTTATAGCAGCTAGAGGAGTCTTAAAGACGTAAGCCATGTCCTCGCACATTCAATAATATGATCTTGAAAAGGAAGCTATCTATACAAGAGAGAATATAGACAACATATCTTTGACATAGTAACCAATATAGACGTGTCCCTTCATGCATCTAAGCTGAGATTGAAAAGGAATTTATCGTGAAGAATATGAGGCATTTGAAGTAGTGTAGTCTGGCTTTGTGATATTCCGTTGAATGATGTAATTAGCATGGATCCTCCTTTTTTTTTTTTGCGTTATTTCTTTGTCTTTTGGTTTCAAACCCAATCTTTGAGGATTTGGTGGATTTTTCTGCTAGATCATTATCAAAAAAAATGTCCAAGGTAACTTGGGAATCATATAGCTATTGGAAATAAGATTACTTTTCTGTTTACACATTTTTCCAGCGGGAATGGGTTAAGAGTAGGGCTATCAATGGGTCGGGTCTGGGCTAGAATTGGATATTCCAAACCCAGACCCGTTTGAAGAAAAATGTCTCAGACCTGGACCCGTATATCTGATGGGTCTCATAAGTCGGTCCCGGACCCGGAATCAATTGGGTCCGGGTCCAACTCTGAGTATACCGGCAGTGTAGTGGGCTTTAGGCCTTCCAATGAAAAAAAAAAAAATCCACCCTATTAGCCCAAGTTTCTTTTGTTTTTTAAATGTACACTAAGTTAAAAAAGGATGAGTACAAATATGCATTGGGATAAAATTGATTCCAAGATAAAATTGAAAAAAGCTTTCCCTAGATTTTGTTAAGAAATGGGTTTCTCAGAAAAGTTAGAATAAGCATTCCAATGGGAAAGGGCTTTCTAAGTTAAAATATTCATATCAAACATGAGAATGGAATAAATAAGTTGAAAATTTTTTTTTATTGCAACCCATTCTCACGTACCAAATGTGTGGTTAACATCACAGAATCCAAAATCCCATTCAACTGTGTGTTTTAATCCCCACTAGTGATATCTAATAAACCATCTGATTTGTTACAGTAATATCTATCACATACAAAATCAATCTTGTAGCCCATAACCTCCCATTCTAATACAATTTGTAACTAGAATTCAAGTACCACATACCTTCACAATCTTTAGAATCTAAAAATGAAGGCTCAGACTATTTTTTTTTATTCTTAAAATTTAAGAAATGTTAGGTTATTTATAACTTTAATTAATAATGATCTATGATTTTTAAATCACAAGCAATTCAACATATGTTTAGAATTTTTGTTTCTTTTTGCTATAAAACATTATAAAATACTATTTTTGACTTTTATGTAAATGTGTAAATATTAAGTTTCTTATAAATTAAATGTAAATAAAATAAATACATAATATGAATGTTTGGCTTCATCACTTAATTTGTCACGTTATTAATCATATTGCTGATAATTATTAAAATTTTAAAATTACTTAAGAAACATGATCAATTTAATTTTAACAGGAGTATTAATAATTTTAAAATAAAAATGTTTAATTTTCTTGTAGGAATAAAAATAACGCATACCACAAACAAGCAAAATAAAAATTTATATTACAAAGAATTTAAGGCAATTAAGTCAAATTAATGTAGATCTATTTCATTCTGACATTTAAATATGATTATAGCAAACATTAGAAAAGGAATAGGCATTCCATTTTGACTTGGGTTACCAAATAGTGGACTAAAAAATTTTTTTCCCGTCCATTCTGAGTAAAAAGAAATTCTGGATGGAAAGACCTTTCCATTCTGAGCCATTCCAACATACCAAGCGTGGGTTAAGAACTTTGCTTAACCATTTGATGCCAATACTGAGGCTGCAAGAAGTTATTAGGTGCTATGTTACTTAGACTCTCTCCTTCTTAGCCGTATTTTTGTCAAACATGATATGACATTGATACTACTAAGTGGCATGGGATTTGTGTCCGACACATCTTCTGAAGTTTCAAACATAACACTGGTAACAAATCTGAGAACAGAAAAAAAGAGGAGGTAGAAATTGGTGCAAAGTTTGTATTGTGGTTGAAACAACTGTGTGCACACAAATTAGATATTGATTCTGGTTACGATATTATCTCTGCTGGTTTTTGGCCCCACATTCATATATGCCATTTTCTCTATACACAAATAAAAAATAATTTTTACACTCTTACAATTAGTTAGTTTCTAGATTAGAGCACACCACCAAGTTGCTATAATATGTTATTCTGGTAGGCTCATACAAATTGTAGGATATAAATTTATCAACCAGGTGATATTGCAACTATAGCCTTTTCAAAGTGAATTAATCAATTCTTATGTAATTTATGTATGATGCTAGCAAAAAGGTTTCCACATGATAATTACAATTCTATATATGTCCAATTGATAATTGTTTATTTGTTGTTTATTGTTGTGGAACTTATCTGCATGTAAAGTTAACTTTAAATGTTGCAATAATAGGCTGAGAGAGAGAGAGAGAGAGAGATTGATTCACCCTTGCTTTCAACTTATCTATTCCGGATTACAATTTAACATTTCTTTTTCTCTCTGTGTCTGTCTCTCTCATGTTTTTTCAGATACAGAACAATATCGGTCTTTTCTGTCGAGCTAGGGATAATATCTCCCACATATTGAAGAGGTAAGCGACAATCTTTTCATGATCCTTTCTGTATTCAGGAGAAACCCTTTTCTTATGAATTGCATGTCTGTGTTTTCTTTCATTTGCAGTTTTCTAAATGAATCTCTGGTGTTAGTTTTTTCATATTTTTGTGGTGATGCTTTCTTCCTTTTCTATAATTTTTCACTTTTATTTTGACCAATGTATATCTTTCCCTGGTAAGGTTCCTAGTTGATAAGATTGCCAAGGGAAATGGCCATGAAATTAAAGGAATATTGGATGGAAGAGATCCCTTTCTAGGTCACACAATCATGTTTTGTGGTTGACAATTTATTTTCACCATTCACGCGGTGGCATTATCTGTTTGCCAATCCTCCATTCTAGGTCAATTTATATGTAATCTTCCTCATCTCCTTTACTCCACCAAAGGTGGATTGACATAATAGTTTGCTATTGAGTATTTTTAACTCCTAAGAATAGCATTTCCTTATATCATTTATGTTCTGCATATGGAAATAGCTGTTGTGAAGTTGAACGAAGCTCAGATTGGCTATCTGAGCTAGAACATTGTCCACAATTGATAATAATACACCAAGGTATAGGACACAAGACTTCGTAGACTGGAAAGTACTAGTTATTTGACCAATAGTCTTAGGAGCAACATTGCAGTTGTTAAGAGAAATTAAAGGGTATTATTTTAGTCACACATGCTGTTACTCTTATAACAGACATATAACCACATTGCCTAGATTCATATTCTCCTAAAATACATCTAGCATGATATTAGAACAGGCAAAGTTCTAAGTATGATTTACATAGGACATAATGCTTGCTAGACTGGAAAATACTAGTTCATTTGACCAATAGTCTTGGAACACAAATGCAGTTGCTAAGAGAAGTTTAAGGGTATTATTTGAGTCACATATGCTGTTAACTTTAAGATTAACAGACATGTAACCACACTGGCTAGACTCATTGTTCGGGCGTGAAATCAGCTGTCAAATGCTCTTTTGGTTGATGGGTTGTGTGTTAATCTGTTACGGGCTTGCCACTTGGTCCATACCAAGAAAATATGATGTGGAATTGGTAAAAGGTCAGAAAAATATGTGCCAATTGGTTCTGACTTCTAGATCAACTGTTGTTCGTTCACCTTATACATCTCCGAGGACTTAAAACTCGTACTGTAAAATGATCGACAATGACTAAAACCTAAAATGGATGGTCGATGAAAGCATGGAATAAGAAATAACTAAATTAGCGTAAGTAAATCGAATAGAGAAGAAAGCTATCGGAGCATGAAGTAGAAATTGAATTGAAGTTAGAAGCATTAAGAAGCTGGTCGATTGGGAGATATAATAACAACTTGAATGAAATTGCTGGAAATTTAAACTTCTAAGCCTAAATAAACTACTAGAGAGTTGTTGGAAAGCTACTAAAAGGAAAGTATTTTGAAAGGAAATTGTATAATGTCAACGATGCATTTCTTCGTCTGTTTTAATCTGTTGTTCCTCCTAGTATTTATAGATAAGCTTCCAAAGATGATAGTTATCTGTTGATAAGACCACTTCCTCAATTCAGTACTTCACTTTTAGTAGTGGTCCATTATCTGACATAACTTCCTGGCACATCAGTTATGCCCATTACAAGTAGTAACTTCCCATTACATTATCCATATCCATTAGATCTGACTCATAAAGTGGTGATTGTCATACTAACACTCAATACTTTTCCCAAAATGCATCTAGCATAATATCAGAACATGCAACGTTCTGTGGCTAAATTCTAGTGGACACACATTATGAAGCATGCACATTTTTGGGCTAATGATTAGAATCCATCTCAAATAAATAAAGTTTGTCTGCAGTATAAGAGCTTAGGTTATAAGTGAGGTGGTATCAAAGGAAAGGTTGATTTGGGGTATAGTGTCTTTGTTGGTGTCAACTTGTCGTGGAATGGTAGGCAGCAACATGTTCACACATGCAAAATTAGACTGTCGCAATGTAATTCATACTACAAATGATTACTTGTTTAGCTAACTGAAGTGGCATGACCATGTTTTTGAGGACATTTTGGTTGCAAATTTGGTGTGTAGTATCCAAGTAATCTAATATATTGTTTTCAGGGAGCAAAGAAGGTTAACATTTATCGGCACTTGTTTAGCATTAGGTTAACTCCTAGATTTACTCTTGGGCAGGCTACAAGTGAGATATATTTGTAACAACATTTTGGTCATATTCTCAGTCACTCCCTTCAATCGAGAGGTAGTATGTCGAAAGATTTCAGAATATTATGATAAGCACAAACGATTGTACTCCTATGATGGCTAATGTTATTGCTAGAGCAATTATTACCCATCCAGAGCAATTCTTTCCAAATGACAACACTATCCTTACAATTCAACCACCTGTCCCTAATTTTTTTTTTTTTTTCAGTTATCCGTTGGCCCTTAAGCTGCTATATTTCCTATTTTCATCCCTGACTCCATCCTTTCCTCTAATTCTATGCACTTTCCTCCCCTCCTTTCATAAGATCTCTCAACCCCCTCTCTTCTCTCCCTCACCCAAGAAATCTCTCTACCCAAGCCCATGCTCTACCTATTTCCTCTCTTTCCCGATGAGTATGGTGTGAAAATGAGTTTGGGCATCTTATTGAAGATCTTAGTTTGAATCTTGATTGAGGGCTGTCAAAGAAAGTATGCAGTTTCAGTGCTGCCATCTCCATCACCATGAGAGCCAAGTGGAAGAAGAAGAGAATGAGGATGCCAAGAGGAAGCGCTGAAAGATGAGCAGAGATTCCCCCAAAAAAAAAAAAAAAAAAAAGGGATGAGCAAAGATCCAAGTAAAAGGACTGCTCCACCCATAAAAAGCCCGGGACTTTTACTGCATTTGACTTTATGTTCCAAAGAGCCAACTTCGTAGCAAAAGGAATTTTTCTTTTTCACTCTTCGGCTAATTATTTGTACTAATAGCAATACTGCCTCATCTTGCCCTATCTTACCCTATCTTGCTTGGCTATTTATCCCGTGAATCAATATTATGGAACCCAATTTGAACAGGTGTAATCAAGTTCTCATTAAGTTTATTGTGTTTAAAGAAAGAAAAAGGATCTGGATTTGAATCAAATTCATTAGAATAGATCAAACCCAACTTTGGTTTGCCTAAAACACTGAATGTTTGGATTATGGTAAAATTTCTGGAGAAATAACATTATGTAACAATACAATGGAGTGGAGTTTTTATGATTATTTGAATTTTTGATGTTAGACAAGTGTTCTTCAAGAGAAAAGGCATTTGAAATTTTCGATATTTAACGGAAAATGATGTCTACTGGCAATGAAATGAATGGTTAGATTTGTAGAGGATAGTTCTGTCATTCAAAGTAAAATTGCTCTAGTAGGATAATTATTGCTCTGGCAATAACTCCAGCCCTATGAAATAGTAGATGGGGTAGCCTTTCAAGAGCGGCACTATTCTCATAAATTGCTAGACAGTATTGCAGTAGTCAGATTATAACTTCTGCAGGTGCATATGATCATTTGAAAATGTTGGCATGGAGATTTTCAGCAACAAAAGAGTTAGTTGTGTTTCTGATAAGGATAAAATTGTTGTAGCTTTACTTTCTGTCACCTTTGCAGAGTTTAAACCTTGGCACACTATTCCAGTTTTGACTGTTGCAAAATGAACAAAATTGCATTTATGCGTCCTTGTAATTATTAGATAAGCAATATTGTCCATGTTAATGTAGGTACGCAGAGAATACTAAGGGAAGCTGTTCATTTGTTTACCATTTTGCAGAATTAATGAGCCCCCGTATGTAATGAAGAAAATGCCAGCACTTCCAGTTATGGTGAATGAAGAACTAGCCAATTCCTTCCTTCCCCAATCAACTCTCCCACTCCAATGAGGATTGCTACTTTTGTTGAAAGAGATGGTGATCATCAAGTTTTGAGATGAGACATCTTAAATCTGGGAAATTAAAGAACCTAAAAGGAGGTGGATCTAGCAAGTACCTCAGAAATTTTGTCAATTAGCAACTCTCTGAATGAGACCCATGTTTAACTAAAGTCTGAAGATCAGATTAGTCCTTTCCATTTGTTTTCAATTTGCTGATTAAAACAATTGATGTAGTTCATGTTCATAATTTTTGTAGTTATACGGGTATATTTGAGTTCAATGGTTTTGTAGTTTGTATTAAATCATTTTTCCCGTGCATATGTGGGCCTCCCCCCCCCCCCCCCCCGCCCCCCTATATATATATATATATATATATATATATTGTATATCACCAGTAATTCATGCTTGGGCTCTTCGTTTAAGGCTCTTTTTTGGGACATGCTTAGGCTTACTTTAGATTGATAGGTTAGTCTGACGTATTTGTTCTAAACAGATGATTTTTATTTTTATTTTTTGCTTTTTTGGTGAAAAGTTTGTTGTCATGTATAAGCCTATGTTACGTGAACGTAGGTATAGGTGTCTAGTTGTTAAATTCGTCAATGTTCATAAATTGAGGGTACAAGGACACTACAAAGAGTCGGAAACAAGTATTGAGAGGTGCTTTGTATTATTATATAAATTAGCATAATATTAGTGCTATTTGATAACGTAAAGCAATTTACATAAATTGTTTTATGGCTATTTTTCGCGTGTGATATATTCCTCACAATTTGTGTATGTGCTTTTTTTTTTTCCTCACTTGTTAAATGATGAATTTATGCCCTTTACAAGAATGAAAGAAAATATTTTTGTTCACCTAAAACATAATGAAATTTATATGGGCAAAAAGATCAACTTAGGCTAATTGGTGGCGTAATGAAATTTATATGGGTAAAAAGATCAACTTAGGGTAATTGATGCATTCTAGTTTTGTAAAAGATGTAAATGTATGATTTGAAAAGTGTAGGATACAAAAACTATGAATATAAAATGTGATAATATCAAAGTACAATGTCACCCATCTTTTATTCTTGTTACCCCGAGAATGGCCCTTTTTAACCATTCTAAACCACCTGGCCATGCCTTTGTGACCACCATAACCACTTTATTACAATTTTCTTTCCCTCCAAATTTATATGGACAAAAAGATCAACTTAAGGCATATCGCCGTCATTCTCTTACAGCTAGTTTGGAAGGAGGGAAAGTGAAAGAAAAGAAAGGATTTAGGGAAAGAAAGTATTTTCTTTTGTTTGGCAGTTGAAGTTGGGAAGAAAGGAAGAGAAATAGAAGGAATGTTGCTTAAGTAATTTTTCCCACAAGTTTTCCTTCCAAAATTGGCCGGAAAAGGAAGGAAAGTGAAGGAAGGTTGGATAAATTTTTCAAAATGACAATATTGTCCTTAAAGATGTGATACAAGAAATTTTATTACCCAATAAATCCCTTTTATTTCTTAAACTCCCAACAACTCAAAAAGAAACTTATATCCTTTTCTTTCCTTTCTTTTTTTTTTTTCTAACTTATCTTTTCTTTTCTTTTCTTTTCCATCCTCAACTCCCAAACTAGCCATTATTCTTCTTACCCTGAAAATGGCCCTCTCAACCTTCTTGACCATGCCTTTTCCACCAGCACCACCCTACTACGATCTTTTCTCGCTCAAAATCCACATCAGTCTCCTCCCTTTGCCAGCCCTACCTCGCTAATCATTTCAAATATCCTTTCTACCCTTCCTATACCTATCTCAGAATTCATGATTCCTATCAAGCCCTAATCTTAGTTATGCTTTCTTATCACCGGATGTCACTACCACCACTAATACATCCATCACTCCCTACCTTGTAGCTTACTTTCAAACCTATCGCTATTCTCCTATAATGGTTACTAGGCCTACTAATCCAAATCATCATTTATGGACAACTATTTGCCTGAGGTTGGAATTTCTATTTTGGTTAGTGTTTCATGTAAAAAAAATGATCGTTTTAGGCAAAAAAGTATTCGGCATTATGGGTTTGGAACAAAATTCATATGTTTTCAAATTTTAAAAGGGACATAAATGCATCATTACATTATTTGTGAAGAGATAGATGAAAATACACAAATAAAATATGAGGGACTAACGAAAAATACAAAAAAAAATTGTGAGGGCATTTTCTCCTTTTAAATTTGGTCCCCATGACTTGATTTGACGTTTTTAACCATGTAAAATTCTTCATGATATGGTCTCATAATTATTTCAAGCAAAAACATGATCCAAATTGGGGTTTGGGACCATATTAGTGCATTTTGGAATACGTAAGAGGACGTAAATGCATCATTTAAAAGTGCAAGATGATAAAAATATCAGTACGAAAAATTAGAGACATTTTTCTGTATTTTACCTAATTGAAGTAGAGGAGATGATAAAAAATATACAAGCCCTCTTACATCTATAATTTATAAAATATTTGATGGTGAAGAATATTTTACAATTTAAACCTTTTATTTAAGAAAATTAGATACTACTGGATTGGGTGTAATTAGGTATATAAATGTACAATGAATGCTAAATAAATTACATTTATGAGTCAAATAATAAATACCTAATTATCCAAATTACTGCAAGAGCACAAGGAATGTGGTAGTAAGGGTAAGGGTAATAGAGTCAATCCCACAAGAAATGTTAGAAATACTAAGGCTATTGTACTACTCATGTTAGTTAAACTATCAACACCAAGTAATTATATAAATTAAACTAATTACAGTAAATCAAATAAATATGCTCAAATAGTAACCGCGGAAAAATAGTGATTTAGGGGACATTTATGATGTATAGTCTAGGAAATCACATCCACTATTAATGTAATTATATGCTCAATTGCATAAACTACTACAATTAATCTCATGTTACTTAGGGTCCAATTCCATTTATACCCAACTTTCACTCTCGTGATAGATTGATGACTACTTAACTACTAGCCTTTTTCTACTCTCATAGTAAAAACTCTAGTATAGGTTCATTAAACACATGAATTGATTCCTGACCCACCTGGGTACACTTGTATTCTCAGATGAGATGCATCCTAAGTTCCAAATATTCCCTTTCCATTGTTACTACCAATTATGGTTGTTATAGCAACGACTAACACTTCATAATTGGTGACCAGTAAATCATGAATCCATCATACCAGAATATTGAATAAAGAACAATGGGATCTTGCAACAACTAACAATCACAACATAGTAATCACATCATAGTTTTATCTCAATCCTAGATCTAATGATTTAACAACACGTGTTGCATAAATCAAACACAAACATAGATAGTGGTTTGCGTGTAATTAGACTAAAAATATAGAAATGAAGATCGATCACAAGTAAAAACAACTACAAAGTTAAAATACCTAATTACCCTATTATCTATAAGAGGACAAATCGCATATGATACATGTGTGGTGGCCTCGAACGTATCATACAAGCCTCAATGTGGGTGCTCAAGGATACATGCATTCCAAGGGTTGTTTGGGAGTTCAATTTGAAGCACAAACACTATTGGAAGGTCATGGGAGAATGGAGAAACCATGAAGTGAAGAAAATAGCTCCAGAAAATGGCCAGAGAAAAAGCATTCTAGCGAAGGCCGCGATCCAAGTTGCACCCCGGTCATTATCATAAGCTAAGTCCAAGCAAGTGTGAGGTTCTGACCTAGACCGTGCCCTAGTTTGCGGCCAAGCCTTCCCAGTGGCCTTCATCAAAAAGTTGGGATGTGTTTTCATTATTTTGTGTTTTAATTTATTTACAAGTTATAATCTTTATGGTAGTTATCTAATTGTGATAAGTTATAACTAGTAATAGTATTTTAGTAAGTTTCTAGATATTTCTTTGTCTGCCTATTTAGGGCTAACTATTGTATTGTTTTCATAAGTGATAATGAATCAATAAAATTGTGAGTTTTCTCTCTATGAGAGTTTTTCTTAGTTCTTGGATTAAAACTAAATCCTGATCTTATTGGAGTGAATTCATGGTGACCAAAATCTCCGCTTTGGGTTTCTTCTATTTGGTTTGATTCGTTCTTTTGGGTTTGTCAACTAGAAGTCTATTCCACGGGTTGGGTAGGAGTCTATTCCACTGGTTAGATAGGCTGTTACATGGGTTGGTTAAGGGTATAACCTGCAACATGAAAAGAGGAGTTCAACGATCTTAGTTAAATCTTTAGGCACCACAACTCAAGTTGTTTTTGGGGTCCTTTGATAGGTTCCAAAGGGGGTCAAGAAGGTTGGGTTGTTTTCGCAAGTTTCTTTTCAAGACGGTCTTTTGGGAGGATATTCATGTAATATACGAGAGGGCAACCCCCGATTGTATCAGGTGGTATCGGAGCTTTTGGAATCTTGAAAAGAAATCAGGTTTTTGTGTCAACCCGTTTGGGTATATCCGTTGTTTTTGTTTTTGTTTTCTAACCCACCTAGATATATCTTTTCTATTTGGATATTGTGTTTTTCGTTGTTCTTGTTGGTTTCTTGAATTGTCCCTTATCAAGAAACATCAAAGTTGGAGTCTTTTATTTAGTTTGTGAGTTTGATACGTGCGTGGTGGTCCCGAGCGTATCATACAAGCCTCAATGCGGGTGCTCAAGGATATGTGCATTCAAAGGGTTGTTTGGGAGTTCAATTTGAAGCACAAACATAGTTGGAAGGTTATGGGAGAATGGAGGAATCATGAAGTGAAGAAAATAGCTCTAGAAAATCGCCAAAGAAAATGCATTCTGACGAAGGCCGCGACCCAAGCTGCGCCACGGCCATCATCAGAAGCTAAGTCCAAGCGAGTGCGACTTTTGACTTGCCTTCCCAACGGCCTTCATCAGAAAGTTAGGATGCATTTTTACTATTTTATGTTTTAATTTATTTACAAGTTGTAATATTTATGGTAGTTATCTAATTGTGATAGGTTACAACTAGTGATAGTATTTTTGTAAGTTTCTAGATATTTATTTGTAAGCCTACTTAAGGCTTCAAAACTCGGCTTCGGGACCTAGTAACGATGGGGCTCCTTTGAAATGAAGCTATGATAGAAGGTACCTGAAATGCAGATTGGAAATGATTTAGTCATCCTTTCATTATTAGCACTGTCTTTTATTAAAAGAAAAAAGAAGAAGACTAAAGTTAGCAGGTGTATAAATAATTCAAATGCATGTCCTAGAGGAAGATCTTATTGTGCCAAGGATAAGCCTAGCATGAGATGCGATCCTTTAGGGTGGGACTCCCGTTTCATTATCGGAACAAGATGAATTTTGGTTTGGAAAGAAGCATATTTTTCATTACTTCAATCAACTTTCATACAATTTTGAGCATTAAGAAGAAAACACTTTACTACTTTCACTGTCAATCCAATACAAAAGAGTACATCATTTTGTCAGCTTCTCTACACTCTACACAATCTAAAACCTTCTTCAATTGGTCTTTAGGCACTAAGCCTTTTTGCGATCCAGCTCCCAGGAGTACCTGTTTATTGTGTGAATGATGTCATCTTTCAGCTCCAAACATTTCCTAATCTTCTTCTGCAGTTCTTGCTTTGCTTCTATACAAAGCTGTTTGATAGACTCATATGCCTCGTTGTTCTTCTCAGAGTTCTGCTTCTCCTGTATTAATTCACGATCTTTCATTTCTAGCAAGACTCTCAACTAAATGTGTTCCTCAATAGGTCAATGACTCAGATGGTTTTGATTATTATGCCACTCATCATATCTTGAAGTGATTCTTGGAGAAAACTTTGTCTTCGGGTCAAAAGGAATGTCTTGATCCGTGCAATGACTCCCCCATGCCTTTGTAATTTTTGACTTTTTCAGAATTTCACTAGGACAAATTTTTTCTGAAAAATGATATTGAAATCGTCTGTTTGTAACTTTAGGGGAACCCCCTATACGCCTCCGAACTGACGAAGAACTCTTTGAGGAATATACGGTGCTATCCCATTGTTACCCAATAGCGGGATGAACCTTTTTCGAAAATATTGTAATGCAGGCTTGTGACATTCAATCCAATCCAAAACCCAACAAATATCCTCCTTGCCCAATGTGCTAAAAAATTCCAAGTATCCTTTGATATATTCAAGTCGATTCACTTGATCATTCTTCTATTGTGAGACTGAACCCAATTCACATCCTTAAAAACAAGTCCCGACCGAATCATTGATTGTCGACAGAGGTGCTCCATGGCCTAAGCTTGAAGTATGATGCTAGGACCATAAAAGAAGCTAGGCTTCCTTTTGCATATGGTGCATGCCACAAAAATGTCTACAACAATGATTGGTAATATAGTGAGATCACGCCCACCAATCCTGTGGAAAAGATCAGACATCATCTTCAGGATCCTTATGGTCATCTTGTCATTTGGCCTTGGAAAGAGAAAAATTCCAACTATCACGAAACTATAGACCCAAATCCGTCTCTGAGACCATGCATCCTCAATGTTAATGAAGAAATCCTTTTGCTGTGCGGCGAAGCATCCTTTTGAACCAAAATAATGATACAAACGTTTGACTTCGATTGAATTTGCTTGTACCAAACCAGTTAATACTAATTCTTTCAACCCTTTAATATGTCGCCCATGGTTGGAAATATTAGACCTTTCCCGTCTAGTGAAATACCTAAGAATCTAGCTATTTCTTCCAGAGTAATGGTTAACTCGTAATTGCCAAACTTAAATGCTGAGTGGTAAGGGTCCCCAACTTGCAATAAAGCATTAATAATGGCTTCATCAAGCTCTATATCAATGATTTAAGCTAAGTTCTCCAAGTAGTGTGATATCAGATTCTACTCCAAAGGGTGCATGGCATTCCTAAAATTTCTAAGTAGTAGGTGCAGTTCCTTCAACTTGTTGACCTTGCAAATATTACCCATTCTAGTTGCAAAAATATATCCTTGTTAGATTACCTTACCTAGGGTCCCACCCACTAGGATTTACAGAAATTTAAACATGATATTCCCATAGAGCGGGTTGTGTATCCAAGGGAAAATAGGTTGACTTATTCCAAAATTGGAGGCCCCAAAGTGGCATTCCCTTTAGGGTTTATGCATTATGCCAATTTATTAAAGTAGGATAAATGTGCAACATTGTGATATAGCCTAATAAGAGTCCCATTTAATGTCGGGGTGAGCCTAGAAATGACATGCAATAAATATTTTATTGTAAAAAACTAAAATTTAAACGTGCAATATTATGCCTTACAAGGGCGGTTTCTTCTAAAAGAGTACCGTGCCAGGACTCTTATTCCTAAGATTGCGAATGCAATAAAAATTAAAGAGATTTCGTTAGTTTATTCAACAAATAGCAAATAATATATTTGACAAAACAAATAGCAGTAAACAATAAAACAGAGAAAAGAAAAGGGGTGGATTGCCTCCTCACGTGCCTGATGTGCCTAGCAAGGTAAGGTTGACTCTATCCTAGGCTCTTTCTATATGTATGCATGAGATTGAGTTCGCTAATGCATCTAGACTCGATAAGTCTTTGGTTCCCGAACCTTCAAACTGAGGGATCCAAAAAGTAACAAGTCTGTCAATTCTAAGGATCCCAAGTCGGTGGTTCGAGTAATCCCCTAGACACCGCTGCTATATGCACGAATGCCATGGCCACATGTCTAGGCAGATCGATCCTAATCCTAAAGGGATGGGTGGGTGACAACCACCAAAAAGAGAAAAAGGGTAAAAATATATCGAATACACATATCAAGTGCTCCTTATGAGAGGAAGGAATAATAATGCTAGCATGCATGGGCTGTAAGGGTGACTAACCCCCTCCCCAAATGCAAGTGCGGTCGAATAAAGTAAAAATAAGTAAACCATACATCACTGATGTTCACCACACTACACTACAAGTTCTTTAGACAAGTATACCTATCGCTCCTGTAGTACAGGATAAGTGAGTATCAGGTATCATTCCCACGAGGACTATATGAATACTAGTACTAATACTCTCCCTATTATCTAACCCACAAATCGAAAGATTTGATATAATTGAATTAAAATAAACTAACTACTTAAACGTAATTAGCAAACAAGAACAGTCGAACAGAGAAAATCACAATGATCAAAACTAGAAACTAGATTTGGAATTCCCTTAATTCTTTCCTTATTATGGTTCAATTACAAATTAATGAATGAATGAATTCAAGTATTCAGACCCTAGAATCCTATGTTTAGGTCATGATCTCTCTCAAGTATCATAACCCTTATCTCTCCAGTTGATTAATGAGAATCTCTTCTACCATTAAAACCCCAAAGAGATGAAGTTATAATTTAGAGATTCTATTGTGTGGGTTAGATATGAATTTATCCCAGAAGACTTATGTGGTTCTATCTCTAGCAACCCCTGCAAGTTTCATTATTTGTGAAGGGATCTAATCAGTTAGGTTATTTCTCAATAAACCTAGGTAAAATCAATGATTGAGTCAAAGGTCGCGCGCAAATACCCAATTTAATCAAACAGTAAATTCACAAATAAATCCAAATAAAGAGAATTCCATTCATTAATCAAGGAAATAGATCCGTAATAAGTGAAATAGGGTTCAACCCATCTAGCTCCTAAGCTATTTAGTTCATAACTATAAAGGAAAGATCAACAAACAACAAAGCAAAAATAGGAGAACTCATTCTCATGAAGCCACCAATTCTTTGCTTGTGTTGCCGCAGAGATTGTCCCGTAGTTGCTACCCCCCTTCTCTCGTTGTTCTTGCCTCCTTCGTCTATCTAATGTGTTCTCTCGTCCCTCGTTTCCCTAGAGAAGACCCCCTCTTTTGCTTTTTAATGATCTCCTCTGGTCTTCCCGTTCATGCCAACTCTATTGCTAAAAAATTGCAAAATCCCGTAAGTGAGCTACCCCCATGGTTGCCCCAGCCGCGCCCACGGATGGATGAGTAGCGGGTAGAAGCTAGCTAGCCATGGCTACATCTGGACCTGCGGCTGGTGAGCCACAAGTGATCTCAGGTGAGCCGCAGGCGCAGCTCAGCCCGCAGCTAAAGCTCTCAACCTTCTGTTCTTGGCCGCGGCTCAGTCCGTGGCACGGATAAAAGCGCGATTGAGGTCAGAAACTTTTCTTTTGCGTCCAATCGCGCCTCCAACTGTGGTCCAATAGCTCTAATGCCTTTGTAGCTCAAAACCCTTGAATTTCGCTCCATATTTTGGCATGTTTTACTCCGTTAATCGTCTGCCATCATTGAATCAACCATCCAAACTCCATCTTTGCAACTTCAATTGATTAAATTCGATGACGAAGCTATCAAAAACGTACAAAATAGCATGAAAACATATGTAAATCACACATTTACACAAATTGACATAAAAATCACAAATGAGAAGAAATAGCTAAGAACCTAAAAACCTAATCTAAAAACCTACTAAAAACTAGTGCACTTTAGCACTTATCAATCACATAGATAGACGCGAGACGAGGTCTGTGAAATGCAAAAACAAAACTTAAAAGCCTCAAAAGAAAAATGCAATCCTAACATCCAAATGCGATAAAATAGAAGGGTTAAAGAAGAAAAAAGTGATTAAACCTAGTGTTCAGACTCACTAGTAATCCCCAGTACAGTTGCCAAAATCTGTCGTACCTTGAAAAACATGGTGGGTTGGTCCCTAACTGTCGCACCCCGAAAAGGCGGTCTAGTTCGGTCACCTTTTTTGAAAAGAAAATTTAGGTTTTGGAAAAAACTATGCGTGGGCATGAGAAAAAATCAGATTTTTAGTGAAAAAGTGTTATTTAGAAAAAATGGTGCTTTAAAATAAAATAATGACAGGACTAAAAGTGCGACGATTTTGGCCAACTAATTTTTTGGAAAAGGAGTTTTGTAAAAAAAATGGAGTCGTCACTTGGTATTGAGTTAGGGTGTACCAAGTCACCCGAAAAATCATTTAACAAAACAAAAAATAAAAGTTTAGAAAAAAATGTTTGGAAACTCTTTTCTGACTCTAGTCTACAAAATAACAAGAGAAAAAGCTCCGAGAGTTACACTTGAAGAAAGAGAAGGCAAATGCTTGCGTTTAAGGCACCTTTTCAACCTAGCCAAAACTAGTTACGAGACTTAATTAAAAAAATTTTAAAATAATTCTAAATTCTATCGTGTTTGGATGTATATAAATGATTGCAAATCTTAAGTCTAATTTGATATCGGAGTGTCAAAATGTCCCGTCGAGGCTTGATCAGGATTATCGCATTAAATGCGAAACCCAAAATAAGATCTCGAGGGAGTCACGAGTGTAGATGCAAAATAGAATGCAAAAAGAAAAGAAAATAGTAGTATAAACAGTAAGTGATCAAAAAAGTGGGAATGCAGCATATGGGTACGGGGGATGAAAGACTCGTGACTAATTGTTCCTATTTACGGAGGGAGAAACGACATGTTAAGCCACTGTTTTCCATGTAAGTAGGCGACTATTTCTAGTTGAATCACACAAATAACCTAAAATTCTAAGTGAAATGCAACATAAATGTCATACGTAAGACATACGTCGAAAATAGATAATAATAATAATAATAATAATAATAATAATAAGAAGAAGAAGAAGAAGAAGAAGAAGAAGAACAAGAAGAAGAACAAGAAGAACAAGAAGAAGAAGAAGAAGAATAGTAATAAAATCATGCAAAAATGGAGCAACTAAAATTAGAGAAATAGTGCACGGTGTGAAATTAACACTAAAATGACTTGAGGGTCTAGAGTTGGACTAGCCTTTTTTAGAAATTCCACTAGCGTTGAACTAGTATGATGACGGAATAATAAAACTAATAAAACATGAATCAAAATAATAAAACATGAATCAAAAGCATACAAGCATATGAAGACATATAAGGGCACGTAGGAGCACATAACAATAGGCATGATATTTAGATAAAAAATCCTAAGGAAAACGATAAAACAAATGAGCACATAAGCACACAAAAAGCACATAAGTCTTAACTATTACACCGGGAGAATTTAACTTACAATTAAAGAGGAAAAAAATTAAAAAATGATCTATCTATTATACTTGCTATCTAAATACACAAATATTTCAAAAAAATATGAAAGAAAAGTGATCTAACTATTACATTGGCTATTCTAAATACAAAATCCTACAAAAACAGTAAACTCTAGCTATCTATTACATTTTTTGCCAAATAATGAAATTTGAAACGAAATAACATAATATAAATAAATACGCCAAAAGTATAAAAAGATAAAATAAAAAACTCATTTGAAGAAAATACACAAAAAACCGCATAGTAGCATATTGGAGCACATAAAGAAGCAATTAAAAAGTAACGAAAATACCTCTTCTCGAAGACTCAGTACTAAAATACTATCAAATTGAACAAATGAGTTAACAATACAATTGTTTAATGAGGTAAGTCATAAAAAATATAAAATTTTAACAAATTGGGATAAAAATGATAATTCTATTAATCTAAGGGGCTAAATTGTAAAATTGTAAAACTGAAGGTTAAAGGGTAAAAAATTAAAATTCTAACCAATTAAGGGGTAAATTTAAAAATTAAGGCAAAATTGGAGTTAAAACGACAAATTCCAAAAGGCACAAATCAAATTGCAATTCATTAGGACTTGGAAGATGATGGAACCTTGGGAGGTCAATTTGTGAACAATAAGGACTTAATTGCACAACACGGAAATCTTCTGGGACATTTCAATAATACTCAAAACATCAGGACTATGATATAAATATTCATTATAAATGAAATTACTAAAAACATAGAATGTTAACTAAATTCAAAACTAAGCTAATTAACCAAATGACTAAATTAACTAATTAAAAAAAACTAAATTAACTAACCAACTAGGTCCAAAACTAATTAGATGTTGAACAACAAGTATTGAAATATAAATGTAAGGTAATAGCATAGGTAACGCAGCGGAAAAATAAAAATTTGTTACCTTAACCATGGATCTCTTTGACATATCTATATGATTAACAAGGGGGTTTGCATGAAGATTACCTCAAACACAGAAGATTTCTATGCTTCTAGGCAAAGATCCTTCGAAGAAGATGTTTGATCTACCATGAAAAGCCCTCCAAGCATAGAGCCTCTAACGATATCTACACGAACAACTTCTTTGGGAACCTTGTAGGCTTGCTTGCTTTAACTTTTGAGTGCTAGCTCCCTTGAATTATTAAGAACACAAGAAGAAGAAAAACCTAACCCTTAGGAGAGAGAGAAAAAGAGACGCCTAGAGAGAGAAAGAGGCGTGTCTCTTTTTAAATTTTTCTCTCACTAGTTTTCTTTTGTGCTGCAATAATAATTCAAGAGTCAAAGCATGAACCTATTTATAGAGGAAGTATTCTAGTCTTTTAGGAAATAAAGCTAATTGGAAACCAAGAAGGTTTAGGCAACTTACTTTAAGCTATTCCTTCTCCTTTAGGAAATTTATTCCATAAGGAAACCAATTAGTTACTTTATTTCTTTTAGGAAACAAATTTCCTGCAAGACTTAGAATATTTATAAATAAGTCCTTTAAGTTAATTTATCTCATAAATTAACCCCATAAGTATCTCATACTTATCTTAATTACATTTTAACCCAAAGATTTTGTTCTTTATGTGTGTGAACCATTAGGTTCCATTCACGTTGGCAATAAGTATAAATTATAACTCATTAATTGAGCTAGATAAATTAAACACTTTTAATTTATCATTAATTCACTAATTAATCAATTCATACTTATAGATCATGAGTGGCATCTAGCAATGCATCATGACCACCCAAGTGAATAGGAAAGTCATATGGTAGACCATACCCTTCAATGACAATGTTATCGTGTAATTAATATCCTTTCACCACACTATATCCCAATTAGTCTAAAGTATAGTGCATACTTTTAAAAGACTAATTTATATTTTCTTGTTCCACAAATATAACTCTCCATGATGTATAACCTTGAAACTACTTCCAAGTTATACTATCACTTCTGCAGAAGATTTATGAGTTAATATTTTTAACAAGTGGCCATAAAGGGATATACTCTCCTATTAAGGAGTGGTGAATCCTATATTGATTACTCACTATCTTTCCATGCTTCAAACTATACCCAATCTCTAACCTATGGGCTACCCTTTTACGGGCACCGAGGAATAGAGTCAAAGTATAGCAATCCACACTCAAGATACTATGGTAATCTCAAGTCAAAGGATCACTTACATCATTGCCATTAAGAGTTCAACTATTGGCACTATAGTTGAAACTCTTGGCGGATCAATCCAATGAACTTGTTCTCAAACAAGCATCCACATACTAACTTAAGTGTCACGCACACCATAGTCAATGAGATCAACTACTACTTACCATAAGTAGAGGCAAAGTATGTGCTAGTCTATCCGTATTAATGATGTCCAATCTCATTAATACTATGACTAGGGATATTTAAGAATATGACTTTATGTATTAGAGTCTCATAATTGTAACCCTTACAATCTCTAATACACAGTCAATATTCTAAGGACTTTATCAATCAAACAAGTAACATGGAAATACAAGTATAAATGATAAAGAAAAATACCACATGGATAAATATAACATAAATAAGTGTAAAACGAAACACCTTAAACCATCTTGGTTTTAGGCCATACACTAACAATAAACCCTACCCCCACCCCCCCCCCCCAAATTCATCGTCTTTATCTATCGACCAAAAAATGAAATACCCCTAAAATTCTCCATTTTCATGTTCTTCTTCTTGTCCACTTAATAGAAAACTTCCAAGTTTTCTTCTTCCCCCATTCGTTTTATTTCCTCTCTCTCTTCTTCTTTCTCAGATTTTCTCACTATGTTCTCCATCTGATTCTTGCCTCTTTTTTCTGTATGTTTTTCCGTTTTCTGCTCTCTCTCTCTTTTGCTCCTTTCTGTTTTCTTAGTTTCTCTTTCTCTCTTTATTTTTTTTTTCCTTTCTCTATTTATCTTCTCTCTAGTTCTTGCTCACCACCTCTGTCTCTCTCCCTTTCGCACTCTCTTCGCACCGTCTGATTTCTCGCTGTCTCACTCTCTCTTTCTCATCTCTCTTTCTTTTTCAAAATAGGGGAGAAGGGTGGAGCTGATTGAGTGACTGTTTGGCTGCGGTTTGGGGCTTAAGGTGGAGGTTCTTTGGGTTTGGGTGGCTTGGTTGCTGATTACTATGGCAGTGGTGTTGTGTCTTATAGATGTGGTAGTAGCAGTGGAAGGGGCTGTGTGGTTTGATGGAAGAGAAGGTTGTGACTTTGCAGTTGGGTTTGGTGGAGAATCTAGTTGTTTATGATAATGGAGGGTGGTGCTGGTGTGGGCTCTGAACTGGGGGAGACAAAATTGGTGACTATTATGGGCAAACTGGTTGAGAAGAGAAATGGAGAGGCTGCTGGATTGCTTTTGCGTTTGTTTCTGTTTCTTCTTGCAGGTTGTCAACAGTAACAGTGATTATTGGTTTCTGGGGTTTTGACTACTGCTAGTGGGTAGTTGTTTGGAGGTAGAGGAGGCTGGCTATAATGAATTTCTAGGGGAATTCGGTCGAGAATTGATGGGAGATTTGATATGAAATGGAGCAGTCAGGTGGTTTAGTTGAGATTGGAGTTGATAATTGATGAATTGGGCACGGCAATTTTGGGTCTGATTTAGGTGGTTGAGGGGCTAATTCAAGTGTGGTTGTTGGTGGAGATAGAGGAGCTGTTTAACAGTGGTAGTTGGATGTTGTATGGTGATGGTTCTTGATAGTGGGCAGTGGCGGAGCAATTTTAGGTGATTTTAGTTGTTTGACTAGGATTTGGTAAAGGAGAGGGAACAATGGATGGAAGCAATAGAACTATGACTGATTTTTTATGTTCTTGGGTTGAGCGGGGGTTGTGGAGGTGATCCAATGGAGGTTAGGTGGAATTCTGGGAAAAGGGAAGATGATGGTGTGGTTGGGGGCTACTTGACTGTTGCTGATAATGTTTCGGGTTGTGCTGGTGGTGGATGGGAAAGAAAGATAGTGGTGAAGGCTTGAACGGTGGGTTATAGAGGCTGTTGAAGGAGATGGATTTGAAATAAATCAAACCTAGAAAAACCCAAAAAACCCATAATCAAGCAAGCAGAAAAAGAGAAATCAAACATTTCATTAATCAAATTGAAAGAAAAAGACCCAAAATAAACAAGGACCAAAATGAAACAATTACCTGTTAAATCTTGCTGGCTTGGTGACTAAACAGTAGCTTTGAAGCTTGCTTGAAGACCGGATGAACAGTGAACAGAAATTAAAAATGGCGGCTTTAATGCATGTTGTGTGTGTTTTGTTTTTTTTTTTTAATAAAAGTGTATGTTTAGGGTTTTTTTCTTTTTTCCTTCTTTTTCTAATCCAAAAATGGGCTATTTATTGTGCAAAAAAGTCTTATCCTCCAAGAAATGGGTAAAATAACTGAAATGTCCCTAGCAATTAACTCTCAATTTTTTTCCTAAAAATATTTTTTTACACAAAAGATTAAAATTAAAACTAAATTATGATTTTTCTAAAAACACCCAAAAAGTAGAAAAATCAAAAAATGTAAATAATAAATTTTATTAAATCACAAAAATTTAGGTCAAAAATATATTTGCATGTAAAATGACCGTTTTGCCTCTGAACATGGTATTTTTAGAAAAAATAGCAGTTGACCTTAAAAAAAATGGTCAAAAGTTAAAGATAGGTTTTAAAAACCTAAAAAATGGATTTATAACCCAAAATTCGTCAAAAAAAGCATTCAAGTGATGAAATAACTATTTTGCCCTTGTACTGATGAAACATACAGAAAAATAGCTATTGGTCTCGAAAAATTATCAAAAATTAAAAATAAGCTTAAAACCCTAGAAAATGAATTTAAGACTCAAAAATTAACAAAAAATGCGTTTGGAGTGTACTATTTCGCCCCTGAACACAATATTTATAGAAAATAGCAAATATCCCCGAAAAAATAAAAAAAATTTGAAAACATACCTAAAAGTTTAAAAAATAAATTTGGAACTTGAAATGAGCAAAAAATGGTGTTTGTAAGGCAAAATGACCATTTTGCCCCTATGCTGGCGAAATATAAAAAAAATACCAGTTGAACTCGAAAAATCACAAAATTTTAGAAACATATATAAAAATATAAAAATGTACATTCAAAACTCCAAACTAATGTAAAAAGATTTACGTGGTAAAAATTATTGTTTTGTCCCCTGAAGTTGTTGATTTTGCACTCTTTTGCCCAAAAATCAAAATTTTGATTCCAAAAGTAAAAAAATGCCCCCAGTGTTGGAATGATAAATAGTGTGTCAAAATTTAGTATCTACAACCTACATAAATCAACCTTATACAGGCATAAAGATACCTAAAACCCTAAATTGAAAGAATTATTCAAAAACTACTTAAAACTAATACAAGTTGCCAAAAAGTAGCTAGAAATGCAAAATTGTGATACAAGATATGTGACTTGGCTTGTGAAGAATTAATTAATAGATCTGTGTCGCATTTCTAAAACCCTATAGCTAGAATCCGACTCGAGGGTGTGATCAGCAAACTCTCCCTCACGTTTCTCCTTTGTGGATTCCTTAGGAAAATTCTGCCTAAGATCTGCGAACACCAATAGATGGATCTACGAACAGATCCTTGACAAAGGTTTTCAAGCCTTTTCCTTCATGTTTTGAACCCTTCAAATCCCCACGAACATGTAGGTAAGTAATCAATCTTGGTAATGCATCTTGTACATCTTTTTTTGCTTGCATATTTATGATTAATCCTTGTGAAGATTGTTTCATGTATTTGTAATTTTGCCCTAGTCACTAGACTTCCAATCTCTTGTAAAGAATCTTCAGAATAGTTGGAAACAAGCGCTAGCATATTCATGTCAATAGTGTAGATTGGAAAGGGAGATTGGGTTGCTAATTTGTATAGGGTTATTGTCTCACTCATTGAAAGAGATAAATGATGCATACAATTGAAGCTCAAAAGAGCTTAGGAGTAACTATAGGCACCAAGGAGGATAGCTGAACTACCATAAATTGAGTGTTTATATTTCTTTATTCTTAGTCCTAATTTTATTTTTGTAACTACTACTCTTATCATTTAAATTTATTATTTATTTTTTAAAATTTTAACAATTTTATTCGTCCCCTTTTAAATTGTCTTAAGGCCTAAGATAAAAATCAAAATATTATAATTAATTCTTTTACAGAAAAGATATACTAACTTGGAAAAAAAAGTATCTTAGTTGGTACCAAATTAGTTAAATTTATAATATCAAATATTATTAAAAAAGTCAATCTAATTAATCTCAATATTTTTTAATATAATGCAATGTTTTGGCTTGTACATACAATGACGTGTACTTGCACATGTCAATTTAGGCCAAAGGGAGAACTAGAGGTAAAGGATATGAAAATAGAAGAAAAATTAGAAGAAATTGAGCGAGGGCAATCAATCTGCCCAATCTCAATTTTGATAGCCATTATTTTTGTCATGATATTGATAGTTAATATCTTTTCAATTGATACTATATCATCCATTAAAATTGTAACTAAAATATTTTGATCAATTTATTTCTCTTTCCCAAGAAGTGCATTATCAATAGCCAATTGATAAATATTCTAAAACTACCAACAAGAAAAGATAATTGCTCATTTCTAGAGCTTACTTTTTTTTCCCTTTCAATTAGATATTAGCTCTATCTACAAGATAACTTAAAATTTAGGAAATAAAATTTCCAAAAAATTTTATCGTATGAATCCCCTTAGCTTTTTTTGTTAATTACAATTAAAAGTGAATTGCTTTAAAAATACATTTAAAAAACTACAAAGATGTTTCGAAATGATAAAAGTTGTATTGAAAAGAAAATCAAATGTTGCTTTACAAAATCAGCTTTTTTCAAATTCAAATAATTTAAATTTAATCTATTTTAACTACAGAGAATACACTTTTAATATGCTAGTGCAATCTTTATCAAACTAGGTAATAAGTTCTAAAATTATGTGATCTATCCTAGTTACTTAGTTGATGAAGTAATTTTATTTTGTGCAAATATTTTGTCTTTTTTCTCATCCTTTTGTGTCGCACCCCCAAAAAATAAGCATGGGTTGATCCATGACTGTCACACCATCAAAAGGCGATCCAGTCCGGTGACCCTTTCTAAAAAGAAAGTTTTTAGAAAAATTGTACATGTGTGAGAAAAAATCATATTTTTAATAAAAAAGTGTTATTTAAAAAAAATGGTATTTTAAAATAAAATAAGGTCGGGACTAAAAGTGTGACAGTTTTGACCAACTAATTTTGGAAAATGGTTTTATTTAAAAAAAATGGAGTCGCCACTTGGTATTAAGTTAGGGTGTACCAAGTCACCCGAAAGTCTTTAACAAAACAAAATAATATTTTTAGAAAAAATATTTAAAAACCCTTTTTCGACTCTGGTCTACGAAAAAATGAGAGAAGAAGGTCTAGGAGTCACATTTGAAGAAAGGGAAGGCAAAGGCTCGCGCCTAATGTACTTTCTATCTAGTCGAGGCTAGTTGCAAGGTTTAATCAAAATTTTCTAAATTAACCCTAAATTCTATCGCATTTGGATGTATCTAAATGAATGCAAGTTCTAAGTCTAAATGTGAGTATCGGAAAGGTCAGAATGTTCTGTCAAGGCTTGGTCAGAATTATTGCATTAGTTACGAAACTCGAGTCGAGACCTCGAGAGAGTCATGGGTGTAGATGCAAATGGAATGCAAAAAAAAAAAAAAGTAATATAGATAATAAGTGATTGAAAAAAGTGGGAATGTAACAAAACGTGTACGGGGGACTAATAACTCGCGATTGACATTTTTCTACTCACGGAGGGGAGAACAGCTTCTTAAGCCACTGCTTCCCACAAAAGTAGACGACTATTTCTAGTCGAATCACACAAAATGACCAAACTTCTAAGTGAAATGCAACCCAAATGTCATGCATTGTCGAATGTTAAAAATAGATAATAATAACAAGACATATATGAAAAATCATGCATAAATGAAAAAGCCTAGAAATGGGAAGTGGTGTATTGAAATGATATGAAATACACACAGGGAATGAAACTATCACTAAAGTGACTTAAGGGACTAGCGTTGGACTAGCTCTTTTTAAGAATTTCCCACTAGTGTTGGGTTAGCGGGAAGCAATAAAACCACAGTTAGCATTGAACTAGTATGGTGATGAAATATTAAAACATGAATCAAAGCGATAAAACATGAATCAAAAGCAAAAAAACATATAAAGACATATCGGAGCACATAACGCGTAAGCATAATATTTAGATACAAATCCTAAGGGAAGCGGTAAACAAATAAGCACATAAACATGTAAAAGCACGCAAACCTTAACTATTACACCGGGGGATTTAGTTACAATTTTTAGGGGGGGAAAAGTAAAAACGACCTACCTATTACACTTTCTATCTAAATACAAAATTTTGCTAATGATATAAAAAATGTAATCTAACTATTACATTTGACTAGCTAAGTACAAAAAAAGTACATTTTTTGCCAAATAATAAAATTCAAAAAATTAAATAGCATAAAGGTAATAAATACGCAAAAAGCATGTAAAATAAGAAATATATGAAGAAAAATGCGTAAAAAAAACACATAGGGGCACATTGGAGCACGTAAAGAGAAGTTAACGAGGAATAGTAATACCTCTTGAAGACCCGGTACAAATGCTTAAGAACACAAAAAAAAAATTAAGGTACCACAATATAAATAAATAAAAGCATAAAATATGTAAGTATTGACAAATTGGGATAAAAATATAAAATCTAGCAGATTGGGGACTAAAAATAAAATTCTATAATACTTACAGGGAAAAAAATCAAAATTTCACATAATTCTATGGGGGGTAGAAATGCAAAATCAAAGTAAAGTGGGAAAATTGAACAATAGATTTCAGTAGGTAGGGGATAAAATTGCAAATCGTTACAAAAATAATAGAATATAATTAAACTTGGGAGGATCAATTTATAATTATAGAGGGACTCCATTGCATAAAAGTAAAATCTTCAATAGCATATTGACAATATTAAAGACAGACAGACGCTCAATCTATATAAATTCTTCACGACAAAATAGAAACAGGGTAGAAATAAATTAAATTGGAATAATAATTTAAATTATCACAATTTAATTAAATTAACTGCTGACTAAAGACTAAATTAAGCTAGATAAAAATCACTTAAACTTAATTAAAACCCCAAAAAATAAGCCCAAAAAAAGATAAGAAAACAAACCCCCAAAACTAATGAAAAATATTTTCAATTAAAATTACTATTTGCCCCCAAAATTGCTGACTTTCACATTTTTATCCAAAATTAAGACTTGACTCCAAATAATAGAAAAAGTGTAAGGTAATAAGGGGAGTAACGTAGCGGAAAATTTAAAAATTTATTACCTTAGCCATGGATCTCTTTGATGTAATCTATACGATTAAAGGGTGTTTAGCACAAATACCTCAAGCATAGAAGGTTTCTATGCTTCAAAGGGCAAGATCCTATTCGATGAAGGTGTTGATCTACCATGAAAAGCCCTCCAAGTGTAGAGCCTCCAACGGTATCCACACGAACACGATCTTTAGGAACCTTTGGGCTTGCTTGCCTTGCCTTTTGAGTGCTAGCTCCCTTGAATATCATGAAGAACACAAGAACAAGAAGAGGAGGAAGACAAAACCCTAACCCTTAGGGAGAAGAGGGTGTGGTGTTTTTTCTTGGGAGAAAAACACGCCTCTCTCAATTTTTCTCTCTCTAGATTTTATCTTGTGTTTTATCAATCTTCCAAGAGTCAAGGCATGGACTTATTTATACATGTAGTATCCTAGTCTTTAAGGAAACAAGAGCAATTGGAAACCAAGAAGGTTTAGGAAGCTTGCCTTAAGCTAATCCTATTCCTTTAGGAAACCAATTCCAAAAGGAAACCAAATAGCTTCTTAATTCCTTTTAGGAAACTAATTTCCATCAAGACTTAGAATATTTATAATTAAGTCCTTTAAGTTAATTTATCACATAAATTAACCCCATAAGTATCTTATACTTATCTTAATAACAATTTAACCCAAAGACCATGTTCTTATTGTGTGTGACCCATTAGGTTCCATTCACGTTGGCAATAAGTACAAATTATAACTCATTAATTAATTAATTAAGAGCCAGATAAATTAACACTTTAATTTATCATTAATTCACTAATTAATTAATTTGCACTTATAGATCATGAGTGGCGTCTAGCAATGCATCATGACCACCCAAGTGAATAGGAAAGTCATATGGTAGACTACACCTATCAATGACAATGTTACCGCTGTAATTAATATCCTTTCACCACACTATATCCCAATTAGTATAAGAGTGTAGTGCGCACTCTTTAAATGACTAATTAACAATTTCTTGTTCCCGAAATATAACTTTCCATAAAAGTATAACCTTGAAACTCTTTCAAGTCATACTTTCACTTTTGCGCAAAAGATTCTTTAAGTCATATTTCAACAAGTGGCCAATCCGGGATATACTCTCCTATAATAAGGAGTGGTGAATTCCTATATCGATTACTCACTATCCTTCCATGCTTCATACTATACCCAATCTCTACCGTATGGACTACTCTTTTACGAGCACCGAGCAATAGAGTCAAAGCATAGCAATCCACACTCAAGATACCATGGTAATCTCAAGTCTAAGGATCACTTACACCATTGCCATTAAGAGTATAATTCATTAGCACTATGAATAGTAACTCTTGGCGGATCAATCCAATGAACTTGTTCTCTAACAAGCATCCACATACCAGCTTAGGTGTCACAGGCCATAGTTGACGAGATCAACTACTACTTACCATAAATAGAGGCAAAGTATGTGCTAGTCTTCCCATATTAATGATGTCCAATCTCATTAATACTACGACTAGGGATATTTAAGAATATAACTTAATGTGTAATAAGAGTCTCATCATTGTAACTCTTACAATCTCTTATACACAGTTAATATTCTATGGACTTTATCAAATAAACAAGTAATATTAATAACAAGTATTAAATAACAAAGAAAATGCCACATATATAAGTATAACACGAAATAAGCGTAATAAAAATTTCAAAAACCAACTTGGTTTTAGGACATACACTAACAAAAAGGTCATCCAATGTTAGAAAATGAGTGGTGTGCCAAAATTTGGTGTCTACATATTGTATTTATTTTACAATTTCCATATACAACATTGGATGTTGATGAAATTATAGTATTTGATAAAATAAAAGTCACTATAGTCATGTTCATCTTCGAATTCTCTAATCATCCAATTATATAAGATGAAAAATATTAAATTATGCGCAACAGATTCAATGTTAAATCATAAGTATGTAGTAATTAATTCACAAATTTTATTTTGTTTTTTGAAATGGCTCACATAAATCTCATGCTAGATTCATGATGCATTTGATTGGAATGGATTAAATGAGCTTTTAGCAAATTAATAACATGTTGAGTAGGAAAATTCAATGCAAATTAAGCATGTGAGCTTATTTTTATTATTACGTTTGATTATTTTTGTTGTATTTTAAGCTAACATATGATTGTTTTTGATGAATTTGTTTACACTACAATGAAAAAGATTATGCAACTCGAGGTTTCCCTAATTTTGATAATAACAAACCAATCAATGTTATCTAATAATGTTTCTTGTGTTTGTAGTGTGCTTGCAACATTAAATAGGTCGCAAGGATATACACACTCAATGAGAAAAGTTCGTCAAATCAAATTGAGAAAATGCCATCATTAAGAATGTTCAGACACTAATTCGATCACACATTTGGCTATCCAAAGAAGTAATAGAATGCTCCAAAAGTATTCCAAAAACAATCAGCCACTGGTTCAACCAGCCATTCAGGCATCTAAAATGAGAACGGAATGCCATAGAGAGGCTCAACAAGCTATTTGGCCAGTTCTTTGGTAATCAGATGCCTAACTTACAGAATTTCAGAAGAGTTTGGCCATAGGATTAGACGAAGTGTTGGTTGTTCAAAGGATTGGAACATTGCAACCAGGAAGTTTGGCCAGGATTTCAGACGCTTAGTTGATACTGCAACCATCTAAAGTCCCTTTACAAAGACAATTAACCAGTTCTAACAATACTTCAGACAATGATCAGTGACTTAGGCCGACCAAACTCCTATAACAGCTACTTTTTTCTGCATTTAATTAGCCGTTGGGCAGTAGTGAGAGCCTTTTTTGGTAGCCTATAAAAGTCATGAAGTCCGAATTTACTAGGGACTTTTGCCTACAAAGTTTACAAGCATTTTTAGAGTGGTTTTGTGAGAAACAATCTCCTTTTAGTGTACTTGTAGTTCTTGGTGACGTTAAAAAATTATGTTACAACATAATTCTTCATTGGGTGAGTGAAAGTATTTAATTGTAGAAAAGTGAGTATTAACTAGGTAAAGTTGTAAAACTTTTTGGCTTAACTAGTGGGAGATTCTTGTGAGTAAAGAGTAATCTCCTTGTATATAAGTTGATTTGCTTCACCAACAAAACAATTGAAGAATCTATTAGTGGATTTAACTCTAAGTTGTGAAACTTGAGAGTGGATGTAAGTGTCAATTTGACACAGACCACTATAAATTGCTTGAGAGTGATCTTCTCTTTATTTATTGTTCTTATTATTTCTTTTTAAGATATCTATTTACTTTATTAGTGCTTGGTATATTGCTAAGTGTGTTCACATAGGCAAAATTTGTTTAGTTAAATTGGGTGAAAATTGAGCGTAATTACACTAGTATTGGGCAACGTAATTCACCCCCTCCCTCTCTTAGCTTGCTTTTGGGACTAACAATTGACATCAAAGCTTAGTTTTTCGATAGATAGCCTAACAAGTAGGTGTCGCGTCCTAAAAATAGTAAAAGGTAAAGGGTACTAGTGGGATCGTTGACTGTCGCGTCTCGAAAAGGACGGTCCGGTCCGAGATCCCTTTTGAAAATATAGATTTTGGAAAAATGATGCGTGTGTGATAAAATCGAGTGTTTAGTTAAAAAAAATATATTTTTAGAAAAAATGATATTTTAAAAAAAAGTAAGGTCGGGACTAAAAAATGCAACAGTTTTGGCCAACTGATTTTTTGGAAAAAGGGTTTTATTTTAAAAGAAAATGGAGTCACCACTTGGTACTGAGTTAGGGTATACCAAGTCACCCGAAAATTGTTTAACAAAACTAAAAATAAAAAATTTATAAAATCATTTAAAACCCTTTTCCGACTCCGGTCTACGAAAAATGAGAGAAAAAGGTCCGGTAGTCACATTTGAAGAAATGGAAGCAAAAGCTTGCGCCTAAGGCACTCTTTCTACCTAGCCGAGGCTAGTTGCGAGGTTTAATCAAAAGTTCCTAAATTAACCCTTCGTTCTATCGTGTTTGGATGTATCTATATGAATGCAAATCCTAAGTCTAAATGTGAATATCGGGAGGCTCGTCATGTTCTGTCGAGGCTTGGTCAGAATTATTGCATTAATTGTGAAACCCGAGTCGAGACCTCGAGAGAATCACGAGTTTTTATGCAAAATGTGATGCAAAAAGAAAAGAAAATAATAATATATAGTAAATGAAGAAAGACGGTAGGTATGCAACATGACGGGTATGGGGGACTAATAACTCGTGACTGAATATTTCTACTCACGGAGGGGGGAACGGCCTGTACGCCACCGCTTCCCACGTGAGTAGACGACTATTTCTAGCCGAATCATACAAATGTCCTAATTTCGAAGTGAGATGCAACCTAAATGTCGTGCATTTTAAAAATGTGTTAAAATAATAATAATAATAATAATAATAATAATAATAATAATAATAATGGCAATAATAATAATAATAATAATAATAATAATAATAGAAATAATAAAATCATGCCAAATGGAAAGAAAACTAGAAGTGTGTGAGATGAGATGTGAAACTCACACAAATGCACCTAATACTAAATGTCCTAAGGGCCTAGCATTGGACTAAACCATTCTAAAAAGTCCTACTAGCATTGAACTAGCAAGAAAGAAAGAAGTCACAGCTAGCGTTGGACTAGTGTGGTGACAGAATACCATAGTTCATGAATTAAATATTAAAACATGAATTAAAAGCAAATTAAACACATATAAAAACATATAAGATCACATAGGAGCACATAACACATAAGCATAATATTCTAGATTCAAAAATCCTAAGGAAAGCGGTAAAAGAAATAAATACATAAGCACGCAAAAGCAAATAAACCCTAACTATTATACCGGGGACTTAATTTACAATTTAAAAGGGGAAAAATTAAAAATGCCCTATCTATTACACTTACTATCTAAATACACAAGTTTTGCATAAAATATGAGAAAATATTATCTAACTATTACATTGACTAGCTAAATACAAAATAGTTATATTTTTCCTAAAATAATAATAAAAATTCAAAATTAAATAAACTTAAATAGTTAAATACGCAAAAATGTATGTAAAATAAGAAACAAACAAATAACAAATAATAATAATAATAATAATGTATAAAATCACATTAGAGCACATAAAGAGGAAAATAACAAGTAAGTCGGGATATCTCTTTTAGAGACTCGATATTAGATGCTAACAAAATGAACACACGCATTAAAGGTGCCACAATACTGGATGAATAAAATATTGAAAAAATAAAAATACTAATAAATTGGGAATAAAAATGTATATCCTAGCAAACTAGAGGAACTAATAGTCATTTAAACAAACTTAGGGGTCAAATCATAAATTCAAATAGGTCATAGAGGCACAACTATAATTTAAAGTTAAATAAGAAGGGGCAAAAATAAAATTTCAGCAGGCATGGGGCATAAAATGCAAATTCCAATAATATAATGGGGAATGATGCAAAGATACAAGACTTAATTGAAAGAATATAAAATATGGGAGGTCAATCTAAAATTATAGAGAACTTATTTGCATGGTATAAAAGGATTTTGAAGCCAATTAATAACACTCAAGAAGGGAAGAACTAAAACCTAAATATCACATTTACGGTAAAAATACAATGAACATGTCAAAATAAATTAAAATTAAATTAACTAACAAAATTCCCAATCAACCCAAATTAATTAACTACAGGCTGAATTAAATCAGAATCAAAATCAAGAATCAATTAAATAACTAACTGGTGTTAAGCAAATCAATAAAATGTTAATAATAAAAATAAAAGGAACAAAATTCTCAAATATCCACATCTCTCTCTCTCTCTCTCTCTCTCTCTCTCTCTCTCTCTCTCGTTTCTCAAACCACTTCCCCTGCTTTCTCTATTTTTGTTTTCTTCTTCAACTTCTCTCTTCTCCTCTCCTCTGCTTTCTTTTTTTATTTCTCTCTCTCCCCAAATATTTCTCCTGATTCCCGTTTCTCTGTTTTCTCTTTTTTTTTCATTTTTCTTTGTTTTTCTTTTCTCTTTTCACTCTCTACTCTTTCTCTGCTCCTCCCTTGCCTCTCACTCCCTGGTCTCTCTCTCGTTCCATCTCTGCCTCTCTTCTCTCCGTATCTCTCTTTCTCATTCTTTCCTGAATAGCAAACTTGACTTTCCCCAAGTCAAATCCCCTTTGAATCAAAGCTTGGGGAGGTGGCATTAGCGAGATGGTGGGTTGCTGGTCAGAGAATGGAAGGGTATGGTGTTGTGGCTGGGCTTGATGTGCCTGCTGGTGGTGAGAGGCTCTGTTGGTGATGGTGTTTTCGATGGTTGTGGAGTTGGCTGCAAATTAGGGTTGTAATTCAAGTGACTTCAGATGGGGTGGAGGAATTGTTTGTGTTGTTGGTTGAAGTTCTTTTGCAGGTGGTTGGAGTTTGGGTATTGGTTGATTTTTCAGATAGGAATATGGGCTATATCCGAAGGTTCTGTGACAGGGAAGGGGAGATATTTGAAAGGGGTGTAGTGCTGGAATTTTGGCCGTGAATTGGTGATTGTCATGGACTGGTGGAGGAATTGAATTGGTTTTAGGAGTTGTTTCCGTGGGCTTTTGGTGTTGTGCAGGTGGTTGTTGATGGGAGGGTACTGAAACTGGGTTGGGGAGGGGGTTTTACTGGATGGTGATGGCATGTGGCTTGGATGGCCCTGATTATGGAGCTTCGATGCTGTTGGGTTGTATATTTTTTTGGCAGGTTGAGGGATATGTGGAGAATTGTTGTGAGGATGTAATGGCAAAGGGAACTGGAGAAGGGGAAGGCTGAATTTTGTTTCTGTTGATGATTCTGGGTGGAAGGCAACGGTGGTTTGGAACTTTGGTTGTGACAGGGGAGGTTTGCTGATTTGGATTGGCAGTGACCTTGGTGGTGAATAAATGGTGAGCTCAATTGTAAGTTGAATTTGTTCACGTCTCTGTTTGGTAGCTGTTGATGGTAGTGAGGGGTTAGGCTTGATTGGAAGAGGATTAGTGGTTTGCTAACAGTGGGTTGCTCTGCTGATTATGCTGGTGGTCGTAATAACTGGTGAAAGGAAGGAGAGAAACAGTGGAAATTTGATGGAACTGACGATTGAGAGAATGGTTTGGTAATTCTGGCCTGTGGACAGTAGAATGGTAACGATGGAACAAAATAGGAGACTCAGATAAAAGAATCTTAGAAATGAAAAGAAAAACAAAACACAAACCCAAAGAAGAACAACGCTCAGATGGACCAGAAATTAAAGCAACTGAAGAATAAATTCAACCAACAATTTCAAGTAATTGAATGTATAATCAGACTGTTGTAAAAATAGAAAAGAAAGATGCATTAAAACCAAAAGTGGAATTAAGAACTCACCTTTCAAAGCTTAAGGACCAATATGATGATGAACAGTAGAAATCTGAGGTTGAAGACGATGAACAGTGCCGAATTAGAACAGGCGGCTCACTGTGTGTTTTTTTAGGTGAAAAAATGTGTGATTTGATCTCTAATAGATAAGAAAGGTGTGTGTTTAGGATTTTTCAATTTTTTTTCTTCTTTGCTGATTAAAGTGGTATTTATAAGCCGCTTGTCTTGTTAGCCAAGAATGCTATAAAATAACGAAAATGCCACTGGTATAAAAAATACTAATTTTATTAAAAAAATATATTTCTTTTAACTTCAAAATTAAAAATTAATACAAAGAAATGACAACAATCTCTAAAATTTTCAAAAGGAATTCAAAGTAGATTTCAAAAATAAAAGTTAGAGCTTTAAGCTGATAAAAACGTGTTCGGGGTGTGAAATAACGATTTCGCCCCTAGACAACGAAAATACACAAAAAATCAATATTAGCCTCGTAAAATTATCAAAAATTAAAAACAAGCTTAAAGCACTAGAAAATACATTTATGACTCAAAATTCGCCAAAAATGGATTGAAACTGTAAAATGACAATTTTGCCCTTCGGCAATGAAAATTTACAGAAAAATAGTTATTGACCTGCAAAAATTACCAAAAATTAAAAATAATCTTAAAACCCTAGAAAATGCATTTATGACTCAAAATTGGCTAAAAATGAATTTAAACTGTAAAATGACAATTTTACCCTTGGACATGAAAATTCACAGAAAAATAGCTATTAACCTTAAAAAATTATCAAAAATTAAAAATAATCTTAAAACACTATAAAATGCATTTACGACTCAAAATTTGACAAAAAATGAATTTAGATTGTAAAATGACGATTTTGCCCTTGAACAATGAAAATTCACAAAAAATAGCTATTGACCTAGAAAAATTATTAAAAATTAAAAATAGGCTTAAAACACTAGAAAATGCATTTACGACTCAAAATTTGACCAAAAAATGATTTTAGACTGTAAAATGACGATTTTGCCCTTGGGCCAAAAAATATAAAAAGAATACCAATTGAATCTAAAAAATCACAGAAAATTAAAAAAATACATATGAAAGTGAAATATGAATTTAAAAAAAACCCCCAAAACTAATGAAAAAAAATTACAAATAAAAATTATTATTTTGCCCCTCCAGATTATTGAAAAATTAAAATTTGGCCCAAAAATGCAAATATGCCCCCCAATGTTTGAAAATAAATGATGTGCCAAAATTTGGTGTCTACAGTAGGGAGTGAATATGGCAACCACTAATAATGTTATGTTTGTAGAAGGGTAATCTATCGATAGACTTCCTATGCTTAATAGTGCTGATTCTGACAATTGGAGAGTTAGAATGACAATATTTTTTAATTCAATAGATATAGAATTGTGACATATAGTTAATGAAGGACCTTTTGAGGCCACTATTTTTTATGAAAATTTGGGCATTATTAGGCAAAAGACTAGAAGTGAACTTAGTATACAAACTAGAGTAAATCTTTCTCTAAATGCTAAAACATTGATGTTTTATATAATGCTGTGAGTGATGATGATTTTATAGGATATAAGGATGCAAGATAGCAAAAGTGATATAGGATAAATTAGAGGAAATGCATGATAACGAAGATGATGAAAAAGTTCAAATGGAGAAAACTAGAGGAGATAAAGAACAAGTCTTCAATAACCACCATACTACATGGGATGATTGCAATTTAAATGGAGATCTTGATGAAGTTGTGAATCGAAAATAATGGTCTTCATGGCCATTGAAGATATCTATTCACTTCTCTCATGATGATGATGATATTGATTATAATGAAGAGGATTTAGATGCATTCATTTTAAAATTATATGATAATTTGAAAAAATCTTTTGCCAGAAATAAAGAATTAGTAGTCAAAATAAAGACTACGAGCTCACAAGCTGAGACTCGTGCTTTGGTGTTTGGTGTGCAGCAATGTATTCAAAAGGGCATCAATTCAATTAATATTGAATATGATTCTTGCTCATTAGTACAAATCATGAAGAGAGAATGTCAGGTGCTGCGATCTGTAGTACAAGAAATGGACTATCTTTCCAGCATGCCTTGCATGTTTGTTTCGATCTCTCATTGTTACCGTGAGACTAATAAGGTAGCAGATTGTTTAGCTAACTTTGGATATCAACAGCAAGTTTCTTACAGTTTTGCATCTGAAGAGAGTCTCCCATGGGCTACAAAGGAGGAGATCTGAATAGACAAATTTGGCTTCCCATCTTTGCACAAATGTTTTGTACAGCTGCATCCTTAGGTTTTTAAAATTACATGGACTAGTACTACTAATGTTTTTAGGTTTTTAACTATTTTATTTTCTCATATTAATTGGAGGTAAGGTTTTAAGTCCCCCTCTTTGTATAAACTTTTATTATTAATAATAAAATTTAAGAAGTGGCATCTTTCCCCGTGTACAGGGTTAGCCAAAAAAAAAAAATAATTCCATGTTGAAAGAGAATTCATTACTTTTTCTAGAAAATAATAGTTTGAAAGAGAAAATGAAGTTTTCAAGCACAAAATTGAATTTTATTGCAAAAAGAATTATTTGAATAGAAAATTGGATGAGAAGTCCAAATTTTATGAGAAAATAAAAAAGGAACAACTTTTATTGAGAAAGAGGATTGATGAGGTTGGAAAAATTCTTCAAAGTTTGGAAAGAAAAAGTTTTTTTCCCTAAAAAATCAACTTTGAAAAGAAAAAGTTTTTTTTTTCCCTAAAAATTCCACTATCTTTAGAAAATATGAGATTTGTTTTATTAAAACTACATGTATTCAAAATCCCAAGATAACTTGTTATTTTGGTTGTCAAGAAGGCCACATGCATAGAAAATGCTATGTCAAAAAGAATATTAAGCTAGCCATTAAAGCCGTATGGGTGAAAGGTGTTGCTACAATCTTGGACCCAAACAATATGGGTGCCAAAAATTATTTTTTGATTTTGTATATAATAAGCATCACAAGGAAGATAAGGAATCGCATCGACAACAATGACAAAATGATAAATGTATTGGTTAGTTTCATAGTTGTCTATGAGATTTATGTGATGATTGATTATGCAGTGATTGATGATTTCATTTTGATAGAACAAAATGATTTTCATAAAAGAAGTGAACAAATGACAATATTTGAAAGACACATTAATGATTTTTGTACTTACTTGGAGAGTTATGCAACATTGATGAATTTAATGTCATTTATACGCTTTATGTGTACTTATAGGCCTTTTTTAGAATGAATGAACAACATGCATGAATATGTGATAATTGGAGAGAATTCATTTTCTTAAAGCTTTGTTTAATACAAGTGACAATTTTTCTAATACATAATTGATTTTTTTTATGGAGACTCCTTGGAAATTGAGCATTCTTAACTTATTTGTGTAATTAAATTGAATACAAGTAATTTGTTTTAGTGATCATGAACAACTAGGTTAAATATTCTTGGATGCCTTTCTTTGTTACATGTATGGAGTGATAAATTATTAGATTTCTTATTTTTCGTGATTAGCATAAAACAATATTGTTATGCGTTTTGGTTGATTTCCCAATTTTGTGATTATATTGACTTGTTTGGAGCTTTGTTAATAAAAATTTGACTTGTCTCATAATTAATGTACCATATTTAAATTTATAATGTTGCATATAATGTGGAAAGCAATATCCCATTAAATTGTTACAAATGATGAAGGGAGTAATTGATAAGTAATAAATTTACCAATATTATTATATGTTTTATTGTGTGTTTTTGGTGGACTCATTTTCCAACTTTTTATAGAATTTAGGGTATTTCTTCCGGAATTAGGATTTTGAGGCAGAATTGCTATTTTGTGCAAATTAACGCACAATTTTTGTAAACTTTTGCAGATTCATTATACTTAAACTCAATTTTCAATTTGGATCAATTGGAGTTAAGGTGAATCAAAATCAAAGGTGATCCAAGGGACTAAGATTGGATGAATCACTTGGAGAATAATTGAAGAAATAATTGTGCAAAAATGATTGGGAGGCTTGATTCTTCACCAAAAATAGGTGGAAATGCATGGAAAAGGTCTACACTTGTGGACTCCATCTCAACAAAATCAGAAAATCAAGCGGGGCCACTTTTGTGTGATCCGTAGGTGACTATCTGTTGGTTGCTAACCCACAGATCAAAGTCGACCAATAGCTTCTAAGGTTCGCAACTTGCATCTTCCTCTAGCTATTTTTGCAGACATGTTTAGATGGAGATAGGGTTTTGCAAGTTGAAGATTTCATTGAAAAAATTAACAAAGGCTTTTATGTAATTTTGGAATCTCAATGCAAGTCTTCATCATTTCCATGCATTAAATGCAATTGCAAGTTGAAAAAATGACTTGAAAAACATTTGTCTATAAATAGAAGTCATTTGTAAAGCATTAGAAGGGAGTTTTGGAGAGAATTAGAAGTATATTATAGTTGTCAGCATTAGTTTTGTACTAAATTTGGTAGAAAATTAGTAGAATTCTCTTCGTCCTTTAATAGAATAGTGAGGTTCATTGTAAAAGAACTCTTGTGGTTCAACTTTTGAAGGTGAATAAAAGAGAAGTTTATTCCAACTTTGGTTGAGCAATTCTAAACTCTTTCTCTTTTACTTTCATTTGTTGATATGAATTCTTGCCTTGAATTTGAACTTTTAGTTGTTTTATTAACCATGTTGAACTAAAAGCTTCATCTAGAAAATAGATGAAGCAAATGAATCAACAAACATGATTTAATCAATATATACTTGCTAAGCTTGCATTTGTTTACTTGTTCAAGTTTTAACACTTATTTTTGCATAGCCAACTTAAACAAGTTACTAAGTTGTTACTTGACATTGAGAAATATATATAGCGATGGAAAATGAACAAGCAATGCTTAAACTATTCATATGAGAATAATGGATGCTTAAGTGAATAATTACAATTCATGTTTTCATAAGATTTTATCATGAGAATAGTTGGAATCTTGTTATTTCATACAAAGATCTAGTTATGACATATATAGAATTGGATTATAAACAAGGTTAGGTAGAACTTAGTAAGTCATTCATGCATGATTTATTAGTGGATTCTACGTTCAAGGATTCTTTGCATTGGATTCTACAATTGTTCTTATTCGTGTACCTATTCTATTGAAGGGACACCATAATCACTTATTGGTTTGTTCATGTTTAGATAATAAAAGTTATCTATAAAGCTTGAGTAGTTGCAATATTATTAATTCCTCTTGGGATTCGACACCTAATACTCGAAGTACTACAACAGACCAGTGCACTTGCGGTATAGTTGGGAGATTAGATTTTTTATTACTTGATTTGTGTGTGTTTTGCTCTTATTTTCAATTCTAATCTACACCACATTAGTAATACTCCCATTTTTTGATATGATCACATTTTACTACTTCACCATTGTTTTGTTAATGTCCAAAAAGGAGAGTAAGTTTCATCAAAAATGAGTTTTAGCACCAACTATGTTTTCAAAATTGTTTTTGAATAGTGCTTATCATTAGGCGGAGAAGATAGATTCAAAATTGAACTTTATGTTTTTAAACCAAAATATGTTTTCATGATATGCTTACAATTAAGTAGAGCAAATGACTTTTAAAAAAATATTTTTATACCCCAATATATGCGTTTATTAAGGGGGAATCATGCTAAGGGGGAGGCACCTCTAGTTTTGATGATGTCAAAAGCGGGAGTTAATAAATGATGCTTGTTGTGTTTTATCATATTAGGTTTTTTTTTTTGGCTAATCTCATATACGAGGGAGGCCGCCACTCCTGAATTTTATTAAAATATGAACGTGAGGGGACATAAAGCCTTACCTCAATAAATGAGTATATGAGATGAAAAAATAAGAATAAAAAATAAAAACTAGTTTTTTACTTGTAACGAATTTACGGCGTGTGTTTGCTATCTAGCAAGACTAAGCCTATTACATGCTTTGGAAGCTCATTAAAAACAAAGTGTTTGCTAATTCTTTGCCCACTTGCTAGCTTAGCTAAAGCATTTGCAATAGCATTTGCTTCTCTGAAAGTATGGCAAAAATTAGAACTCTTACTTCCCATAGCTAACTTGATCTTCTTGATGAGTGATTTTATTCTCCAAGGTATCCCTGCTTCATCATTCATCATTTTTACTAAAATTTGTGTGTCCATCTCAACTTCGACTTGTGCAAAACCATTAGATAAGCAGAGATTTACTCCTGCTTCATCCCTAATAACTCCACCTTCTCTTGAAGGGCTTGGATTACCTCTTGACGATCCATCCACAATCAGCTTTACATAACCTGGTTGAGGGCTCTTCCATGACACCAATGTTAAACCTTTTTGGCATTGTGGCAACAAACAACCTACCATTCTCATGTTTAACAATCCAAAATCCTCCAAAGAACGTTGTTGAAATGGCCTAGCTCAAGTGACTTCAATCAATACTTGCTAAATTTTGCTACATATCCTCCACTTCGATGTCTTCTAACCTTCAAAAAATGCGATGTTCCTTGCCTTCCAAACTTCCCAGCAGATTATGGAAGGCAAAATAACCACTGGCTCACCTCGCATAGAATTGCATGACATGCCAAGCCACCAATGCTGAAGTTTTTGTCGTATTCCCTTGAAGACCCCATTAGCTTTCAAATCAAGCAATCGCTCAAAGAACTCCCATACAGAGCCAATCATGCTACAATCCGCAAAAACATGATCCATTGTTTCCATTTGTGCTTCACAAAAATAATATCTAGAAGGTAGATGAAATCCAAGGCCAACTAATATATCAAGAAATGGCAAAAAGTCATTCAGCAACTTCCACATAAATAACGAAATTTTGCATGGCAATCGATTGTTCCATATCAACTTACTAGATCCCAAAATTGCATGTTTTTCTCTGATGGTAAAGTTACCTGTTGTGGTGATCGACCACATATTTTCCTTTTCAACTAAAATAGTACATTGCTGAACTACATGCTTAACTTCATTCATTCTTCTCCAAACATTTGTTGAAATTTGTTGATTTTGTAGACTGTCCATACTTTTGTATTTGACTTCCATGAACAATGCCCATAATGATTCAGCTTGCTGAAATTGCCAACACAATTTGCAACTGAAAGCATTCATCATGTCTTCCAACCTTCACAAGCCCAGACCTCCTTCATTTGTTGGCAAACACAAAGACTTCCGCTTCACCCAATGCCTTTTGAAAGACCCATCCGAACTCCCCCAAAAGAAATTTGCCATTATTTTTTGCAGTCTCTGAAGTATCTGCTTTGGCGGCTTGACAACAGCAAATACATGCAAAGGTATTGAAGCAAGAACGTGTTTAATCAATATCAATCTCCCACCCTATGAAAGCAACTTCTTCTTCCATCCTGCAACTTTTGCAACAAATTTGTCAATAATATAATGAAAATAAACTACCTTTTTCCTTCCTTTAAATAAATTATAGCCCAGATACATGAATGGAAAGGATCCATGCTTTATCCCTGTCAGTCTCTCAAGCATCCGCTTCTGCCCATTACCACATCTCTTAGAAACAGCAAAGAAACTTTTTGCTTTATTAATCTTTTGACTCGAATCCTCCTAATATGTCTCAAGAAAAAGTTGTAAATTCTTAATAGATCTTTTATTTGCTCTAGAAAAGATCATCACATTATCTGCAAAAGCAAGATGTGTAACTGTCGGACAACCTCTTGGCAAAGCAAAATGAAGTATCTTTCCATCTTCCACCCATTGCTTCAATCCTCTACTAAAAACTTCAGCAACTAAAATAAACAAGATAGGTAACATTGGATCTCCCTGCTTGATCCCCCTTGATGCCTGAAAGAAATCCTTAGATTTGCCATTGATCAAGATTAAGAACCAGCTTTGAGAGAGATTACCTAGAACAAGGTTGATAAATCTCTCTGCAAAGCCAAATCTTGCCAAAACAAGCTGCAAAAACTTCCCAGAAACCATGTCAAATGCTTTCTTCATATCAAGCTTGAACAAGCAATTATGCCCCTTACCTTTTTATCAATTGATACCACAATCTTCTATGCAAGAAGGATATTTTTTGAAATTTTTCTACCTTTCACAAAAGCATATTGCTCTGGTGAAATAAGGGAAGGAAGCAATAATCGCATCCTATTTGCCAAGATCTTCATGAAGACTTTGTTGGTGAAGTTACTCAAGCTTATAGGCCGAAAATCAGCAAATGTACTTGGGTTTTACGTCTTTGGAATTAAGTGGATAAGAGAACTGGAAATGCTTTTAGGTAGAGGTACTCCAACCATAAATTCACATATTGCCTATAACAAGTCCTCCACCACTATATCCCAACAATGAACAAAAAAGACTCCAAAATAGTCATCCAATCCTGGAGCACTATCCTTATCCATGTCAAAGACAACTGTACACAGTTCATCTAATGTAACCTCTACAACTACTGCTCATTCTGCAATGATGACACCAATGATGGGATGACTTGCACTAATACCTTCTCCCCAGAAATCATCTCCTCTGTCAGTAATTTCTTAAAAAACAACTCAGCTTCTTTAGCAATTTGTTCCTCTTCATCCATCCAAATACCCTCTAAATTCTTTATTTTGGCAATCCTCAATTGGCACCGCTTTTCTTGAACTGAAGCATGGAAGAATTTCGTGTTTCCTTCACCCTCTCTTAACCATTTAATTATAGCCTTCTATTGCCAACATTCTTCTTGTTGTTTCAAGCACATCAGCAATTCAGCTTGAGTTTGATGCAATTTAGATCTAGCCTTCTCCGTACACAAAGCTTCATACTGCATCTCCTTTTGCTGCACTACACCTTCCATGCATCTTACCTTTGCAAAAATATCTTCAAAATATTAAGTATTCCAGGCTTTTAGACACCCCTTTAAACGCTTCAGCTTATGAGCAAAAGCATACATCCCATATATAATCACTGGTTGCCTCCAGTTGTCTCTCGCCACCTCAAGAAAAGAACCATATGATAACCACATCTTTTGAAATTTAAAGGGTCTAGGAGCAACAACACTTCTTACATTAGCCTTGAGCAGTAGTGGCGAATGGTTTAAAGTAACTCTACTCAAATGGAAAATATCTGAAGTTGAGAACAAATTCAGCCATTGTTGGTTACCAAAAAGCCTATCCAAACGCTTCCAAATTCATGCTCCTGCTCTAACACTTGTCCAAGTGTATAGACTACCAGAGAATGGTAATTCCAGCAAGCCACATGAAGAAATTGCATCATTAAAGTCAGTTATTGCACCTATATCCTGCCCCGAAGTCTCCACATATTCATTGATTGATCGTATAACATTAAAGTCTCCCCTCACAAGCCAAGGTTTGTCATTTTGATTTGCTATTCGACTAAGATCATCCCACAAAATCTTTCTTTCAATTCTAGAACATTTTGCATACACAAATGTTGCCAAAGCCATTTGACTCCAATCATCATGTGCAATCATAACATTCAACAGTTGGTTCTCATTATCCACTACATTCAAGTAATAACCAACCTTCCAAAGCACTCAAATTTTATTTAAAACATTTAAAACACAAAAATCAAAAGATAGCCGAATACGCAATTGCTCAATTCTTTACAGCAGCCAATGGTTCAAGCAAAACTACAAATGAAATAGAATGCATTCTAATCAATAATTTTAAATGATGGATAGAAGCCTTACCCATCGCACCTCTTATATTCCATATAAGTATGTTATTCATAGGTAACCATAGTGGAAACATTATCGAAAGCCCTTGAAGCTTATCTTATTAAAATTTGTCTAGGAAGTCGTATGTGCACTTTTTTCCTCCTAAAACTTTTTGACATCACTTGCTGAAACCATCATCATCGACTGCCTTAGGCATCCTCCTAGCAATAAACTCACTAAAATCCTTGAAAGATTGTATTGAATAAGGCTATTGATGAGGGTTGTTGGGTTCCTCCGAATCTGAGTAAGAGTTAGTTAGAACTTGCTATTGTGTTGAAACCGTCATTCTAAGCTTTGAATCATCAACTATGTCTCCCATCTAATTTAGAGACTTTTCCACGTGAAACCCCTGCAATTGAGGCGCCTCATCAGACTGAAAAATAGGCTGACCTTCAAGGCCTTCACCTACTAATGCAAGATCATTCAACAATGTATCCTGTCCACCATTAAGCTCCTGTAATGCTCCAGTGTGTTCCAGAAGAACAGCCCCCCTATCACCTCCAATTGGTTGACCTTTTTTCCTTTTCAATGTGCCTTACTTATGCTATCTGCTCATGACACTGCACAGATGCACTAGCAGCAGTGAAATTCTCTTGTCCACCATCAGCCTCAGGCAATTGATTCAGAACAACAGTCCTTCTACTACTTCCAGCTGTGTGGTTGTGCAAGCCTTCGATTTGCTTTACTTTTGTTGCTTTGTCCTTACATTGCACTGGCACATAAGCAATAGCTGAAGATTTCAACTAGTTATCATTGGAGCCACGCATTTGATCATGCTATCTGTTTTATCATATTAGGTATCATTGGTTTGTCATCATCAAAAAAGGGAGAATGTAATTGAAGATTTCTCTAGTTTTGATGACAACAAACCAATGAGTGTTATCTAATTAAGTTTCCTATGTTTAGTAGTCTGCTTGCAGCATCAAACAGATGACAAAGATATCACACTTAGTGAGAAAAGCTAGTCAAATCAAGTTAAGGAAAATGCCATTGTTAAGAATATTTGGATACCATGCATTCGACCGTCCGAAGAAGTTATAGAATGCTCCAAAAGAATTCCAAAAATGACTGGCCACTGGTTTAGCTAGCAGTTCAAAAAGATAACAAAATGCCACAAAGAGGTTCGACCAACTATTCAATCAACTCTTCGATTGTTTGATACCCAAACAATAAAATTTCAAAAGAGTTCAACTATATGATCAAACGAAGTAACGGCCATCGAAGTATTCAAATATTGTGATTGGTGACACAAAGTATATATATATACTATAGTATATGTTTGGGTGTTTTTAACATATTTACAATGAATTTTGACTCTAAAACTAGCAATTTCTTCTAACTAGGATTTTCTCTAAGAATTTGGATTTTTAGGTAGAATTGATATTTTGGGAAAATTAATGTACTATTTTTATATATCTTGCATACTTCATTATTCAATCATAATTTGGATTCATTGGGTTACAATTTATCGCAATTTTACATTCAAATTGGTTGAAATTCAAGAAATCAATTGTACAACACTAAGAGAATTGTTTGGCTCAAATATTGCAGCAAATTCTATATAAAAAATGTAAGGAATAACATAGATTACACTTGGAAATATCAGCACCAATTGATATTATAGATCAGCACAAAAAGGAGAACCAAGTGGATGTGATACATGAATCATTTTTCTGCAAACTTAGGGCTTCGACCAGCTCTCAACTTGCAACTTGTTCTCACGGTTTTTACAGAATTTCTGAAAACAATTTGCAGGTTGGCTGCCCAAGAAAATATTGCAAATCCATAGGAAGACTTTTGAAGCTATTAGAATCAAATTTCTTAATTACAAGCTTCAAGTGGTTATCAAGTTTAAAAAAATGATGTGAGAAGCATTTGCCTATAAATAGAGAATCTTTATACACCATTTTGTTCATGTTAGGTTAGAGAAATTGTAGAGAATTGCTAGAATTCTCTTGGAATCATGTGAGAAACCCTTGTAGAATCAACTTTGTAGCAAGCTTTTGGAGAAAAAAATACAAGTTCTTAGAGCCATTCTTCATTGAATAAGCTTTCTTTAACTTTATCTCTTTCATTTATATTGGTTGTTATGGATTGTTATACTCAAAATACATGTTTTGATATTTATACAACCATGTTGAACTAAACTTATCTTCTAGAGTTAGATAAAAGTAATGAATCATTTTAAGTTGTGCAGTTGATTAAACTTGCTAAATCTTGTCTTTGTTTCCTTATTTATTCAAGCTTTAACTTTTGTATTTGATTGGCCATCATATGCAAATCATAAAAGTTGTTAATTTATAAAGAAATTTGTCTTTAACAATGGCAAGTGCGTAAATGAGCTTAAATAGTAGGCATATGAAAATAGCGTCACTCTTGAGAGGATTCATTGAGCAATTCATAAGCATGACTCAACTTTGTCACAGTAATAGGTAGGTTGAATCAATTTATTATGAAAACAAGTTTTAATTACATTTATAATTGCATCCTAAACAAGGGCAAGATCATTTTAGCAAGTTATTAATCTCGACACTTGATTCACTGGTAGATTTTATCCCCCATAAATCTTGAATTTAATCTTTGTTCTACAAGTTTTAGCATGTCTACAACTCGTTACGTTTCCATACTTTTGCATTTGATTATCGTTTAGATAATGGAGTAAGTGATAAAACTCAACTAATTGCATTAAGTTAGATCCTTCTGGGATTCAACAATAATTTCCTATACTATAAACAACCTGTATACTTGCAGTTAAAAGGAGAAATTAAGTTTATTACTAGTTTGAGTGTGAGGTCCTAATGTGCTATATTTTAACTACCTTATCACTATTGGTCACGTTACAATTTGGAAAAGGGTTTGGCTTAGGATTTCTTTGTAACTAGATAAAGTTAAAAAACTCTTTAGCTCAACTAGTGAGAGGATAGTGTGAGCAAAGAGTGATTTGTTTGTGTACAAGTTGGTTTGCTTCGTCAACAATTGAAGAAGTTACTGATGGATTTAACTCCAAGAAGTGGAACTTGAGAGTATATATAGGTGCTGAGTTGGGAACTGAACCACAATAAATTGGTTATCTCTCTTACTCTCTTCTCTTTATTTATTATTCTTATTATTGCTTATTTGAGCTATCTATTTATCGTTATCTTGGTGTATTGCTAAGTGTATTTACTTAAGCAAAATTTGTTTAATTAAATTGGGTAAAACATTAAGCATAATTGCACTGGTTTTGTATAACCTAATTCACACTTCTATTAGATTACTTTTGGGAATTAACAGATTACAATGTTATTTATTTTAATATTGATATTTTTAAAATAAATGAAAAAAATATTGATGTTTGTATTTGTATTCTGAAAATACTGAAATCAAGTTTGGTAAAATTGACTTTGAAGTCGATTTCTTCAAAATCGACTACAGTGAGCAATATCCTAAAAACAAAACCTATATAAGAATAAGCTAAAGTCGATAATCTAAAAGTCCACTTCAAAGTCAAATAAGTCCAAGTTTGGAAAATTTGGCTTTGTTGCTATAACAAACCTAGAACAGTTGAGAGATTGCTCAATGAAACCAAGTACTTGTAAAAGTGGGTTTGAGACTCCTGCTGACATGTTGCCAGTTCTCACAACCCACGTTCGTCAAAGTAAAGGTGCTGCGTGATTTGTTTGTGAGAAGGGTGAAGAATCCAATATTTGGCACTATGGGTTCTTGAGTTAAGTAATTGCAGAAAAAACATTGTTTGAAAAATAAAAACCAAATAGTATCAAGGCACTAAAGTTGATATTTCAAGTGTCAACTTTAAATTCTACCTGTCCAAAATCAACTTTAAAGCACATATTTCAAAGCTCAATTTTAGCTAATTTTAAGAACTTATCGTGTTTAAGATATTCCTTATGGAAGTCGAATTTGAGAAAATCGTCTTCAAAGTTGATTTTCCCAAACTCAATTTATTATTTTAAAATCTAAAATAAGATATCAACATTTTTTTCTCTTTTGAAAATATCAATATTAGAATAAATAACCCTATGTCAAAGTTGATTTTCCCAAACTCAATTTCATTATTTTGAAATCTAAATTGAAATATCAATATTTTTTCTCTTTTGAAAATATCAAAATTAAAATAAAAAACCTAATGACATCTACAAGATTTTTTTCCTTAAAATTCAACAATTAAAACAAAAAAATATCAAATTATGGGTCACATATTGGTTGACAAATTTCTTACCAATCTTGACATAATTTTTTTTAGTAAAATTAATTTTATTGAGACAATAATGCTTAGTTTGGGAGTTTTGATGGAAGAGAAAAGAAGAAAAAAAAGGAAAGTTTCTTTTCTTTTCCTTCCATTTCCTCCCAAATTTGGGAGGAAAATTTTTGGAGGAACAAAAGGGAAGATTTTCCTTTCATTTCCATTCATTTCTTTCTCCATTTTTACCCTCAAATAAAGAAAGGCGTTAAAAATTCTTTCATTTCTTTTCCCTTCTTGCTCCCAAATAAAAGAATTGTTAAAAATTCTCTCTCTCTCTCTCTCTCTCTCTCTCTCTCTCTCTCTCTCTCTCTCTCTCTCTCTCTCTCTCTCTCTCTCTCTCTCTCTCTCTCGATTTTTGGAGGAACAAAAGGGGAGATTTTCCTTTTATTTCCATGTGTTTCTTTCCCCAGTTTTACTCCCAAATAAAGGAAGGCGGTTAAAAATTCTTTATTTTCTTTTCCTTTCTTGCTCCCAAACAAAAGAATTGTTAAAAATTATCTCCCTCTCTCCCCCCTTCATTTCCTTCCTCCCAAATTAGGCATAAGTCTTTAGCTTGTCCTAGTTGCTAAACGATCACTTGTCCAATAATACCACAGAATGTATGTCTAGGTTTACCCTTTGATTTAGGGTATATACGAAGTGCAAAACCATCATTAGGCATTTGATAGGAAAAGATTGTGAAAAGTCAGTGAAATTCTTATATACGTTAGATGTGTGATTCATTTATAGATCTTACGGTATAAAAAGGTTTCTCGTAGCTAAAATGATGAATAAAATGATATAAAAATATTATATTAATTAATGATCTTGAAACTGTACATGTGGCTTTATTTTGAAACTGTACATGTAAAAATTTTCCTTGAAGCTCCATAATCTACAATTGGTCCGTATCAAATCAACTCCAGTTCCCGCGGGCAAAACAAAGATGATTAAGACCAGGTTATTTTGGTTCACGCTAGGTTTTGCTTCGGCCTCTGCGACAATGGCCCAGTTCGTCTTCCGTGACCTCAGGGCTGATGGCCAAAAGCACTTTTTTGAAGTAAAATTTTTTCTTTTTTTCTTTTGAGTTCTTTCTTTTGATTTGATATCAGTTTTTATTGTTGGCAACTTGGCATTGAAAAAATTTTTTTTTGATGTAGGTCAAGGAGAAATTCAGCGCTCTTGATACCAGAATTGCACATCTGGAAAAGGTCTTCATCCGGAATAATCCCGATTCTAACGTCACCGGGGTACTGTTATTTCCTTTGCAACGGCTTAATTGGATTTTACAGTTTTGTATGTGAATTTATATTTTGGGCAAAAGAAACAAGTAGGGTCTTGTTTTGGGTTTTTTTCTGTTGGAGTTTTATTGGAGGGTTGAAATTTTATGGTAGTTGTATTTGTAGTTGTACACGCTTTGATTGTTGCTTGTTATCAAAAATCTTTTTGCGTATGCTTATAAGAAAATGTAATGGGTACAAAAGTATGCCATCACCTATTATTTTTTATCATATTTTACGTTGTTTGAATCTTAGAGTTATGAGAACAAATTAATATATGTAGATCTATGGTTGATAAATGTAGGGTCACAGAAACGTAATTTACATGGCGAAGAGCTACTAACTGTATTTCCATATGGGAAAATTTGTGAAAAGGGAACGCTTGGATGCATAATTGATAAAAATGGGTTGCAATTTTGGGCGATTTATCGTGTTGCATTTGTAATGATTCTTCTACAAAATGTACTGTAAAGTGTACACAAAATAGAGTAATTTTTTGTTCAAAAGTCGGTACAAATGCCCTTTACGATAAATAGCTCAAAATGTATCATCTTTGTGAATAACCTCCCTAAGCTTGCCCTTTCTAGAAATCTTCAATTTGATTATAGATTTCCAGTGTGCGTGTGTGTGTGGGAGGGGAAAGAGAAAGGGGTGTTATATACACAAGGTATCTGTTAAGTATTTTAGTCTCAGTAGTTGTTATTTAACCTTCAACAACAAGTGAATGGTCAGTGGTTAGTTTTCTTTGTACCAGCCATCCTCCTCCCTTGAGCTGCCTTTGACACATTCTGACACAGAACTACCAGACACAAAGAAAGAAGGATACATAAATACATATTATTTGGATAAATGAGCTGTATTGCAGATTCATTTTATGTTGAAAATAAGAATTCAACATGAGCCTATTCTTTTTGGGTTTTGATATTGATTTACATCTTATCGTCATCCAAGAAGCAGGGATTCTGAGAAAATGTGTTGTACATTTTAACAAGTTTTGAAATTTGCTCCAACAGTCGTATCATTCTGTTATTAGAACCTTTTTCATGAGATCTTTGTTATAATTATTGAATTTGCCCTTCATGTTCTTTAGAAAGTATTTTCTATCAATTGTTGTTAGACTTCTAACTTTGTTGAATATGTAATTATATTTATCACTTCAATTCCATTTGTTAGCACATGTTGCCTCATTTTTCTCATCCTTACTTTTTGTTGTCGCTGAAATCGTCAATTGTGATTTGTCATTTCTGCACTAATGGAATCAAAGGACTTATTTTTATTCTAAACCATCCAGTGATGAAAATGGTTAATTGTAAGGTACTGGCTCCTTTCCACATTGAACATGTCCCTACACACTTATTTGTTCGAGTGTCTATTTTTCAGCTCAATATTTCGCATAGAAGTCTTTTAAACCTTTGTATTTCCTTCTAGTATGTAGCATAAGAAAGGTCTAAGCTTCTGAAACTAAACAAATGGACATTATATATGGCTTAAGGAGGTTCTTTTTGACTGAAAGGTCATATGGGCCTCTAAATTTTTAGGCAGGAATGCTGTCCTGATATTGTTGGTCTTTTGATTTTCCCTTTTGAAGTGTCTTTTAGTAAGAGCTGAATTTCTAAGCATCTGTCTTTGCTGTCAATTCTTCAATTTTACCTCATGATATGGGGAATTGAAGCTCAAAACGTTCCTAGTGGAAACCAAAACTGATGGCTTAAAACAGCATACTTTGCTCTTTCCTCACTTTCACCCTCAACATTGCAAGAGAAGGAAATAGAAGAAAAAAGTGAGAGAGAAGAACAAACAATTTATTTTAACACTTCAAATAATAAAGGGCTTTCTTTTTTGTTATGACCAGAATTTCTTGTTTTATTTTTGTAAACTAAGATAGCTAGGATTAGGCAATATAGAAAATCGTACCCTCAAATTTTTCCATGTGTTGCTGAGGTAGGACAAGATTAAAGTGATCTTTCCTACAAACGCAAACGGAAGATCAAAAGGGATTGGAACTGTTCACGGATGAACAGTTCGTGAATAGTGTGCGACACTAGCGTGAACAGTAACGAGAGGGAAGGAGAAAGAGGAAATTTGAGAAATCTCAAGAAACAAACTATAACAATAAACTGAAACTTTATTAATCAATCTTTCTCTCTCTCTACTAGAATAGCCTAATAACAAAGGTATTTATAAACTTATGACTTACCTACAAGAAAGAAATCTATTATAAATAGAATTCCTATTTCCCAAGAAAACAAAGCACTTATAAAATATTCTTATAACAACTCTAACTCTAATTAGTTAACCTACCATAATTGAATAACTAAATAAAATAAAAAAGACAGTTGTTGGAAAAATTCCTGCGAACATGTAAAAGACTAAAATACCTAAAATACCCTTAGATCTAAAATTCAAAATAACACTTTTAAGACAACTAATACAATACAAAGTTGAAGACAATTATGAAAAGCTTTAATTTTGCTTTTCCAGCCTTTTGTTGACTGCATCAGTTGCACAGTATCAGTTCTTAGATGGTACGTGTCTTAGCTTATATAAGATATTAATTTGCATAGGATTCCTTGTTTCATCAGCAATAATGTGACTTAAATCTTCAGTATGCATGCTGGCTCTTTCAAACAAAAGTTGCACCTTTGTTTTTTCAAAATAACTCTAATTTGTGTTTATAAAAGAATCAGAATTAGTTTATACTATTTCTGCTTTTTTTGGTAAGAAAAGATGTGCTGTCATCACCTGTTACTTAGCATGTTTGTGAACTGATTTTCTAGATTTTTTTTTTCTGGCTTTAATGGCAATTTAAGTGTCCTTACAACTTTGGCATTTTCCCTTTGCAGGGTGGAAGCAATTTGAAATGAATAATCGCATGGCATTGTTTTTGTTATCACTTCAACTTACTCTAGATTTTGAGTATGAATACTGTCTAACCGGAAGGTTATCTTGTTCAATATTTTTTTTCCCGGCCTCCATGGTATGTTCTGGCCTTGTGATTTCTGGCAATAATTAACTTATTGTTTTAAAAATTATGATCTCTCATATGGTCTAACAACCCTAACCCTGCCCCCGGGGGGAGAGGGGTGGTGAATATATACTTTTGATTTAGTAATGAAATCTATATTGATGGGTTGAAGCCATATTAATATTTCAACAGAAGTTCTTTCTTGCTACCATCTTAATATTTGAACAGAAGTTCTCTCTCTCTTTCTCTAGTTATGTTGATGTGTTGGTACCATATTAATATTTCAACAGAAGCTTTCCCTTGCTACCATCTTAATATTTCAACAGTTCTCTCACTCCCTCCCTCCCTCCCTCTGTCTCCATGTGTGGGTGCGGGTGCGGGTGTGGCTGTGGCTGTGGCTGTGGCTGTGTTGCATTGTTTACTTTTCTTTTTAATGCGAAGGTGGTGTTTGCTACTTGATGCTGTTTGGTGAATTTTTTTAATTGGCAATGATGTTTTACAGTCTTTGTGCTAGGATTCGAATTAGTTATTAATGTTATTGTTGCAGTACTACAAAATACCCATCAAAATTTTGGTGCAGTCTGCGAATTTAAATCTACCATCTGTCCTGTATCTATCCAAACATTTGATTTTCTTATTCTTGTTGTGTCAGTATATCTCCTGGTTTGACAAATTTCTTTTTGGAGCCCATTTGGATTGAAGGATTTGGACTCAGTTGATTTCAGATCTGTAGCTTGGAACCCATCCAAGTTTTGTAGAATGTTTAAGTTGTTACTAACAACTTCCAATCAAATTTTCTGGTCATTTAACAATCTAATCTAACTAGTAGAATTCTAATTCAGGAATCTGAAATATATTATTTCTTTTCAAATCCTTCCAAATTAAATTCTACTAATTGAGATGGTATTTGGTTTTGCATTCCTGTATAACAAATATCTTTCTTACATGAGTTCATGGTAGACAATGTTCAATAGGTCAATAGTATACCTCTGCATCCAGAGCTACTTTGTAAGCTGTACAGATTTCAAATGAAAAGAATTGGTAGAATTAATGGCTTAATAAATTTCATCAGATGCCATTGAGGGGTTTGTCCCCGTATATGGCCTTCTATCAATATAGGTCTGTTTTATAGAACTATTCTTGTTGAGCAAAAAATGTGACTGAATTGTATCATATTTTCCTCTTCTTTTTAATCTTTCTATTCTTCCTGAGGTTTGTTGCTCCAAGCTATAAGATTATATCTTTCTCTCAAACTTGATAGTGCATTTTTACTCATCTTCACCCTTGGTGCTTTCACGGGATGTTGATTGCTGTTTAAAGGACTGAAATAGGTCTTGAGTCATCATTAGGTGCCCCAGCTGTTCCTGATTCCAGCATGTTTGCTGCTGTAGAATATGGTTTCACAGAACCGTCTGATGAATGGTGGTACTGTTCATGTTGTGCTTCAGTTGTCCATACAAGAATTAAAGCCACCATTACCACTGAGAGAAATACCATTGCTCCCCAGACCATCCTTGTATATCGGCTCAATGGTTTACAGTGTTTGTGTAGGATTTCTGAAAAGGCATTTGTAACCGTCTGACACTCAACCAGGCTTTCCATACCAGGATATTCATTCAGTAGCTTCTGAATGGATGTTGTGTAAGCCACCGCCGTATTGTAATCCTTAGTGGAGATTAAGATTCCTCCCGTGCAGGTTCCTCCCTCAGAATCAGGACATGTTAATAGCTTCATTAGCTTCAATTACAAAAGAGGTGAACCACATGTTAAGACGGATAGATAGTTCCTCAGATTCTAAATATACATTATGACTAATCCACTGATTCTCATTTCTTAAACAGAAAAAGCAGTAAGCTATGATAGAAATAGCTATTATACTACTAAGGATTGCCACAAGAACTATATTTTCTCAAATGTGTGCATGTGATGTCAGTAAAATGGTTCTCAACATATAAATGAGTGTTTCTGGAGCATCTGGTATTTGGTTCGAATATTTAGCTGTTTTGCATACCTGTGGAATATCCCCTATTTGGACTGTATTGGCTGGACAATCTTGAGGCTGGTATTGATATTCTGGTGGTGCTGAGAAAGGATTGCATATTTGAACAATATTTCCATATGTTGCAGATATGTTTCTGTTTACCTGAAACATTTTAAAAATTGGAATCAGTGAATGTGCTCTTTTGCCTTTTTGGACCAATAAACTACAGAAAATAGTAGTAGGTTGCAATTGCACTGCCGATTGAAGTAATTGTGCAACTTCTGGTAGAAGTACTTCCATGGACATAAATCCTGCGATGTTTCATGTGTATGGCGTGCGTATACTGCATATACGTGTGTGCCTGGGTGCCTTTTCTCTGTTTGCACTCTATCTCTGTTTGTGTATTGTTCGAGTGAAAAAATCCAGTTTCTCGAATTTCATGTGTTTGATAAATGGATAGGAAAAAGAATCCAATGAATGGAAGGTGTTAAATTTTTTGGTAAAATGGAGACTAATACATTAGAGTGTAATGATTCTACCTCGTTCACCATCCTGTGAACCTCAGCCCCGACATTAAAAATGACCGATTTGGCTGAGAGAAGTTCATCACAAGGTAGTATTGAACTCAAACTATTGTTGTAAGGATCTTGTTGGAATGCTTCAAGAGCTGTGCATGTGTCATCTGCAAAACTGGAAACAACTGTCTTTAGATAGAATTCTACATAATTTACCTTCGATATCATTGCTACTTCAAGTTATAACTATGATGTGTATGATGTAATATTATACAGAAGAAATTGTAAATAAAACATACTTTTCTACGAAGAAATATATCCCGAAAAACAACCAGCAGAAGACTGTGAAGATCCAACATGTTATAATTAGCCTGTGAGCAAATGAACCTGTGAGGAACTGCACTTCCATACCTTTTTCATCCTGACAAATTAATGTTCGTGTTTCACAATATCTGTATGTAACATGGTAATCCAGATACTTACATGTGAACAGCCCTTTGTAATTTCAGGATTCCGGTTACTGCAGAAGAAGAAAAATCACCTTTAGGAAATAGAAGTCAACAGATACCTTGCTGTTTCTTAGTCTCCTGCTTCTGTTAGTGAATTTCAGAATTTCTATCAAACAGATCTTCAGTGCCCTATGGGTCAAGTGAATTGTATGTGGAAAAAACTACTACTAGTTCTTCAGTTCAAAGCTGAATCTAGTTGATATTTAAATTAGATATAGTAATAGCAAATTAACAGGTGAATGGTCTTTTTCTTTTTGTGACAAGATTGAGATGGAAAACGTGAATGCATTGGCTAGGATTTTACCCTCCTGTACCCTTACTACTAGATTAGAATTTCATCGGAATTAGTAGATGAATAGCAGAGAGAAGGGATGCGTTCAACCAATATACACACCTGATAAAGCAATTGCAGCAATCAAATTCAGTGAAATAGTAACTGTAGTTATTATATATCTGCAACCAGAAAGAAAAGAGTAAGCATAAAAATATCTCAATGTAAGTATAGAATTTGGTTTATGATAACAAAAAGAGAGATGAGATATTTACACTATATTGAGACCCTTGTTGATTTTTCTCCTATTCTTCCTTGCTTGTCTGTGTATATCATCGGCCTGAGTATCAAGCTTTTTGGATGTAGAAGTAAGGAATTCAGTGGCATCTCCACTTTCATTCACTGCTGTCAAACTAGTGCTCATGTCTTTCATTGCTCCAGTTGTGTTGTATATGGTATCAGATGCATTATCTGCTGTGTCAATGAGAATGTCTACCACTGTTCTGGCTTTAGAATGAAATTTTGCATTCCCTCCAAGAACAAGTCCGCATCCAATTCTGCGTTTGATAATGCGGTGGTAATGATTTAGTCTCGTTGATCTAAAATCTTGCAAATTATAGAGGCAAACCTATTGGCCGAAGGACGTGGGACAGTCTCAGGTAGACATTTCTATGAGGGATAGGCCTGCCAAAATGTAACTAAAGGGTGCAAAGGTAGCCTCGGACCAAATAGACGTTGGTGCTCGAGCGCAAAAGCAGAAGCCACACTTGGTAAACTAATTATAATACCATTCGTATTCTTTCAACATCGCCTGGATATTAACGGGGAGCAGTTGAAACCTACACAGGGACTATGACAGCTCTCTCCTTTGTTATTTAATCTTTGTTGCCTTTCAAGAAGGCTGCGTGCTGTTCAAAGTAGAACTTAACCAAGAATTCATGTTCAGTTACTAATAGATTTAAAGTACAGTGAATTAAAGTTTAGGGAATGGATTGTCACAAATGGAAAATCCATAGTACCAAAATGGTGCCTCGCCCCTATTATTGTGAGGGAACTATCCTTCATAATACTTATCTAGAATAGGTTTAAGAATCACAACGTTGATATTGTGGATGAAACAAACTATTAGCATTGTGAAATACACACGAGGATATTCAATAACTTACATTGCCAAGATGGTGAAAAGAACAGCTACAAGAATAGACCGGAGATAAAATTGCTTGTGACAAGGTGATCTCTTCTTGAATTTTCCTCTATTCTTCTTGCAACAAAAGCGGGTCACGAGCAAATATACTCCATAAATCAGCCCACAAAGTAACCAAAGAATTGCGATTGCATATCCATATATGCCTGTGAAGGCAGTAGACTGGGGAAAATTTGAAACTAGTAAGTTAATTAATTTATATTTGCGTGTTTCATTTTCGCGGGAGGGGTCATTTGAAAGAAACGCGGCATACTTACACTCCAATAATGCTTGTTGGTTATATCATATCCTCCTCGATATTTCTTCAAATGGTCTAAGGGATCGACCCTCACAGTATCATCCTCAGATTGCCTCACTTGTTTTGAATCATCTTGGGTTTGCATTAAATGTCTTCCTGAAAATAACAACGCATTTGATTAACTTTCATTGAGGATTAAGACATATGTATACTCCATTAGCTCGGCCAAAATTTGGTGCAATGATTGATTTTTTAAAGAATTATGTTTTTGCAAAAACTAGAGATATAAAATCTCATTAAACATAGCTTTGCACTTGTTTTACTTAGAAGTAAGAACTAATTTCATTTAAATTGTAAATTGATTAAAAAAACAGTAATGATATTGCAACGCTTTGGCACAAAAGCCTTTTATTCTGAACTAAATTAGTATGTGTTCTAATTTAAGACAGAGTAATTTTAATAGATAACTAATAGCAAAATAAGTAGAGGCAGTTCTCACTCACCTGATGGGACTGATAGTCCTGCAAGTTGTCTGATGTTTGGAGCTATGATCATCACTATAAGAACTAGGGATGTAGCCATTTTTGAGCTTCTTATGGAGCCCTTCATTTGCACCTGTGTGTCATTTTAATTCGTTATTTAATTTCTTAACAAGTTGAAATTTACAAATTCAATTTCTGATCCTCCTTTAGGAGCCACACTGCCTTACTTCACACAAGCCTGGCTTTCCGGAAAAAAAAAAAAAAGAAACAGAGGAAATAGAATCATACAGAAAATACACGCACAGTCTACCGAACGATTTTTGAGTTGAGCAACCCAGGATTTAGTCACGCTTAAAGACTCATATTAGCAAAGTACATCTTCCAATTCATAAACATGGTCTAGAAAGGGTTAAAGACTTGAGAGGAGGTTGATTTGTTGTATGGTAATGAATCTGGTGGTATGACTGTCAATAAGGAACTTCTAAAAATAGAGAAGCAGAATACAAAGGCCAAAAAGGATACAGTTCTAAACTTCTACTGCGAATTACTCCAATTGAATGAATTAAAAGCAGATTTTGTATGGAAATAATGCGTGAATTTCATTGAAAATCTTTCCCAAAGAGCAGTCTAACTGAGCATGTCTTGAGTTACAATGAACCACCTAAGGTAATAAGGGTCCGTTTGGTTTACAAACGGGATGAAATGAGATGGCTCGTTCTAGGACTATGAATTCTAGGATGGGTTATCTTCGGATTAATAATATCAGTTATCTAATATTTGGTTGATCTTTGATATGATATATTAAAAAATTTATGGCTTTGTTCAAATATGATTATTTGAGAATTATTTAAAAAAATTATTTTAAAGATGTTTGAATAGGTAAAAATTATTTGAAAATTTTTTAACAAAAGTCAACAATTTTTCCTCTCATTTTTTGGATTTTGAATGCAATTTTTCCTTTCATTTCAAAATTCTCATTTTATCGGACGTTGGACAGCGTTCAATGCCAATGCTCGTTACTCCATTACTATTGTAAATGGAGCTCAAAATGTTCATTGTAATTTTTTCTATTTTTCTAAACAAAATTTGTTGAAAAAATGCTACGTTTTGTGAATAATTGTTTAAAAAGTGGAACAAAGTTATTAGGAAGTTTTAAACATTTCAAATAAGTTTTTCAAAAAATTTTCAAAATTCAAACACTTCCCCCATTTCAACAAAAGTCAATAAAAATTGACAACTTTTGATCTTTCCAAAAAAGTTAACAAATAACACTCTTGGAAAAAAATTTTTAAATAATTCTCAAAAGGCACTCCAAATAATCTATTCAAATGAAGACAATGTCATTTTGTGTTTTGTTTAAAATTAAATTTTGATTTTATTGACTAAAATACTCAAAATTTACAATATTACTTTTATTTATTAATAGTGGTGGTGCACATTGTAAGATGGTTGTGGTGGATGGTGGTGCTCTTACATGGTAGTTGTGCTCGATAGTGGTAATGTATGGTAGGAAATTAGTAGTATTGTCAGGTATTGATAGTGGTGGCGCTCAATGGTGGCAATGATATGTGGTGGTTGTGGTTGATGGTTGTGGTGATGATAGTGCAATTTGGTGGTAGCAGTGATGGTACAAAGTGGTGGTGAAGTCATGGTACATGATAGTGATGGTGATTGTGGTGGTAGTGGCGGTGCATGTGTTAATGGTAGGGACAAATTATTCAACAATTATTATCTCATATAAGAGTTATCCTAGGATGACTAATACCATCACCCAACAAGGGATTAATTTGGTTAATTAGGAAGTGTAATACCGTGCTTACAATGCAACTAAACATTAAATTAGTAATCTAAGTATGTGTCATCCCATGAAACAAATGCACCCTAAAGGGATGTTATGAATTATCCACCAAGCAAAATGTGACCATTTATCCCCCAGAAAGGAAAAGATTAAAAACCTTTTTAAAAAAGAAAAACAATATGAACATGAAAAGCTGATTAGAATTACATTAATCATTGGCTTAGTTTCCAAGAATGCATTGAATTTCTTCCAAGACTTAGCTTCTTATAGACCAGGTTCTCTGGATGACAAATTTTCTAACTTTTTTCTACAATTAGGTTCAAAGCTTCTGAATTAGAGAAACAGGGAACCAGACAGAAAGTTTCATGTAGAAACTGGAAAAAGGCATGAATAAAGAAACAAAGAGACAAAATGCAAGAAAGTTTCACAAAAAATTGAAAAGGAAAATGAAATTCACACAGCTCGTTTAATTTCTCACAAACCTTTCAAATGAAAATATCGTGCTAATAAATAGTGTAAATGGGTGTATGAGAAGGGTAAAAATAATTTCCCATATGGGAAAAACCATGAACAAAGAAAGAAGGAGATGAAATGCCAAAAAAACTCAAAAAGTGTAATTTAAATTTCGGAAACAACGCACCTGATGATAGAAAGGTTTTTCTGTTGTCTGGGGACCTGAAAATATGCTCAAAGAACTCTTCTTAAGAATCTGCAAAATGTTTTCCTTCACAGTATTGTATTAGTTATGGCTTCAAGGAACCAACTTGAGTGTCTTCACCAACTTGAACTCTGGAAGTCTGAACTGTGCTTTTGTATTTTACCGGGGCTTTGGTCTCTGAATTTAGCTTTGAAGAATGCTTTAAATGAATCAAAACTTACTTCAGAAAATATGTCAGCAGAGGAGCCAAAGGTCCTTTCCTGCACCATGAAGGCTCTGCGAAGTGCTATCCTAAAACGTTTATACTTTCGTAAACAAAATCATATGTTGAAAACGTATCTAACAATGTTAGAATATTCAAATATAAATATGTTTGAGTCTTGTTAGCGGAAAACTCAGGTCAAACACTTCCCAGGTCGTAACAGAACATTTCATATCCCTCGTAATAATTTCTTCGTAATCTTCACATGTACCAGAACCCTCTTGGATTATTCAACTGATAACAACCATTTTAACAATTCCTTCTGAAATCGAGTATCTTAGTCTTCGTTGTCCGCCAAAAAGTGAGGTCAATTTTTTTTTTTTTTTTTTTTTTTTGGATAGGAAATTTTAGTCGTGGAATACGAAAGCGGAAAAAAAAAGTAATAGGAATCTCAAGTATTCAAATTTTGTTTTTTAATTATATTTAATATTATACTAGCTATTCTTTTTTTAATAATTTTTGTGTGCAATTAAAATTGTATAATTAGTGATTGATATAGTACAAACGTGTTAAATACTTTAAAAAATGGTTTCAATTTAATTTGCAAAGAACGTGAAAAGAGTTTGTAGCTTCTTGGCAACTCAATCCCCCACGCATACACAACTCTTTAGCTTCTTGTATTCCACATGTATCATTTGTTTTCAACGACTATTTTGAATTTCTGTATGAAATGCGTATAAACCCAACTTCCAACTAGAAGTCCTTCATTAATATCAAAGTCAAAAAAAACCAACAAAGTTATTTTCTGGTCAAGCTAATGACTTTCGGAGGTCATGGCTATATTCATTTGCCGGTCATGGTTCGGCTGCTAAGAAGCCTTCAGTTATCCTATTAGATTTTTGCCTTTCGGATGCGTATGGAATACGTGTGTGAAACAGCTGACTTCGCAAAATCTTACGAACGTAAAGACTTCAGCAAATTAACTAACCAATGTTTATAAAAAGATAGCAAAGAGTTCGCAGGCGGTTTCCCTTCTTTAATTTTGTCAACAAAAGTATGTAGTCAAAAGAGACGCGCAAGATAAAAAGAAATGTCTGCGCGTGGGTGTTGGACTGAGTCCTGGTTCTGTGTATATGGTCATTATAGCATGCTGAGATGAAATTAAATTTCAGTTAAATGCAAAATTTATGCCGTTAAAGGGGCGAAAAATAAATCAAAAATAGACAAGAGAAAAAGCTTGTTAAGTTGGATTGAAATTATTTTTCGGCAAAATACTTTTATAATTTTCTTTAGTTCCAAATATCGAAAAACAGTTTCTTGTGTAAAATATTTTTTAATTTTTCTTTTCTGGTTAAAAATAACCTATCTTTTAACAAGTGTAAGTTATTTCTCGTTCAAGAGTAATATTAAACATTAAATACCTACTTTTATAACTTCAATTACCAAACTATTTGTTCTTATCATCTCATTTTTTTTTTCTTTATTATGCATGCTAAATTATAATTATGCATATTTTACTAGTATATTATTTTATTAATTAATTAAAAATAAAATCGTCATTAATTAACTTTAATTACTTGTCAAATGTTTATTACAATTGTTATGAGTAGAATAACAATTCTCCATTATACCATATATTTTGGTAAAATGTACATTTGCTGCTACAATTCTCCCCTAAACTGATTATTTCGATTTTGAAAGCCCATTATGTGTAAGGATCAGTTCAAAATAAAATTATTAAAAATAAAAGTTCAATTCTGTATCATGTATAAAATTAGTCCTGTTTGAAAGTCATAAAGTTCTGCCCCACCCCCAACTCCAAAAGCTTTTTTTTTTTTTCTGCTTCTATTCTTTCTCCCCAGAAATCTTGAAATCTGGCTTTGACGCTTGACCTAGTCTCACCGGAGCCATTTATTTCGCCGTAGAACAAAGAAATGTCATGGGACTTCTACGGATTGTGAGAGGAGATCTGTTGTGTGGAAGTCGGCCTTGCTATTAAACAACATTCTTGGAGAAATTTCTTTGTATTTTCTTTCTAGAAAGGGCTCGAGAGACCTGAGATAATACTAACTTGGTAGGTGTTGAATTGATTAAAGTCAAACGGACCAGATAATAAGATAAAGTCGATAAATATTTCATTTTCAATAAACAAAAGTAAATATTCATTTTTCTAGTTTTTCAGTATAATCGATGATTAGCAAATTAATTCTTTACTAGAAGAATTTAGATGATTATGATATATATTTTCTGAAAAATTTTAGTATGTGCAATTATTTTGATATAACCTCGAAGATATATAAATCGATTTCACATATAAAAGGTTACATATTACTCATCAGAAGTCGTAAATTTTGCCAAACAAAGCTTTTACAAGTTCAATAAATACATCAAGAAGGAATATGCATGACAAACAAGCTTTCAACTACTAAAAGTGGACATGATCTTTTGGTTTGTAAAATTTTTTATGTAAATCCTATTTTACCTTGTTAATTGGATATCAGAATAATAGTAATAAACTACCAAACTTAAGGGGATATGGAGTTTATGGACTTGCGCACCAATAAAGAAATATGGATGTCGTGTGTATGTGCCTGTTTGATAACCAGAAAAAAAAAATGTTGAAACTCAACTAATTAAGATATAGATATTAACTGCTCTTACGTGTTTCATTGTAAAGATTTCATCCACTTAAATGTTTAAGATAAGATCATTTGTTTTCAGCAAAAGAAACCTAATTGAATGCTAAATGCCAAAATACAATCAGCACATTTATTTTAAAATCTTATCTCAAGTTTGTGACAAGTTTACCCAGTCTATTACATATTTTTAGTTTTCTTCTTTATCTAGATGACTTTGAAATTCCTTTCTTTTATCCTTTTCTCCCCTCTCTTGCTCTCATTTCTTTGAGTCTCTCATTCTCCCCTCCAGTTTTTCTTCCCTTCTACAACAAATTAGTTAGTTGTGTATAACCACCTATGTTTTTAGACTCGGACCGGGTATCGACCCGGCTGAGCTCAAGGGTCAGGGGTCAATGGGTTCGATCGGGGGTCAATTCGGGATCGAACCGGATGACGTCATAAATATTATATATATATATATATATATATATATAAAACACACATATATACACTTACTAATTTTTTTCTTAATTTTAGTTGTTAGTCCAAAAATATTATAGCCAAAATACCCTCAATAACCATTCTAATATCTTGCTATTAACAGTTAAAAAAAAATTGAATTGAAAAAATTAGCAAAAAATATAATGGACTCAAATTATTCACTTTTTAATATAATTAGTATAAAGAAGTAGAAGTGAGCCACCACTAATATTTTGTAATTGGTCAAAGAAGTTGGTTGCCTTTTGGCCGATAACTGGGCCAAGCAAATAAAAACCGTGTACTGATTTAGCATTGATGTTCATTTGTTGGATGTATGTTAATGGGCTCATGTCATTGTCAAAATTCAAAGACAAATAATTGCTAGAATCCATTTTCTTCAGACAATGAATATGGAAGCCCACAAATATGTACAGGGGCCCATATCTGATGAAGTCTGGAGCATTAATGTGGCTGGATTTGAAAAAAAAAAAATTTTGGCTGGGCGGTTTTCTGATTTTCGGTTTTGCCCGGTCAAACCCAGTTTTTGACCGAGTTTGACCGGGTTTTAAAAAATTGATTTTTTAGTCTAACTCGGACCGGACACTTGGCTGGTTCCCGGTTCGACCGGCCGGTCCGGTCTGAGTTTAAAAACACAAATAACCACTTCTTTGTTGCTATGTTGTAAAACAAAGAGCCGTTTGGTTTAAATTTCTCAAATACTATCACTATGAATATCATTAACCCTACTATGAATATAGATTTTGATGATTCCTCCTAACATGTTTGATTTAGTAACAGAATAGATATCATTCCCCTTGAGAGGGTTAATGAATTTGACAAAGTAGTATTTTAGAGGGAATCATAGATATCCAATTAAACACTTTCATTCCGATTTAAGGATAATGATATTTGTTTTTTAAACATCAACACCCCTCCCTAATTCCCTTAAACCAAACATGTCTTAAGGTGTTCTTTTTTTTTTTTTTTTTTTTTTTTGCTTTTCTTTATGCATTTACTCTAAATTTATTGAACTCTTGGGATAAATTGATGGTGTCTAAAACCTAGGGTTGTGTTTTTTTTTTCCAATTAAGAAGTAAGAATTGATTATTTTCTCCCTTGAACTATGTAGTTCTGATATGTGCTTAGTTTCATTCTTGAAGTTATGACGGGTAGGAAAGAAACCTGGAGATACTAATAAGGTTAATTGGAAAGAACCATTGGTGTTAAATAATTTATAAAATTGTGTTTGCTAAAATTATGTCTGTTCGATGTAATGTCCGAACAATTACAAGGGCATCTAATAAAGGAATGTTGGAAACCAATTAAGTTAATTTTAAAGACGAAAAAAAAAAAAAGCTGACTCCATATAGAGACAGTTGAAGAATGAATGCGATTATTTGACATAAAAATACATAACTTTGGCAAAGTTAATCGGTAATACATGGAATAATCACTACAATCATAATACTAATAATTGGAGTACAGAGCAAATATAAATATTAAATACCAGTATTATAAATTAGACCGCAAAGCACATACCAATACCATCAAATGGTGTGCAGATCAATGTATCAATACATAAATATAACTTTTTAAATTCTATATTTCTTAGTAAAATAACCAGTAGATATTAATTACAATTAAATATTTTATTAAATTGTTACAAGAAAATCATAAAAGCCAAACAATTTTTGTTACAAGCCACTTGTATATCCAAATGATATGAAGACATTTTTTGATTTCATTATAGCAATTGAAAAAAAAAATGCATTGGTCCAACTAAGAAAGAATTACTGAAGGATGGTGTTGAAACTTGTACAAAGACATATATCAATCTTGAATCAGAAAAACTTGAGGTTTCCTCTCCCTCTCCATCAACTCAAACAAAAACAAAAAAAAAGACATTTCAATTTGTTTCTTGATTTGTTATTGTCTTTAATAATTTATATAACATTACAGTCATCACACGAAGGGTAACCTTCAGTGTGATAGGCTGGCAGATACGATGAATGGACGTGGAGATTCGATGTTGCTTTTACTGAAAGCCTGCAGGAGAAAAAAGCATAGGTTTGGGTGGCTAGGGAGGCTGTAGGATATCTAATCATTCCTCAGATAGAAAAGTCAAAAGATGTGACTTGAAGAAGAATTGAGTTGGATATCTTTTAAGTGGACAAGGCGGAACATGTGCTCCGCAAGATTTCTTGTATATGTTTATGTTGATTTTTGTCTCACATTATCATTCCATGTATTCCGGTTGATCCGCATTAGAATGCAATTTTCTTTGTCAGTAGAGGGTTCTAATGAACCGTGACTATCTAAACAGAAGAAACAGTTCATCTTTGAAGTAATATGGATCAAGATTTTAAGATTGCGTGAAACTAATCAAGCAATCTTGGGAGCATAACATCGATGCGGATCCCTGCTCCAAACTCCTATAGAAAACCAAAGAGTGTCGCATTAGTCTTATCCATAGAAGTAAGTTCTCTTTTGGATATATCAAGGACATGGCTGAAGATTTAAGAAACAAAATTACTCATCTTCAAATGGGAGAGCAAATTGGAATAAAGTTGAAATTGGTATCTAAACTAACCAACTGGAGAACATTGTAGAACAAGAAATTAGCATGTGGAAACAAAGAAACAAGGTTCAACAATTTTATGAAATAGATTACAACACTTCTTTTTCTAATGCAGATGCTAATTGTAATACCCCGTCCCAATTGAAAAAGTCAAGTAATTTAGACCAATGTATAAGTTTAGTCTAAGCACTCAAGTCTAACTTGATATATCCATTTTGGGCTAGTGAGAACGGAACCCAAATAGTAAAACTTAGCTTTTGAGACTCTGGTCACGCTCTAGGCTTGCGGGCTTGGTGCGTGACAGAATAGTATCAGAGCGAATCTCGCGTGATTTCTATATGGGGTGAGACTGGACTTATAGTATTAGACCGAACTACACAAGGAAGTGGAGGAACTAAGCATGCATGCATGTTTGACACAACTGAGTAAACAGTCCAGATCATGCATGTATGGATCTGTATGGGGTGAGACTGGACTTATGGTATTAGACCAAACTACACAAGGAAGTTGAGGTACTAAGTATGCATGCATGTCCGACAAAACTGAGTGGATAGTTCAGATCATGCATGTATGGATTTGTATGGAGTGAGACTGAGCCTATGGTATTGGACCGAACTACACAAGGAAGTGGAAAAACTAAGTATGCATGCATGTTTGACACAATTGAGTGGATAGTTTAGATCACGCATGTATGGATTGGGTTTTGCAATGATGCAAAGCCTAATAAGAAGGAATGAATGTAATATTATCCCATATTAGAAAATTCAAGTAACTTAGATTAATGTATAAGTTGAGTATAAGCATTCAAGTCTAACTTGAAATGTCCATTTTGGGCTAGCAAGAACAAAGTTCAAATAGTTAGATTTGGTTGCTGAGACTCTGGTCATGTGTTGGGTATGTGGGGCCCAAGGCGTGACATTGATAGTGTATACGCTACTACCAAATTGATTTTGGTTGTATTTCATTTTTATTCATGCTGAGGCATAGTGTATACCCAAATACCAAATCAATTTAGGTTGTATTTCATTTTTATTTGTGCTGATAATACGTAGTTTTTTTATCATTTGTTACTTGTTTATCATCTAAGTTTATTTAATAAAATGCATAAAATATCAACAGTATTTAGGAAATTATAAGGAAGTATAATGATCAGATCCTTTTGACACGCGAGTTATATTCTTAAGTATCCCTAGTCATAATATCAGCATGACTACACATTGTTAATATGGATGGACTTGCACATATTTTACCTCTACCTAATTTAAGTAGCAGTTAATCTCATCAATTATGATGTGGTGATACCTAAATTTGTATGTTGGATGCTTGTTAGAAACAAGTGTATTGGATTCATCTATTAAGAATTACGAAATGGATAAATATTTATTGCTAAAGGTTCGATATCTTAATATCATTGTCATAACTGATCTTTAGACTTGAGATTACCACAATATCTTGAGTGTAATTTATCATGCTATTACTCTTATAGAGTTGCTCATAAAGTCGAGATAGATTGGGTATACATGAAACATAAAAAGATAGTAAATAATCAATATAGGATTCACCACTCCTAATAGTAGGAAAGCATAACCATTTTGGTTACTTGTTGAAAACAATAACTAAGTGAATCTTCTACAGCAATAAATATATCACTTCAGAGTGTTACAAGATTCTAATTTTATTGGAATTATATTTTAGAAGCAAATGGGACTTAACAATAAATTCATACTCCTAGACTAATCAAGATATAATATGCTAAAAAGTTATTAGTTACATTTCAACAATGTCATTGATAGGTGAAATTTAATCACTTGATTTTTCATATTCATTTGATTAGTCATGATGAATTGTTAGATGCCAGTCTGATCAAGAAGTACAAATTAATTAATTGGTTGAATTAATAATAATTAAAGTGTTTAATTTATTTAATTTTTAATTAACTCAATAATGACCTATAATTTTTACTTACTGCTAATGCGAATGGAACCTAATGGGTTACATGCAAAAAGAACAAGATATTTGGAATTAAATTGAAACTATGATAAGTATGAAATACTTATAAATTAAGACAAGTAGTTTGTTAACTTTTGGAATTGGACTTATGATCTCCGACAACGATTAGTTATTTATAAATACCCAAGTCTTTAGTTCTTAAGAAATACAATCACAAGACAATTAATACAAAGAGTTGTGTGCAAAAACAATTTTAAAGAATCGATTTTTAGAGACAGAAAATAGTTTTAGTTTTAGATAAAGAAATTGGATTGAGAGAGAAAACTCATGTCTCTATCTTCCCTTCTTTCTCTCTCATGGTTTCCGAGAAAAACCCTAGGGCTTTTGATCTTCATCTTCTTTATCTTTTGATTGTTTAATTTAGGGGTGGGCACGGGTCGAATACTCTCCCCTAAGGGGATTTGGTTGACCTGACCCTAACCTGTCTGGTTAGCAATTTTTCGACCCTAATCTTTTCGGGTACCCAAAAAATAGGGGCGGATCACATGGTACTTGACCCGACCTGCCCCTTTTCTTGTTTCTTTTTTAATTGAAATTTGTAATGACTAGAACACAAAATCATACACCAAGGCCTTCCAAAATTCTTGTGACTTCTTTAGTTTCCCAAACAATCGTAAATGTCCCCTAATTCATATTACTAATTGAAAGCTTATAAGCAAATTGAGGACTATATAGTCTCAATTCATCTTGGTTTTGATTATTAAAAAACTAATGACAATATATACTAATATTCTACCAAGGTGCATTTACAGTAAAGTAAGTTAGGAATAAAAAAAAGTCAAAATGAAAAATAAAAGGCAAAGCGGAACGACCAAGCGGACGCTCCAAAGGATGAAGCGGACGACCAGTTAATTGCATAAAGCATGTAGACGAGGTAGCAAACAACTTGTTAATTCCCAAAAGTATGCGACGAAATAATGGACGTCCGGTCCATATACTTTTAATATTTTTATGATAAGGTCCCTATATTTTTTAATATTTATATAATATGCCTTGAGTCAAGTCAGGTACCTATAGTTTTTTTTTTTTCTGATCCGTATCCAACCCTAAATTTGTTGGTACCATGCCCTAGTCTACCCCGCTAAGAGAAAGATGATTTGGATACCCTATTTTTCAGATTGGATGGTTCGGATTAGGCGGGTTTTCGTGTCGGTGGGTTTTTTGGCTCACCCCTAGTTTGATTTCAAACGAGTTAGCACTCAGAAGGCTAAGGCCAATACCTTATACTTTCTTGAAGATCTTGTTCGTATGAATACTATTAGAGATTCAACATCTGTGAAGCTTTTGGTGATAAATTATTCATCTTCAAATAACTTCACACACCTTATGCATAAAACATTTGTAAAACCCTAGAAGCTTAAAACCACTTAGTTTCTATGTTATGAATATTAATTGTAAAATTTCCTTATTAGTTGTTATTGAATAATTTTCTTTTATAATTTGATTTCTTAAATTATTATTAATACATGTTTGATGATAATAATAGGAAAATTTCACCAATTAAATGTTACCAACTAAGCTTAGATATTTAGAAAAGTAAGGCCACCTATTACTTAGATATTTAGGAGATTATGCCACCTAGCACCATGAATGGCCACCTATTATTGGCTTTTACTTTTACCAATTCTTTTCAATTTTTTGGCTCAAATTTTCTTGCACTTTTCTCTCTTTTTGGCTGGCCACCATAATGCCAAATTTCTCTTCAATTTCAACCATTTTAAACACTTCAAAGACTAACTTAATCTCTCCCCAAAAGCTTAACCCAACTAGAAAAGAATCCCCTCAAATTTCGTCAAATTCTCTCCAAGTTTCAAGCTCAAGTTCTTGCTCAAAGCTCAAGATTCTTAAGGGACTCATCATTCATTCTTCTTCAACTAACACCCTACCTATTTTGAGGTAAATTCATCAAAAAACTTCAAGTTCTTTCGAGTTTTAATAGAAGATTTCTTATGTTTTTCTTATGATTTCATTAAGTACTTAAGATTTATGGTTATATTTTATTCTCTTGTTATATATATGAATATTTATGCTCATGATTATGAGGTTTCCCCTTGTTTTGATCCTTTCCTTGATAGTAGATTAATTATGTTACGACCTACTTGACTAGTATGGACTTGTATAGGAAATTGATGCTTTATTTGAGTGGAAAACCTTGGAATTTATGGCTGAATTTTTTACTTGAGTTAGAAGGCATGTTGGTTAGTCTTGTTAGAGGAAAAATTCTGGAAGAATTTCAGTATTTAAGGCCTGTTTAGTGGGCTGAAGTTGCTGGAATTTCAGCTTGCAAACCGGCACTTCTTTGTTCCAAAACCTTGAACAAATTTCAACTTTACTAGTTTACAGAATTTCAGCTTTGGTAACCTAATATTTCTAGCTATATTAACCTTGTTTTGGCCAAGTTTTGATGACATAAACTGCTGGAATTTTCAGCTTGTGAATTGGTTGAAGTGACACCAAATATTGAGTACCTTAAACTCAATCTACTTAACCGGTTTTTAGGAAAATATTGTGCAACGATTTTGGAACCTTGTTAATCAATTTTAAGAAGAAATTCTTATAAATTTTTGGAGATTTAAACTGGTTAGAAACTTGACTTTTAAATGTGTAAGTGAAATTTTAACTAGTTTAACTTTATACTCGATTTAGTATGTTTTCACCAAATAACCCTAATTTGTTATTTAACTAGTCTTAGTTTAATTAAATATCATTAGTTTGATATTAGTTAGTTTAAAACTGTCGCATTCGAAAAATCGTGGGTAAAAGATGCTAGTGGGGTCGTTGACTGTCGCGTCCCGAAAAGATGGTCCGGTCTCGGTGACCTTTTCGAAAATAAAGGTTTTTATAAAAACCGTGTGTGTGTGTGAGAAAAATCAAATTTTAGTAGAAAAAGTGTATTTTAAGAAAAATGGCATTTTAAAAGAAAACAAGGCCGAAACTAAAAGTGCGACAGGTTTAGCCAAATAATTTTTGAAAAAGAGTTTTATTTTTTAAAAAATGGAGTCGCCACTTGGTACTGAGTTAGGGTGTACTAAGTCACCCAAAAAAAATCATTCAACAAAACAAAAATAAAAATTTTAGAAAAATCATTTAAAACCCTTTTTCGACTCCGGTCTACAAAAAACGAGAGAAAAAGGTCCGGGAGTCACATTTGAAGAAAGGGAAGGCAAAGGCTTGCACCTAAGGCACCCATTCAACCTAGCCGAGGCTAGTTGCAAGGTTTAATCAAAATTTCCTAAATTAACCCTAGATTCTATCGCATTTTGGATGTGTCTAAATGAATGCAAATACTAAGTCTAAATGTTAGTATCGAGAGGGTCGGAATGTTCTATCAAGGCTTGATCGGAATTATCACATTAATCGCGACACCTGAGTCGAGATCTCGAGGGAGTCACGAGTTTTATGCAAAATGTGATGCAAAAGAAAAAGAAAATAATAATATATAGTAAGTGATCAAAGAAAGTGGGAATGCAACATAACGGGTACGGGGAATTGATAACTCGTGACTGAATGTTTCTACTCGCGGAGAGGGGAACGGCCTGTACGCCACCGCTTCCCACGTGAGTAGACGACTATTCCTAGTCGAAACACACAAATGTCCTAATTTCTAAGTGAAATGCAACCTAAATATCATGCACTTGAAGACGTGTCAAAATAAATAAATAAATAAATAATAGTAATAAAAAATCATGCGAAATGGAAAGAAGACTAAAAGTGTATGAAATGGGATGTAAAATGCACACGAGTGCCCCTAATACTAAAATGCCCTAAGAGTCTAGCGTTGAACTAGCCCTTTCTAGGAATTCTGACTAGTTTTGGACTAACGGGGAACGATAAACCACAACTAGCATGGACTAGTGTGGTGACAGAATAACATAAAACATAAATTTAAATAGTAAAGCGTGAATTAAAAGCAAATTAAACATATAAAGACATATAAAGTCAAGTAGGAGCACATAACAAATAGACATAATATCTAGATGCAAAATCCTAATGAAAGTGATAAAATAAATAAGCACGTAAACACACAAAGCAAATAAACCCTAACTATTACACTGGGGGGTCTAATTTACAATTTAATGAGGGAAATTAAAATGCCCTATCTATTACACTTTCTATCTAATTACACAATTTTTGCTAAAACATGAGAAAAAATAATCTAACCATTACATTGACTAACTAAATACAAAAAATATTACATTTTTATCAAAATAATAAGATTTAAAATGAAATCGCGTGAAAGAAATAAATACGCAAAGAGCATGCCAAATAGGAAATATGTGACTAAAATGTATAAAAATCATGTAAGGCACATTGGAGCACACAAAAGAGAGATTAATGAGGAATAGGAATACCTCTCTGAAGACCCGGTACCAATACTTAAAAAAATGAACACACAAGTCAAGGTATCACTATATAAACAAATACAGCTTAAAAATATGTAATTAGAGCACGATATAAATTCTAGCAACTAAATAGATTAAAAAATGAAGTTTCATAAAGCTTAAGGTGTAAAAATTACAAAATTCACAAAGTCTAGAAGGGTAGAAATGCATAATTAAAGTAAGTAGGGGGACAAAATAATAAACTTGAACAAAAGTGGACAAATTGCAAATAGGAGACTGATTGAAAGAAACTAACTAGAAGGGCCAAACAAAAATTATAGGGACCTAATTGCATTAAACAACACATTCGAGGGGCATGATAACATTAATCCAAAACCTTAAGGGCTGAAATCTAAAGAATTATTCTAAATGATGTCACGGAAAACAAGAAATGCCAAGCTAAACTGAAAAAACAAAACCCAAACCAGCTAGTTACATTAACTGGATTAACTAAAGTGATAACTAAATGAAAACTAAATCAATTAAAACAAAATGATAAATAAAAATCCAAATTAAAAGTTAAAAAAAATAAAAAAAAAAAGATAAACAAACAAACACCAAAAGCCCACCCCTTTAATCATTTTCTTCTACAATCAGAACAAAACTTTTCCTCAAATCTCTTTCTCTCATCCGTTTCTTTAGCTGTTCAATTTCCTTCTAATTTTCTTTCTGTCTTCCCTTCCAACTCTCTACTCTTTCTCTCTCTCTCTCTCTCAAGCTGGTCCGCAGCTCTCTTCTTGTTCTCTCTCTCTAATTTTTCCCTTCTCTATTTCTCCTTGCCCTCTCTCCGAACCTCTGTCTTCCTCTCTGATTCCCCTTTTTTATCCCTGCTCTCCATTTTCTCTCATCTGTTCCTCCCAGCTCTCTTCTCTCACTCGATTCCCCCTTTTTTTTCTATTTCTATTCTTGGTCTGTCTCGTACTCCTCTCTCCCCTCTCCGCTCTCTGTGGTGTTGTAGTTGTGATAACAATGTGGTAGGGTATTGTCTTGTACAGGTGAAATTAGGTTACTATGGAGGTGGGTGACTGGACAGTGGTGGGTGACGGTGGCAATTGTTGGGAGTGGCGGTGGCCATGGAGGTGTTCTGGGAGAAGGGCGGTGATGGCTTGATTGAGAATTGGTTGGGCCTGCTGGTGATGTGAGCGGACAGTGGTGATTTATAGTTGTTGAGGGCGACTGATGGAGTTGTGGCCATTTGGGGGTGGTGATTGGCGAACTGGTGGTGTATTGGGCTTGAATTTTGGCTGTTGTGCGTGATTGTATGTTCTGTGTGTGTGTGAATGGTGGTGGTCCGAGGCTATTTGGACCGGCAGTTGATTAATGTGGACCTGTTTTGAGTTTTTTTTTTTTTTTTTGTCTCTGATTGCTGGTTGTCTCTTTTTTTTAGATTGTTTGCTTGCAGGTTGTGGGATGCAAATGGGGACGGAGGTGCTGTGGTGGACGAGGCAGAGATTGGATGGTGGTTTGGCTGAATTGTGAGGTCTGGAGTGGTTGAGGAATGGTGATTGGGTTGAGGTTCCGACTGTAATCGGACAGTGGCGATGAACTTGATTTTTGGACTGACTGTGTGGCGGATTAGCTAGAATTGGTGATGCTCTGTGGCTGTAATTCTGTGATTGTGTTCCGGTGGGGGCAAGACTGCCTGGGATTGGTTTTTCTGTGCTGTGAGGGGGCTAATGGAGGAGAGTTTTTGGTACAAGAAGAACCACCAGTGATGGGATTACTTGTTTGGGGCTTAATTGGGTTAATTTTCTGTGATTGGCAATGTTGGATGGGAGCTGGTGGTGAAATTGTAGGTTTGTAGCTTTGAGAAGCTGCGATGGTCAATTGGGAGTCGATGGGTGGTAGTCAATAGTGTCTGATTAGGGGTTGTGAACTGGGTTTTGGTATTTGGTTTTTACCAGTAATGTCTTTGGTGGAAGAGGAGGAGGATTTGCTGTTGACAGTTGTTCAGGAGGCGGAGATGATTACTAGGGGGTTGGAGAAAACAATTGTGGGAGATTAAACTTGATGTTGGCACTAACTGATGATGTTGATGTTGGTGAGTATGTGATGGGTTTGTGGAGGTTGACACCAGGGCTGAGATGGTGGTTTGATCTGAACTGATGGCAAATTGGTGGCTGTCTTACTATTTTTGGTATCGATTAAGGGGAGTTGTGTGATTACGGTGGAAGGAATGTATGAAGATGGCAAAAAACAAAATCCAAGAACAACAAAATGGAAACAAGAATAAAATCCCAGAAACCAAAAACAGAAAAACCAGCAAATTCTCAAAATTCAGGAAGCATGAACACCAATTCTTGGATTAATTTTAAAAGCTTATTATACATAAACAAAATGAAACAATAAAGGAAAACAAATTACAACAGATCAAGTAAAAATGTTACCTTTTCTTTTAAATCTTGCTGGCTTTTGAAGCTTGAAGTTGCCTGGTGATGAACAGTGGACTTCTTGATGACGAACAGTAACAAGAACAAAATGACGGCCAATGTGTGTTTTTTGGTGTGAGATGTGTGTGTTTTAATCTAAAAAATCATAAAAGCAAAAGTGTTTTAGGGTTTTCTATTTTTTTCTTTTCTTTTTTCTGCTGATTACAAGGGTATTTATAAGCCTCTTGTCTTGTTGGCCAAGAATGGTATAAAATGACGAAAACGCCCCTGACATTAAAAATGCTAATTTTATTTAAAAAAATATTTTTTAACCCTAAAATTAAAATTAATACAAGGAATATGACAGCGATCTCTAAATCTTCAAAAAATAATTTACAGTAGATTTCAAAAATAAAAATTAGAGCTCAAAACTGATAAAAACGCGGTCAAGGTGTAAAATGACGATTTTGCCCTCGGACAATGAAAATTCATAGAAAAATAGTTATTGACCTCAAAAAATTATCAAAAATTACAAATAAGCTTAAAATATTAGAAAATGCATTTTTGAATCAAAATTGGTGAAAAATGAATTTAATTTGTAAAAGGACGATTTTACCCTTGGGCAATGAAAATTCACAGAAAAATAGTTATTGTCCTCAAAAAATTATCAAAAATTACAAATAAGCTTAAAATATTAGAAAATAAATTTTTGACTCATAATTGGTGAAAAATGAATTTAATTTGTAAAATGACGATTTTGCCCTTGGGTAATGAAAATTCACAGAAAAATAGTAATCGTCTCTGAAAAAATTAAAAAAATTCAGAAACATGCCTCAAGAATTTGAAAAATGAATTTGGAACTTAAAATGAGCTAAAATGGTATTCGCGAGACGAAATTATCATTTTACCTTTATGCTGGTAAAAATATAAAAAATACCAATTAAATCCAGAAAAATCATAAGAAATTAATAAATTCATATAAAAGTAAAAATATGAATTTAAAACCCCCAAAAATTTATAGAAAAATATTTACAGATAAAATTACTATTTTGCCCCCGAGGTTATTAAAAATTTAAAATTTGTCCTAAAAAGTACAAACATGCCCCTCAGTGTTTAAAAATAAATGGTGTGTCAAAATTTGGTGTCTACAAAAACCATTAATTTACCTAAGTATAGGATATTCTGGAAATTTTCTCATTTTAACTTACATTGATTTTGCTAAGTTATTAAATTATACTTGACTATTACCAATAAATCTTTTCTGGACTTACAAATTAATTATTTTGGTCAAAATTTCTTCTTACATCGAAAACTTTGAACCCTAATCAATATTTATTTACACTACTTCTTTAGTTCATGGTATTTAGCAATATTTTCTTTTGGTCCAAAATTTATAGCAAATTATTAAAGTTTTGCAACTAATATAGTAAATAAAGCGGAAATTAGTAACAAATTTCTAGTATTAATTATTCCTTTTGAATTTAACCTTAATTTTGACACTTAATGAATTATTTTCTCTTAGAATCAAATTACTTTCAAAAGGGAATTTTTTAAATTTCTTTATTGGTTGATTTAGGGTTTTACCCGAATTCCTTTATTACAACTTCTTGGATTTTCCTTATAACCAATTTACATTTATTTTAAAACCCTAGTTAAACTTGGGTAAATTCTATAAAATTCTTTTGAAAGAAAATCTAGTAGGTTAATTAGGCTACTTATGAATTTCAGGATCCGAGTTTGAACCTCGCACGTTTACGAGGCACTTTCTTGAAAATTTCAGATGAGTGTTTCCTTGTGTGCGCCTGATGCATGTTTAAGTGTTAATTCCATCTTATGCCTGATACTTGTTAGCTATTATAATATGCTATATGATGGTAAGATGTGTACTTTATCAGACCTATCCCGCAACTTGTTACATGCACAACTTCTATCAAATGTGAATATACTTATTTGTGAACTTTCAACTGAATTTAACCCTCGGGCTAGACTTCTGTGGTCATACTTCACCAGTTACACCACGGTTAGTCATACTGGTATTGAGGAGGATATAAGGTATTGGGCGTTAGGGATTGTGTTCTTTCCTCTGAGTTGAGATTCCTCAAAGAAGCCAACTCTAGACTGAACCAACTGTTTTACCCTCCAGGGTTGAGATCTCACCTTAGAGTAGAGGTATTGAGGAGGTAAAGGTGCATGGGTGGTTTCGGGTACTATTATCTGATATTTGCTTGATCATTGGCGAGGACCTGATTTTCTATATTGGTCTGAACACTAATGCCACATGATTATGTACTTAATACTCTCGCGGTTAAGCATGCTCCTGTGGTTGAGATGTATCCTTCCTTATTTGATCAATTGTTTACTTAACTTGTTCTTATACTGTTTTATGGTACATGTTATTTATTATTTATTTATTTTCTTATTGTCTGCCTGTGTGTTTGCATGTGTGGGAATCTCACTGGACTATTATAGCTCACCTCTTTTATTTGTTCTCTTTAAACAGGCACCTATTATTAAGGCTGGTGGTGGGGATTCAAGAGTAATTCTTGGTAGGATCTTGTTAGTAAAAGGATGTTTGAGATTTTATTGTATTAGTTAGATGTTTGTGATGTAAACTACTTAATTGGTACCTTTACTCTTAAGTTTGAATCATATGAATGTATTTACGAGTTTTTTTATAGAACATCGATTGTTTCATGGATTCTACTGTGTGCTTGACCCGAGTCCTAGCGAGAGCCAAGCAGACAGTCCGCTGAGCCCTTTGGTACGCCTTAGGGTAAGGTGGGGCTGTCACAATATTACCTTAGGTAGGTATAAATTCTATGAACTCTCTTTAATCCATATTGTTATATCATTGTTTAGTCTATAATTAAGATAATAAAATTTTGAATCTTTGTTCTTTTAATCTAGTTACTACCTTGCACATACGTCAAAAAGAAGGAAGTGAAACCACATCAGAGGCTTATTCAACAAGAATAGGGAGTGATACGTCAATAATGCGGCTTCAGAAGAAATTATATTCCAACATCCTAATACAATTTTTTTTGTCTTTTCAATCTTCATCAACCGATATTAATGCAATCCTAGAAAAACACTTATTTACGTAATCGCTAATGCGGTAATTTGTCTCAAATGCCTCCATTTAAATCTCCTGACTCAGGTGGCATGTTCTTTTTTTTTCTTTCTTATTAAAAACTTGGCGTGTTGAAGGTGCTAATGTTACTTGGTGTCTCCTAGATATTCTTAATTCTTGTAATTTTAATGGCAATCTCAACTTCATATGCGGTTCTCATTTCTAAGGTGGCATTTGGTTCACACCTAGAAATCGGAATTAGAATCCTCGGGTTTGGAATGAAGCTATTGATTCCAATATATGTGTTTGGTTTAGTACCCAGAATGGGTATCATTACTATATTTGTTGTTTGGTTCGCAGGGAATTGAAATGATATCAATGTTGACCGAATGATATTTGTTTGGTTCAGTAGCTATGATGCGGACATCCGGATGGCATGTGGACACCGGTGCAGATGAGGCATGCGGACATCCGGTTAATTCCAAAGATCATGTGGACACTGGTGCAGATGTCGGCATCCTCATTCGGTTAATCACATGGAGCATGCAGACGTTGGTGCGAACGTTTAGTTGTTTCCAGAGAGCATGCGGACGCACGATCTAAACGTCCGGATCTCAATTTTTTTTCTTTTTTTTATAACAACTGATTTAACATAAAAATCAACATGTTCATTGGCTCAACTAGAGCTTAGGGTTTAAAGCTTTCAACTTGAGCTTTTAAAAGTTGTTTATCTTTATCATCGATATTGCAAGTTTGTTTATTATTGTATTCGTTACATAAAAACTAATTACTGCTACAAAACAAGCAAGTTACAAGTGTAGACACCAAATTTTGACACACCATCTACTTTTCAAACATTGGGGAGGTGTTTATATTTCTGGGGACAAATTTTAAATTTTTTTAATAATCTTAGGGGCAAAATAGTAATTTTTATTTGTAAATACTTCTTCATTAGTTTTGGGGGTTTAAATTCACATTTTTACTTTCATGTGAATTTGTTAATTTCTTATGATTTTTTTGGATTTAATTGGTATTCTTTATATTTTTACCAGCACAAGGGCAAAATGGTAATTTCGCCTCGCGAATACCATTTTAGCTCATTTTTAGTTCCAAATTCATTCTTCTAATTCTTTAACCATGTTTCTAAATTTTATTGATTTTTTCGGAGACAATTACTATTTTTTCTATGAATTTTCATTGCCAAAGGGCAAAATCATCATTTTACACCCTGAGTATGTTTTTATCAGCTTTAAGCTCTAGCTTTTATTTTTGAAATCTGCTTTGAATTCTTTTTGAAAACTTTAGAGATTGTTGTCATTTGGTTGTATTAATTTTTAATTTTGGGGTTAAAAAGTATTTTTTTAATAAAATTAGTATTTTTTACCGGTGGCATTTTCGTTATTTTATAGCGTCAACAAGACAAGTGGCCTATAAATACCCCTTTTGACAGAAAAAAGAGAAAAAATTAGAAACCCTAAAAACACATTTAATTTTTATCTAAGAAGAACAAACACACTCACAAAACACCATAAAACACACACTTGAGGCCGCTTTTTTTTATCTCATTGGTACTGTTCATCGCTCTTCATCCTCAACCACTGTTCATCTTCTGCAGGCTTCAAAAGGTAAAATCTTATGCAATTTTTATTTTATTTTTACTCTTATTATGTGAATCTGATTATTATATTGTTCATTTGGGGATTTTGATACATTTTTTTTTCTTTCTTTTGTTTTGATTTTCTATATTCTGTTCTTGTTCTGGAGATTCATGTTTTCTGGGTTTGTTGTTCCTTTATTTCTGGGTTTTCTCCCCTGTTTATCTACTATCATTAGTGAATTCCTCTATCACCAATTGCCAGAATCACCCTCCTTCTTCCATTACCAGTAAACCTCTATTTCCTCCCTCTATACCACCGTGAGCCTGCAAACCTCTAAGCTCCACCTTCGTCCCCCTCCATCAGTCATCACAGCTCCAAGCCACAACCACCATAGCCCACCTGAAACAACCCCTCCCCAATCCTTTCCCCTATGATCATAGCAAAGCAATAGGCTTCCCCCCATAACCACCGGAGCAATCTTAGTCCAAAACACCACCACAATCACTCACAAATTCACTAACACCAGAAACTTAACCAGCCCCAGAGTCAATTGACATCAACCCTTAATCAAGGTAACTCCAGGCCTGTACTCTTAACCTCTGATACCTGCAAACAAAAATATAGAAACAGTCTCTCAGCCAAAACACCATAACCGTCCATCAGGTACCTATCACCCAAAACCACGCCTAAACCTCCAATTATCAGAAACATCATCAATAACCAGTCAAAAGCCCACCGAAACAATTCCAACTACCAAACAATCAGCAGCGTCCCAAATCAACCACCAAATAGCAAAATTCACAATACCACCCCTATCTCCACCATTCCAGTCAAAAAAACCACCACAACTACCAGTACCCAGTAAAAAACCCAAACCAATCAGCCCTATAATCACCTCCCCTGTCATTGCCAAACTCCGGTCTCCTCCTTGCCATTTGTAACCACCCACGTCAACCATAAAACCACCTACAGACCACCACACCAACACCTAAACCTGTCAAAACTGTAGCATACTTTACAAATTGGCACCCAATTTCCACCGAGAAATTACCCAAAACCAAAGCCCAGAACCCCTGCCTCCCTCTTCCCTCTCGCCACTTTACTGCCTAATCACACCCCAATTCACAATAGCCTCACCATAGAACCATAGCCGAACCACCAGTTACCTTCATTGACAAATAGACTACCACCTGCAAAGAAGAAGAAAACAAATAAATCAAGACCCACCCTAGCAGCACCAACCCCTATAACCACCATCACGCCACCTCTCCTGCCAAGCCACTACCACCAGCGCCACCGTCCCTTCCCAGCTGCTTCACCACATAGCAATCTAAATCGCCACCACCAAACACCATTGGACAGTCAAGTTTATCACAACCGCCCCATCGACAAGCCTAGAGGCCCGCCATACCACTGCCTAATACCAGCATTTTCATACAGCCCAGCCACAAAATCACTACCCCAGCCACCAATTTCCCACCAATACTATTTCAGTTGCAACCCCAAATAGCCCTTGTTCGATGCTCCTTCCACCGCCACACCTCCAGTTGCGGAACCGAATCCATTGTTTCAGAGGGTGTGGCAATTTGTGTAAGATTGAAAGAGAGAAAAGGGAGAGAATTAGAGAGACGATCGGAAGAGGGAGAAGGCCTGGAGAAGAGGAGAAGAGAGTAAGTGAGAGCTAGAAAAATAGAGGAACTGAAGAGAGAGAGACAAATCAGGTGAAGAAGAAGAGAAAGAAAGGAAAGAGAGAAAACAAAAGAAAACAGAGCAGTGAGAGAGACGATGAGAGAAACTGGGAGAAGAGAGTGAGTGAATTTGGAGGGTCCGAAAGAGGTGCAAGTGATTGGGGTGTGTGGGTTATCTATTTTCTGGTATTCATTTTGTTTTGGTGTTGATTAATTAAAAAGAAATTAGGAGAATGAGATTTAGTATTTTGGTGTTGTTTTGTTTTCAGTTTATTTATTTACTTAATTTCTCTTGAATTATCTCTAATTTTACTAATTTAGTTCTATTTTAGCTAGTTAGCTTGAGTGATCCAGTTAATTTTAATTAATTAAGTTAAATCAATTTAATTTTTTTTTAATTTTTCATTTTTTAGTTATCCCGTTATAAAAGTACATATCTAGGTCCTAGTCCCCATTATCATTGTAAATATTAGTTACTACACGTTTGCTTTTTCTTGGGTTTTTGTATACTTGACTCTTGAATTTTACTTCTTTAATTAAGTCCTAAATACTTGTATTTTGGTCAATTCAATATGCTAAAATTTATGTTTTGCTTTCTTGTTTACTTAGTTTTAATTTATAATTGTGCCCCCCTGCTTAATTAAATTTATTATTTGGCCTAATTTGCTTTCAAACCCTTTTAATAGAATTGGCACTTTTGCCCTCAAGTTGATTAAAATTTGGTATTCTTGTGATTTATTAAAATAGTGGTACCTTAACATGTGTATTCATTTTTAAGCGTTAGTACCGGGTCTTCAAGAGGTATCTTGACTCTTTGTTATTTTCCTCTTTATGTGCTCCAATATGCTTCAATGTGATTTTATGCAATATTTATTATTATTTGTTTATTTCTTATTTTTACATACTTTTGCGTATTTACGTATTTAATTTATTTAATTTTAAATTTCTTTTATTATTTTAAAAAATACAATATTTTGTATTTAGTTAGTCAATGTAATGGTTAGATTATTTTTCTCATATTTTAGCAAAATTGTGTAATTAGATAGAAAGTGTAATAGATAGGGTATTTTTAATTTTTCTCCTTTTTAATTGTAAATTAAAACCCCGATGTAATAGTTAAGTTTATTTGCTTTTGCATGCTTAGTGCTTATTTGTTTTACCACTTTTATTAGGATTTTGTTTCTAGATATTATGTTTATGTTTTATGTGCTCCTACTTGACTTTATATGTTTTTATATGATTAATTTGCTTTTAATTCACGCTTTAATATTTAACTCGTGATTTATGGTATTCCGTCACCACACTAGTACAACGCTAGTTGTGGTTTCATTCTTTTTCCGCTAGTCTAACGCTAGTGGGATTTTTGAGAATGGGCTAATCCAATGTTAGACCCTTAGGGCATTTTAGTGTTAGGTGCATTCGTGTGCATTTCATATTTCACACACTTTTAGTTCTCTTTCCATTTGGTGTGATTTTTTTATTATTATTATTGTTATTATTATTATTATTATTATTATTATTATTATTATTTTGACACATTTTTAAAATGCATGACATTCAGATTGCATCTCACTTAGAAATTAGGACATTTGTGCGATTCGACTAGAAATAGTCGTCTACTCACGTAGGAAGCGATGGCGTACAGGCCGTTCCCCCCTCCGTAAGTAGAAACATTCATGTAGACACCAAATTTTGACACACCATTTATTTTCAAACACTGGAGGGCATGTTTGCACTTTTTGGGACAAATTTTAATTTTTAATTTTTCAATAATCTGGGGGGCAAAATAGTAATTTTATCTGTGAATATTTTTCTATCAGTTTTTGTGGGTTTTAAATTCATATTTTTACTTTTATGTGAATTTGTTAATTTCTTATGATTTTTCTGGATTTAATTGGTCTTCTTTATATTTTACCAGCATAATGTGCAAAATGGTAATTTGGCCTTGCGAGTACCATTTAGCTCATTTTAAGTTCCAAATTCATTTTTCCAATTCTTTAAGCATGTTTTTAAATTTTCTTGATTTTTCTCAGAGACGATTACTATTTTTTTTGTGAATTTTCATTGCCCAAGGGTAAAATCGTTATTTTACAAATTAAATTTATTTTTCACCAATTTTGAGTCAAAAATGCATTTTCTAGTGTTTTAAACTTACTTGTAATTTTTGATAATTTTCTGTGGACGATTACTATTTTTTCTGTGAATTTTCATTGCCCAAGGGTAAAATCGTCATTTTATAAATTAAATTCATTTTTCACAAATGTTGAGTCAAAAATGCATTTTCTAGTGTTTTAAGCTTATTTGTAATTTCATTGTCCAGGGGCAAAATCGTCATTTTACACCTCGAGCGCGTTTCTATCAGTTTTGAGCTCTAGTTTTTATTTTTGAAATCTACTGTAAATTCTTTTTGAAAATTTAGAGATCGCTGTCATATTTCTTGTATTAATTTTTAATTTTGGGGTTCAAAAATATTTTTTTTAATAAAATTAACATTTTTAATACCGGTAGTATTTTTATTATTTTACAGCATTCTTAACCAACAAGACAAGTGGCTTATAAATACTCTCCCTAATCAGTAGAAAAAAGGAAGGAGAAAAAATGGAAAACCTACAAACACTTTTACTTTTGTGATTTTTAGATTAAAACATACACTATTAACCCAAAATACACACAACTTCTGCCGTCTCCTTCAAGGTGCCAAATTCCTGTCCATCGCTATTCATCATCAACTGATTTTCTAAACTTCAAAGGTAATATCTTAGTTTATTGTTTTGGCTTTTATTTCATTCTTTCTCATTTTACCGTGAAAATCTGATTGGATTAATAAAAAGCAAGAACAAAGATCCGTGAATGTTTATCTTTTTCATTTTTGGTTGAATTTTCTGGGGATTTTTCTTGATGCTTTTGTTTCTCGGTTTCTTATCTCCACCGTCTACCTCCCTATTGCTCACTTCTCAGCTGTCCAAAACCACCTGCCATACCAACTTCGCCCAGAATCACCACCCACATACCACCGCAGCCACTCAAATTGTTATCACAACAGCCCCCATAACCACCGAAATCACAGCAATTCTCCACCAATTTTCTGCTATAAAATAGTTAAAAAAAAAGAGCCCCAAGCCAGTCAATATCAGCCCTAAACCACTCAGCACCACCACCCAAAAACCATCCCTAAATCAGAATAAGCTCACAACCTGCAAACAAAAAACCTAAAAAAAAAAAAAAACAACCAGCAATCAAAGACAAAAGCCCAAAACAGCTCCATTCATCTCATTCACTAACTGTCCAATGGCCACCCAAGCACCACCGTTGACAAACCCAACACCATCAGCAGCTCCAAAGCACCTCCACCACCCTTTTTCCAAGTGAATTTCTGGACTCTTTTCTCTTTTCAATTCTTTTAGTTAAATCAATGAAACTTGTTTAATGGCTGTTATTTAATTCTTGACCGATTGGGCTTTAGTTTTGATTTAGGCATTTGGGAGTTTTAGTTGTTTGATTTGAAGGAATTGATTTGGAAGAAGTTTTTTTTTTTTTTTTTTTCTAGGGTCTTCGATTGGAGGAGAAGCCGTCAAGTTGAGTTGGGGAAATGTGGTTTGGAATGATTTTAGTTGGGTAAACCGAATAGCGATGGGGCAGGTTTTTTGATTCTTTGTTTTTGTTCTTTGGTTTTCATTACTTAAATATTACTTAAAGAGAAAGAGACAAAAAGATGTAAAGATTAAGCTTCTGGGTATTGAGCAGAACGCCTAGGGAGTCCGGCTGGAGAAGAAACAGGATTGATTGGGAATTTTCAGATTTTTGCTTTAGTTATTTGGATTGAGAATTGAATGACTTGGGGAGTTTTTCTTTTGGGTGGTGCCACGCGTTCTATTAGTCATCAATTTAGCTACTGCAGCTTTTTGTATTGTTCCTACGTTTCTTTAGTTTTCAATTTAATTGAGCAGCCTTTAGTTGGTTTTACTTATAGAGTTAATTAGTTTTGGCTTGCTGAATGATTTTAATACTATTTCATATTTTGCTTGGCTATTTTATTTAATTAATGGTTTTGTGTAGTTTTAGCCTTTTAGGTATTATTTTGGGGATTTTTTTTATTGATTTTAATATAGGCATTTATTTTAACCCTTATACTTGCTGTAATTTTTTATTCCAAGCCTATAGACTTGCTGGAATTTTGGTTCTAATTTCCTAAACTTGCTGGAATTTTGTTTTAAGCCCCATTAATTGCTGGAAAATATATTTTAGTCCTTTTGTGTTGCTTGAATTTGTTTTTAACTCCCAAACATTTGCTGGAAATTCATTTTTGGTCCCCTTTAAATTGCTGAGAATTCATTTTTGTTTTTTTTAAGTTGCTGAAAATTCATTTTTTTTAGCCATGTGTGGCTGGAATGTTCAATTTTAGTCCCTAGGACCTACTGGAATTGTGTGTTAGTCCCCACATATTGCTAGAATTTTACCTTAGACCCCATTAGTTGCGGGAAATTATATTCTTGCCCCAATTTACTTTAATTTCGCATTAGACCTTTAGTTGTTAGAATTAATTTTTTATTTCAATTCATCAATAGTTATATATTTAGGTTTTATTTGATTATACCGAGGTGTTTTGATTTGTTTGTTCATTTTGAGTAGTATTTGTACCGGGTCTTCGAGAAGTATCCTTATTTCTTATTAATTTCTTTTTTACGTGCTCCAATGCGCCTTCGTGATTTTTATGCATTTTATTCACATATTTCCTATTTGGTATGCTCTTTGTGTATTTATTTCTTTCATGCGATTTTATTTTTAATCTTATTTATTATTTTGATAAAAATGTAATATTTTGTATTTAGTTAGTCAATGTAATAGTTAGATTGTTTTTCTCATATTTTAGCAAAAATTGTATAATTAGATAGAAAGTATAATAGATAGGGCATTTTTAATTTCCCCCTTTTAAATTGTAAATTAAGTCCCCGATGTAATAGTTAGGGCTTATTTTGCTTTTGCATGCTTACGTGCTTTATTTCTTTTACCGCTTTCATTAGGATTTTGCATCTAGATATTATGCTTGTGTGTTATGTGCTCTTATGTGATCTTATATGTTTTATACATTTAATTTGCTTTTAATTCATGCTTTAATATTTAATTCATGATTTATGGTATTCCGTCACCACACTAGTCCAACGCTAGTTGTGGCTTCTTTCTTTTCGCGTTAGTCCAACGCTAGTGGGATTTTTTTAGAACGGGCTAGTCCAACGCTAGACCTTTAGAACATTTTAGTATTAGGTGCATTCGTGTGCAATTTCACATTTCACACAACTAAATTATTATTATTATTATTATTATTATTATTATTATTATTATTATTATTATTATTATTATTTTGACACATTTTAAAAAATGCATGACAATTAGACTGCATCTCACTTAGAATTTAGGTCATTTTGTGTGATCTGACTAGAAATAGTCGTCTTCTCACGTGGGAAGCGGTGGTATGCAGGCCGTTCCCCCCTCCGTGAGTAGGAATATTCAGTCACGAGATATTAGTTTCCGTACCCGTCATGTTGCATTCTCACTTTCTTCAATCACTTATTATCTATTATTATTTTCTTTTTTTTTTGCATTACATTTTGCATAAAAACTCGTGACTCCCTCGAGGTCTTGACTCGGGTTTCGCAATTAATGTGATAATTCCGACCAAACTTCGACGGGATATTCCAACCCTCCCAATACCCACATTTAGACTTAGGATTTGCATTCATTTAGGTACATCCGAACGTGATAGAATCTAGGGTAAATTTAGAGAATTTTGATTAAATCTCGCAACTAGCCTTGGCTAGGTTGAAAGAGTGCCTTAGGTGTGAGCCTTTGCCTTCCCTTTCTTCAAATGTGACTCCCGGACCTTTTTCTCTCGTTTTTCGTAGACTGGAGTCGAAAAAAGGTTTTAAATGATTTTATAAATTTTTTATTTTTATTTTTAGTTTTGTTGAACGATTTTTGGGTGACTTGGTACACCCTAACTCAGTACCAAGTGGCGACTCCATTTTCTAAAATAAAACCCTTTTTCAAAAATTATTTGGCCAAATTTGTCGCACTTTTAGTCCCGGCCTTGTTTTCTTTTAAAATATCATTTTTCTTAAAATACACCTTTTACTAAAATTTGATTTTTCTCACACACGCATGGTTTTTCTAAAAACCTTTATTTTCGAAAGGGTCACCGAGACCGGATCGTCTTCTCGAACACGACAGTCAACGACCCTACTAGCACCCTTTGCTCACGATTTTTTAGGACGCGACAATTCAGTCATGAGTTATTAGTCCCCCGTACCTGTCATATTGCATACCCACCTTCTTTCTTCACTTACTATATATTTTTTTTTTCTTTTTGCATCACATTTTGCATAAAAACTCGCGACTCCCTCAAGGCTTCACCTCGAGTTTCGCAATTAATGCAATAATCCCAATAAAGCTTCGACGGGACATTCCGACCCTCTCGATATTCATACTTCGACTTTGAATTTGCATTCATTTAGATACATCCGAATGTAATAGAATTTAGGGTTAATTTAGAAAAATTTGATTAAACCTCGCAACTAGCCTCGACTAAGTTGAAAAGGTGCCTTAGGCGCAAACCTTTGCCTTCCCTTTCTTCAAATGTGACTCCCGGACCTTTTTCTCTCGTTTTTCGTGGACCGTAGTCAGAAAAGAGTTTTAAACGATTTTATAAATTTTTATTTTTAGTTTTGTTAAACAATTTTCAAGTGACTTGGTACACCCTAACTCAGTACCAAGTGGTGACTCCATTTTCTTTTAAAATAAAACACTTTTTCAAAAAATCAGTTGGCTAAAACTATCGCATTTTTAGTCTCAGCCTTACTTTCTTTTAAAATACCATTTTTTCTAAAAATACATTTTTTAACTAAAAATTCAATTTTTATCACACATGCACCATTTTTCCAAAATCTATCTTTTCAAAAGGGATCTCAGACCGGACCGTCCTTTTCGGGATGCAACAGTCAACGACCTCACCCACTAGTACCCTTTACTTATGATTTTTTAGGACGTGACAACAAGACTAACCGCTCGTTCATTTCTTACCATGAACTTTGAAGAACAAATGAAATTGAGAAGGCCAATAATCACTTGTAGTGAAAAAATTACAAACATGCAAAAGAAGAGGGGACAATCTTATTACTAATAGTAACTCTATTGCTTTTGGTAGGCTTTAGCAAGCCCCACCACCACTAGAGGAAAAATCATACAATTCTTCTTTCTTTCCAACTGAAAAAAATAGTAAAATTAATTAAACACCTGTAGTACATAAAACTCCTTTGCACTAGTGGAAGAACCAATGAAAACACATCCCTCAGCATTCAAATTGATTGACACAATCAAACTTAAATAAAGATATTGAGAGCTGTAATTAAGTTGGCTTCAAATTTTGAAACATTATATCCCACTTGATTTCTTCGAATGCAGGTGACCAATACTCATCATGATCTGCATCCATCTTCTCATCACTATTAGGCCTAAGATCATAAACCATTGGGCTAGAGAAACTATCAATTCTTGAACTAGGCATCACCACCACATGACTACCGTCTGTAAACAAAAGTCTACTATTGCTTTGCTTAGCCACCATCAGCCTTTTGTTCCTCTTGATCATAGCTAAAGTGGTGAGGTGTGAGGAGAAAGAAATGATGAGGTGGAGGGAGGGAGAGTCGAGAGGGAGAAGAGTAAGAGGAGGGAGGGAGAGTAAGAGCCGAGAGGGAGAATAGTGAGATAAGGGAGAACCAAGAGGGAAAAGAGTGAGACGGAGAGGCCGATGGAGAGAGAAGGAGGTAGGAGGGGGGAGAGAGAGAGGGAGGCAGGGAGCTTGGGAATGAAATTTGCGTTTTTGGTCCAATTCCAAATTTTTAGATTTCATTTCTAAATCTCAAATTCTATACCTCTTATCCAAACACCCATATGTGGGGTTCATTCACATTCCCAAATCCCAAACCCTTAAACCAAATGCCTTCTAAATGCCAAAGTCCGACCAATATTAGTCAGTTTTGTTGTCGCTCCCCGAAAAACTCGCACGGGTTGGTTTGTGACTATTGTGCCCCGAAAAGGCAGTCCAATCCAGTGACTCTTTTCGAAAAGAAAATTTTTGAGTTTTGGAAAATAGTGCATGTCTAAGAAAATCGAGTTTTTTTTTTTTGTTTGTAAAAAAGGTGTATTTGTGAAAAAATGATATTTTGAAAAATAAAATAAGGTCGGGACTGAAAATGCGACAGTTTAACCAAATAGTTTGAAAAAGGGTTTTATTTAGAAAATGAAGTCCCCACTTGGTATTGAGTTAGGGTGTACCAAGTCACCCGAAAAAAATCATTTAACACAACAAAGAAAAAAATAAAATTTTTGGAAAAATATTTGAAAGCTCTCTTTTGACTTCGATCTGCGAAAAAATAAGAGAAAAAGGTCCAAGAATAACATTTGAAAGAAGGAAAGGCAAAGGCTCGCGCTTAAGGCACCATTTCTTCCTAGCCAAGGCTAATTGCAAGGTTTAATCAAATTTTTCTAAAGTAACTCTAAATTCTATCGCGTCTGGATGTGTTTAAATTAATGCAAGTCCTAATCCTAATGTAGTGTCGGAAGCGTTAAAATGTCCCATTGAAGCTTGATCGGGATTAGCGCATCAATTGTGAAACCTAGAATGAGATCCTGAGGGAGTCACGACTATGAATGCAAAAATAGAATGCAAAAGAAAAAGGAAAGTAATATAGATAGTAAGTGATCGAAAAAAATGGGAATGTAGTATAATGGGTACGGAGAACTAATAACTTGTGACAAACTCTTCCTACTCACGGAGGGGAGAATGACCTGTTAAACCACCGCTTCCCACGTAAGTAGGTAATTATTTCTAATCGGATCATGCAAATGACCTATATTCTATATAAAATGCAATCTAGATGTCATGCACTGAATATCTGTAAAAAATAGATAATATATATAATAAAATATATACAAAAATCACACGAAAATGGAAAGAAACCTGAAAAAGAGAAATAGTGTGTGGAATGATATGAAATGCACACGGGAAGTGAAACTATCACTAAAATGATTTAAGGGTCTAGCGTTGGACTAGCCTTTTCTAGTTATCCCTTACTAGCATTAAACTAGTGGGGAAGCGAGAAAACCACAACTAGCATTAGAATAGTGCGATGACGGAATAACAATGAAATGGATAAAATATGAATTAAAACAGTAAAACATGAATCAAAAGCAAATAAACATATAATATAAAGATATATAAGAACACATAGGAGCACATGACATTTAAATATGATATCTAGATGCAAAATCCTAAGGAAAGTAGTAAAACATATAAGCACGTAAGTACTAACTATTACATCAGGGGAATTAGCTACAATTCTAGGAGAAAAAGTAAAATGACTTATCTATTACACTTTCTATCTAAATACAAAATTTTTGCTAAAATGCAAGAAATGTAATCTAGCTATTACATTGACTAGTTAAATACAAAAATATTACATTTTTTGCCAAATAATGAAATTCGAAATTAAATAGCATAAAGTAAATAAATATGCAAAAAGCATGTAAAATAAGAAACATATGAAGAAAATGCATTAAAATCACATAGGGGTACGTTGGAGCACATAAAGAGGAAATATCGGGTAATAATAATACCTTCTGTAGGAGACCTGGTACAAATATTAATCAAAAGGAACAAACAAGTGAATGTACCACTATTTAAAGTAATAAATCACAAAAAATAAAGTTCTAACAAATTGGGAGTAAAATGCAAATTTTATTAAATTAAGGGCTTAAAAACAAATTCAAACAAATCTAGGGGCCAAATAATAAATTCAAGTAAGCATAGGGGCACAATTATAAATTAAAGCTAAGTAAAGGTGGGGGCAAAACATAATTCCAGCATATAAGGGCATAATTTGCAATTCATTAGTACTTATTTGAAAGATAATGAAGCCTAGGGGGTCAATTAGTAATTATTAGGGCCTTAATTGCATGAAGCAATAAATCTGTAATGGTAATATTGATGAGACTCCAAATATGTACTAACCAGAACAGCCAGATGCAACTACCAGACTTAATTAACAATCTAAATTAATATACTAAATCAAACTAATTAACCAGATTAATTGACCTTTTTTAATAAAACCAAACAACAAAATGAGCCTAGAATCACTTAATTAGAAATAAAGAGAAAGAGAAATAAAAACACCACACCATCCTTTTCAATTTATCTTCTTCTTCTTCCTCATTTTCTCTCGCTTATTCTTTTTCTCTCACTTTCTCTGATGACCCGCCTTTCTGGTCTCTCTCAGTTCTCTCTTTTTTTTTCATTTTTTATCCTCCCCTCTGTTTTTCTCTGTTTCTCTCACTCTCCCTTTCGCTCATCTCCGAACACCCCCTCTGTCTCTCTTTTGCTTTTCTCCCCACTGTTGCTATCTATTTCTCCCCAGAAGCGGAGAGAACGACTCTTTTTTTCAAGTAATTTCTCTTTTGAAGCAAGGAAAGGAGGGTTGTGGTCTCGAGGTGGTGCATGGCCGCTGATGGCCACGATTTTGACTTCCAGTGGGCTTATGGGAGTGGCCAATGTTGGTATTGTGGTGAGGGTATTGCTAATTTTGCTATTCTTTGCAGGTGATTGGGTTGAAATTGGGAATGTCTTGATGAATTTGAGGCTATTGGTGATTTCGGTGGTTGTAGTGGAGGTTGAGTTGACAGGTATTAAAGTGGTGATTTGGGCAAGGAGTGGCGTGTGATTGGCGGCTCCGGTCGATTGGGCAGTGGCAGTGGCAGTGGCTTAGTGATATTGATTATGGATAGTGGTGGAGTTGGACTTGAATTTGATGGGGAATAGGTGATTGGGTAATGGACTTTGAGTGGTTGTTTGTCTATTTTGAGGTATTCTTTGGAGGTGGTGATGGATTTTGGTAGAGCTGTGGTGGTGGGATTGAGTTAGGCGGTGGAGAAAGCTAGTTGGTTGAGGCTTGGGACAATGGAGGTTTGATGATTTTCTCTCTCTTTTTTATTTATTTATTTTGTGACTGTTTTTCTTGTGTTTCATGTCTATATGTGGTTGCTGTGGTGATGGAGTTATGTTTTGTCTGTGTTGGCGGCTCCAGTGGACTGACTGGTAATTAATGGACAACGGTTGAAGTTTTTGTTGATAATGGTAGTTCTAGTGGCTATGGCCAAGATAGGGGAGGGGCAAGGTAACTAACTGGTGGAGGTGAAGGTTTTGGAGGTTAACGGTGGTTTTAGCTGATGTTTGTGTGATGTTGGTTGTTTGGCATGTGACTATGAGTCTGATTGGGAGGTTTGGTACGTTTTTTCCTTGCAGGTTTGTCCATGGCGGTAGAAATTGGTGGAGGATGGTGGATTTGGTGGTTCTGGTTGGTGGTAGGGGGCTGTAGTAATGGTGGTTTGGACTGGAATTGCTCCAGTGGTTGCAAGGGAATCCTGTTGCGTTGCAATGGTTACAAGGGAGAGGATTGGGGATTACTGATTTTGATGTTTGGTGATGATGGTTTGGCTGGTGATGGAAGAAGGTGGAGCAGGTGGTTTAATGGTGGAGATTGGGTAGTTAACGGTGGTGAAATGGTGGAAGGAGAAGGAAAACGAAACTAGTAGAAGAAGAAGAGAGGAAGAAAACCCAAAGAATGTAGAGACTAAAACAAAAAAAAAACCCTAAAAATTAACAAAAACAACAAAGAATAGCAAGAAATTCTCAATGATAAACTATAAAAAATATAAAATGAAGAGTATTACCTTGATCAAAACCAGTGATGATGAGCAATAGCCCTCTGATGAACAGTAGGAGATGATGAACAGTAGCTCAGTAATGAAAAGCAGCTAGTGTGTGTGTTTTTTTGTGAGATAGTGTGTGCTTTTTATCTTTAGATAAAAAGTGTATGTTTAGAGTTTGTCCCTTTTTTTTGTTCTTAATCCCACAAATGGGCTATTTATAGTACAAGAGAGTCTTATCCTCCAAGAAAATGAAAAAAGACAACAATGTCACTAATAACAAAATACACAAAAAATTAAAATTAAAGCCAAACTAAAAAAAGTCATGATTTTTCTAAAACACCCAAAAAGTGAAAAAAAATCAAAGCAACAAATTTTGCACAAATAGAAAAATCCAGTTAGAATACATTTCTTATGCAAAATGACCATTTTGCCTTCCCTATACATGATATTCACTAAAAAAAATAGAAGTTGGCTCTGAAAAATTATCAAAAATTAAAGATAGGCTTAAAACCCTGAAAAGTGAATTTTGAACCCAAAAATTGGTAGAAAATACGTTCGAATGTGAAATGAACGTTTTGCCCTTGAACTCAGTATTTACAGAAAAAATAGCAATTGTCCCTGAAAATTTAAAAAAATTTAGAAATATGCTTAAAAGCTTGAAAAATAAATTTGGGATCTGAAATGAGCGAAAATGGTGTTTGCGAGGCAAAATGACCATTTTGCCCTTATGTTGGCAAAATATAGAAAAAATACCAATTAAACCTGAAAAATCACAAAATTTCAGAAACATCTATAAAAACACAAAATGTACATTTAAAACTCCAACACTAATGAAAAAATATTTATGTGCTAAAAATTACTATTTTACCTCCCGAAATAGTTGACTTTGCCCTTTTTGCTCATAAATCAAGATTTGACCCTAGAACTAGAAAAAAATCTCCTAATGTTAGAAAATATAAACGGTGTGTCAAAATTTTGTGTTTGCATTTGTTCCATTAGTTTATGCAATATAATCTATAAGAGAACTTCTGAAATTGAAGGTAATAGATTAAGTCATGTTCTTTCTACAGCCCTCATGCCTTTTGAATCTACATCAAATAATATTCGTATTGCATATGAGGTTAATCGTGCTCTCAAATTGAAGTCTACAGACAAAGCTGGATCCACATCTAATAAATTGGATATGAGCATGTGGTGGAATGGATTTTCCATAAACATATATTACTTGCCTTATGTTTTTATCAAAATTTTGTGAATATTATTTTCCTTTTTTATTTTTGCATATGTTTTCTTAATAAATGGTTATTAGTTTGATTACCTTCGGCCAAAACCTGGGATTAGAGAGGGAACCTATTCTTTGCCTTTTCCTCATTTGTGCCAAATTTTTCTTGATTGCTCAAAGAGATTGAATACCGTGGCAAACTATCGAACATTGTTATTGGGTCAAATGGTTTCAGAATATCTCATCTATTACTCATAGATGAGGGATAAGATTTGGAAATTTTAGGTCAGAGAAATTGATTTTTACTCATGTTAAATGAGACAATACAAAATTGGTGGTTAGACCAATTTATCATGGAATTTAGCATATGAGTAGCACTGTTATTTTTTTGGTCTAGCCTAATGACAGAAAACAAGCGGAATGACCATGAGTAACTATTTTTTTAGTTCAGCGATATTTTTTGAAACTGAAAAAGTTTAATGGTAAAAAATTTTACGGTCGAGAAAGTTTAATGACCTTCGAAGTTTGTTGCCATTTTTTTGAAAAATACCGTCTACTAATATCACCAATTTCTAGTTTTGTGAAAATTTGCTAGTAATATAGGATGGGAAAGAAATTGGGATTTCACTATGTGTACCTATCCTAATGCTTCTGCTCTTCCTTTTTTTTTTTGGTCCTTCTTTTTATAGCATTCTTCCATATGTCTTTAATCTGATAAGAAAAAAGTGGAAATAGAACAATTCAAAGTCCTAAATCAATTTATCGTATTAATTGCCCAACATGAAAAATGTATAAAATCATGTTCACTATTATAAAATTGCATTGATTAAAATCTTCGTTTGAATTTCATTATAAAATATTTTATAAGAATAATAAAATAGCATAGCATTTCTTAATTTGATGTAAGTAAAATCATAATTAAAAATATAAAAAAATAGATGGAAAACATGTTTACGGAATATTCAAAAATACTAGTTCCGTTTGGATTGATTTTTTGGACATTATGTAGACACTAAATTTTGACACACAATTTATTTTTCCAACATTGGAGTATTTTTTTCTATTTTTGGGGGTCAAATTCTAATTTTGAGCAAAAAGAGGCAAAATCAACAATTTCCGGGGGGGGGGGGGCAAAATAATAATTTTTAGCTGTAAATATTTTTCTATTAGTTTTGGAGTTTTAAATTTATATTTTTGTACTTTCATACGTATTTTAAATTTCTGTGATTTTTCGAATTCAACTGGTATTTTTTTTATATTTTACCAGTACAGGGACAAAATGATCATTTCACCCTGCAAACACCAATTTCGCTCATTTCAAGTCCAAAATTTATTTTTCAAGCTTTTAAGTATGTTTCTAAATTTTCTTGATTTTTCGGAGACGATTGCTATTTTTTGCTTGTAAATACCATGTTCAGGGGCAAAATAATCATTTCGCACCTTGAATGCACTTTTTATCAATTTTTGAGTCTTAAATTCATTTTCTAGTGTTTTAAGCTTATTTTTAATTTTTAGTAATTTTTCGAGGCCAATAGCTATTCTTTTTGTACATTTTGTCAGCGTAAGGGTAAAATAGCTATTTCGCACATTGAACGCATTTTTTACTAATTTTTGAGTAGTAAATGCATTTTTTAGGGTTTTAAGTTTATTTTTAATTTTTAATAATTTTTCGAGGCCAATAGCTATTCTTTTTGTGCATTTTATCAGTGTAAGAGCAAAATAGTCATTTCACATCCTGAACGCATTTTTGGCCAGTTTTAAACTTTAATCTTTATTTTTTAAATATTGAAATCTAGTTTTGAATTTTTTGGCAAATTTTGGAGTTTATCGTCATTTCTTATATTAATTTTTATTTTTTTGTGTCAAAAATAATTTTTTTGAATAAAATTAAGATTTTTATTACCAGTGGCATTTTAGTTATTTTGGAGTATTCTTAGAGGCCAAGACTACTAGTCTCTATAAATACCTCCATTAAAATTAGAAAAAAGAAGGAGAAAAAGAAATAAAAAACCCTAAAACACATATCATTTTATCCATTAAAATCAAAACACACACTTGATCACCAAAAAACTCACACACTTCAGCCATCTTCCATTAGGGTTACTGCTCATCGTCTCTTCCAAAATTGGAGTACTGTTCATCATCAGATTAATTTCAAAATTCAAAAGGTAATTTCTTAACTCTTTTCTCTTTGTTTTGATTCACTTGTCTTTCATTATGTAAATCTGATCGTGTTTAATTGCAAGGATTTTTGGTTGACTTTTTTTTTATTGATTTTTTATTCAATTTGGTTTATGGGTTTTAGTTCCATTTTTGGGTATACTTCTCCTTCCTCCTCCCTATTTCCATAGTCTCCCTCCTCCCTCTTCTTCTATGCAACCACCAATGACTCACCACTTCCCTTTTCTACTTGGAACCCATCTCCACTGTTAAACCAGCACCCAGAAGCCTCACCTCCACCGTTTCTTTCTATCTCACCACTAGAGCCACTCCCCAAAGCCCAAATCCACCGGTCCCTCACAATAAGCCTAAGCCACCAATCATTGTCACCGTCAGTTTCATTCTTCTATTGTTGCGTCCTAAAAATCGTGAGCAAAGGGTGCTAGTGGGGTCGTTAACTGTCGCGTCCTGAAAAGACGGTCTGGTCTCGGTGACCCTTTCGAAAATAAAGGTTTTTGGAAAAACCGTGCGTGTGTGAGAAAAATCAAATTTTAGTAGAAAAAGTTTATTTTAAGAAAAATTGTATTTTAAAGAAAACAAGGCTGGGACTAAATGTGCGACAGGTTTGGCCAAATAATTTTTTTTGAAAAAGGGTTTTATTTTAGAAAATGGAGTCGCCACTTGGTACTGAGTCAGGATGTACCAAGTCACCCAAAAAAATCGTTTAAACAAAACAAAAAGTAAAATTTTAGAAAAGTTATTAAAAATCCTTTTTCGACTCCGGTCTACGAAAAACGACAGAAAAAGGTTCGGAAGTCACATTCGAAGAAAGGGAAGGCAAAGGCTTGCGCCTAAGGCACCCTTTCAACCTAGCCGGGGCCAGTTGCGAGGTTTAATCAAAATTTTCTAAATTAACCCTAGATTCTATCGCATTCGGATGTATCTAAATGAATGCAAATCCTAAGTTTAAGTGTGAATATCGAGAAGGTCGTCATGTTCCATCGAGGCTTGGTCAGAATTATTGCATTAATTGCGAAACCCGGGTCGAGATCTCGAGAGAGTCACGAGTTTTTATGCAAAAATAAAAGAAAATAATAATAATATATATTAAGTGAAGAAAGAAAGTGGGTATGCAACGTGACGGGTACGGGGGACTAATAACTCGTGACTGAATGTTTCTACTCACGGAGGGGAGAACGGCCTGTACGCCACCGCTTCCCGCGTGAGTAGACGACTATTTCTAGTCGAATCATATAAATGTCCTAAAGCCTAAGTAAAATGCAACCTAGATGTCATGCATTTGAAGATGTGTCAAAAATAAATAAATAAATAATGATAATAATAATAATTAAAATAATGCAAAATGGAAAGAAAACTAAAAATGTGTGAAGTGAGATGTACAATGCACACGAGTGCCCCTAATACTAAATGCCCTAAGGGTTTAGTGTTGGACTAGCCCTTTCTAGGGATTCTCACTAGTTTTGGACTAGCGGGGAAACGATAAGCCACAATTAACATTGGACTAGTGTGGTGACGGAATAACAATAAAACATGAATTAAATATTAAAGCATGAATTAAAAGCAAATAAAACATATAAAAACATATAAGATCACATAGGAGCACATAACACATAAACATGATATCTAGATGCAAAATCCTAATGAAAGCAGTAAAACAAATAAGCATGTAAGCACACAAAAAGCAAATAAATCCTAACTATTACACCGGGGGGCTTGATTTACAATTTAAAGGGGGAAGATTAAAAATGTCCTATCTATTACACTTTCTATCTAGATACAAAATTTTTGCTAAAATATATAAAAATAATCTAACTATTACATTGACTAGCTAAATCCAAAATGTTATATTTTTTCGAAGTAATAATAAAATTCAAAAATAAATTGAATATGTAAATGCGCGAAAAAGTATGTAAAATAAGAAATAAACAAATAATAATAAAAATAATACATAAAATCACACTGGAGCATGCTGGAGCACATAAAGAAGTAATTAATGGGGAATAGATATACCTCTTTGAAGACCCGGTACCAATACTAATCAAAATTAACAAACAAATCAAGGAACCTTGATATAAACAAGCAAAAACCTAAAATATACAAGTATTGACAAATCGAGATAAACATGTGAAGCATACCGACTAAGGGAACAAATAAATCTTTACAAGGCTTAAGGGGGTAAAATTGAAAATTCACATAAGTCTTGAGGGATAGAAATGCAATTAAAGAGAAATGGGGAGGTAAAGCAGTAACTTCGAGCAAAAGTCACAGTATGCAATTAAAAAAAAATCTAATTGAAACCAAATGAAATCTAAGAGGATCAATATGAAAATATAAAAACTAAAGAATGCAGAAATACTAAATACCAAGGGGCATATTAATACTATTCAAAGGCTCTAGGGGTTGAAATCTAAATAACCATTTTCATGCCATAAAAATCAAAATAAAGAAAGAAAAAGTTTCCAAAACTAACAAGACTACCAAATTAAAACTAAACTAGTTTAATTTAATTAATTAACTGAATTAATGACTAAGTATAAAAAAAAAGAAATTGATCACCTAAACTCAAATTAATCAAATGTAAACCCCAAACTAATCAAAAAAATGAAAAATACGAAATTCACTAAAACACTCCCCAACCGGTTTCCAAATAAAGAGAAAGAAAAGAAATAGATTCCCCAAAAATCTTACAAAAAATCAATTTTTATTCCTCCTTCTCACTTTCTCTTCTTCCTATGTTCTCTTCCGTCTCTCTTTCTAGTTTCTTTTCTCTTCTTTCCTCGATTTTCTTCCTTTTTCTTTCTTCCTAGTTTTCCCTCTTCTTCAGCCCTCTTCTCTCTTTATTTGTTCTCTCCAAACTTCAATTACTTCGCCTCTTTCTTCTCTTTTCCTCCTCTCCATTCTCTCTTTTAGTTTCTCTTTCTCGTTCTCTTTTTTCCACCGAAATCTTTCTCTCTCTTTTTCTGGATTCTATTTCTTTCTTTTCTCTATCTTTTCTTTCTATCAGATTTCTTCTCTTTTCCTCTGATTCTTTCGAGTTCTGCTTTGTTCTCTCTTCTAGATTTCTCCAGCTCTCGCCATCTCTTTCTCTCTCTCGTCTCCTACTCTGTTCTTTTCTATCCCGAATCAGGGGGAGGAGATTGGCGGGGGACTTGGCAATAGGCTTTTGTTGGTGTTTAATGGTTGCTAATTGTTGATGTCTGTGGTTGAGGGGGGGTAATTTTGGGTCTCTGTGTGTAAGTGTATGTTCTGCGTGCGTGTGCAGTCATTTTGTGTGTGCAATTGGATGCTGGTGCGTGAAATCAGTGTGTGTATGTGTTGTGCAAAAATGAAATTGATGTGTGTGTGTGTGTTCATGTCTATGATTTATAAATGATTGAAGTGTGATGGGTGTGTATAATTGCGTGAAGGTATGTGTCGGCAGTAATTGTGTTACTTGCAGGGGTGGTCCGACTATGGTGAGACAATGGTGGTAAAGGTGGAATTTGGGTAGTGATTTTATGGCTGTGTGTTCATGGAGAAGGGCTGTGGTTGATTTTTGGATGGAATTGGGATTGAATGAAGGGCTGTGAGTGATTATGGTGGTGAGAGTGGTGGATGTTAGGCTAGCAGGGGTCGGATGGAGTGGCTGTGCTAGTGATTTCGCTGAGGGAATTGTTGGGAAATTCTTGGGCAGTGGTTACGGTGGCTTTGGTTTGGTCGATTGGTTGCTGGAAGCTTGGAGAATTTGAACCAATTTTTCAGATAATGGTGATGATGGGGATTGCAGGTACTGGATGGTGGTTGTGAGAGTGTTGGTGATTGAGTGGTAACTAGTGATGGATTTGGGTTGTTTGTGTGGTGATGATTGGAGGTTTTGAGGGTGAATTGCAGGTGATTCTGGGTAGTGAGTGTATAGTGTGTGTAATGTGTCTGTGTCTGTGTGAGTGTATAGTGTGTGCGTCTATGTATGATTGGGTGTTGTTGTGTTTGTGTATGTTGTCTGCAGGTTGAAGACTGGAGTTTGATTGCTGCGGTGGTGGGTTGATTGGCAGGGGTTGTTCTGGTGAAAGGGAGACACTCTGATGACTTGGGGTTTTTAGCTTTGGTCCAACAGGAAGGGGGGACGATGGAAAATCCTGGGTTTATTTGTGATTTGTTGATGGATAAACTAATGGTTATGGTGATGGATTTGTGGTGGTCAATTTCTAGATTGCTCGTACTTGGTTGTAACTGATGGTGAGCAGGGTTTGATGGTGGAGGGAATCCGATGATTGAGGAGGGGATGAAGAAACGGGGTTAGAGAAACCCAGAAAACAAACCCCAGAAGCATAAAGAACAAAACAGAAAGAATAAAATCCAGAAAAAACAAAATAAAAAAAAGGATGCAAAATTGATAATCAGATCCAATTTAAAGGAAAATGGAATAAATAAAGACTAAGAAAATACCTTGAAATATGGTGGATGATGATCAGTTGTTGAAGCTTGATGATGAACAGTGACCGGAGTCAGTGAACAAGAACCGCTGGAATCGATGAACAGTAACCGGAGAAGATGGAGTGTGTTTTTTACGATGTGAAATTTGTGTGTTTGATCCTTTAAATGATAAAACTAAATGTGTTTTTTAGGGTTTCCCAAATTTTTCTTCTTCTTTTATTTTTCTGATTAGAGAGAGTATTTATAGGTCACTTGTCTTGTTGGCCAAGAATGTTGTAAAATAACGAAAATGCCACCGGTATTAAAAATACTAATTTTATTAAAAAAAATATTTTTTAATCCTAAAATTAAAAATTAATGCAAGAAATATGACAGAAATCTCTAAATTTTCAAAAAGAATTCACAATAGATTTCAAAAATAAAAACTAGAGCTCAAAACTGATAGAAACGCGCTCGGGGTGTAAAATGACGATTTTCCCCTTGACAATGAAAATACATAAAAAAATAGCTATTAACCCCGAAAAATTACCAAAAATTACAAATAAGCTTAAAACACTAGAAAATGCATTTTTGATTCAAAATTTGTGAAAAATGAATTTAATTTGTAAAATAACGATTTTGCCCTTGGGCAATGAAAATTCACAGAAAAATAATTATTGTCTTCAAAAAATTATCAAAAATTACAAATAAGCTTAAAACACTAGAAAATGCATTTTTGACTCAAAATTTGTAAAAAATGAATTTAATTTGTAAAATGGCGATTTTGCCCTTGGGCAATGAAAATTCACAGGAAAAATAGTAATCGTCCTCAGAAAATTATCAAAAATTACAAGTAAGCTTAAAACACTAGAAAATGCATTTTTGACTCAAAATTGGTGAAAATGAATTTAATTTGTAAAATGACGATTTTGCCCTTGGACAATGAAAATTCACAGAAAAAATAGTAATCGTCTCTGAAAAAATCAAGAAAATTTAGAAACATGCTTAAAGAATTAGAAAAATGAATTTGTAACTTAAAATGAGCTCAATAGTACTCGCGAGGTGAAATTAGCATTTTGCCCTTATCCTGGTAAAATATAAAGAAGACCAATTAAATCCAGAAAAATCATAAGAAATTAACAAATTCACATAAAAGTAAAAATATGAATTTAAAACCCCAAAAAACTGATAGAAAATATTCACAGATAAAATTACTATTTTGCCCCCCAGATTATTGAAAAATTAAAAATTAAAATTTGTCCCAAAAAGTGCAAACATGCCCCCCAGTGTTTGAAAATAAATGGTGTGTCAAAATTTAGTGTCTACACCTGTTAGCCATTAACCACTCAACATCTTTACCATCACAGTTAACAAGACAACCAAACAGCTTCAAAGACCCAGTAGCAGCCTCCATCTCTCCACCACCTCTCCATCATAGGCCACTTGCAAAGCAACCGAAACCACCCATAACCACATAACCAAACCCCCCTCCTGTCTTTGCCAGTCATTAAAACTCCACCAGGCCAAAATCACAGGTCCAAAACCAACTAACAGCAATTCACCATCAGCAAGCTTCCAGCACCACCACTTCACCACCTGCAAAGAAAAACAAACGAGCCAAAACAGTCCCATATTACTACACCACTAGTTTCAATCAATCATCATTCTCGCTCATCTTTAATATCAGCCTTCAAAATCGTAGCCTCAAGCCCAATTTCCATCTCCACCATTCATGGCCAACAACCCATTAGTCCATCCCCTGCAAGAAAAATCAACAAAACAAAAACAACCCCACAAGCCATCCCCAGATTACCCAAACCACCATAGCCTCGCCTTGAACCACCGGAACCATCCTTGCTGATAACTTGCAAAAAATAAGATAGAAATAGACCCATAAACCATCAAAATAATCCATAGCCACTGTAAGTCACCCCAGCCCCCACCTGATTACCCAAAATCCTCATCACAACCAGCCTTGCAACCACCGACTAACTTCACTCAACCACCACTTTCCCCACAAAATTAAACCCACTTCCCACCAGTCCCTAGGCAGGCAAAGCCTCTACCAAGGACCATTGTCTGGCCACTCCTAAACCCCATCACCATCCCCAATTACCATCACCGACGCCCAGTGAGCATTCCCCAGTCAAATCACAACCTACAACCAGCATTAACAAACCCAAAAATCAGCAGCTCACTCTATCCTTAGTTCACCACAGCCAGCACCTCTCCAAACTACCACCACCACAAGCGAGCTCCAAGTGCCACCACCTAAACTCAAGGTCGAAAACAGCCCCAAAAGTTCCATCGTGGCCCCTCCACCTCCACTGGTCACTACCCGCAATCATCTCTCCCCTTTGCCATCACCTTCACCCACTGCCAAGCCTCTTCACTACCACTCAATCAACTATCTGCATCCACGATTGCCCTCACAACCACACAGAATCAACCCTCCAAACCACCCCCTTTTACTTTGTTGTTTTGTCTCTCAGCCGAGAGAGCTCGAGTACGCACAGAGAGAAAGAGAGAGTGAAAGAGAGAGTGATCGAGTGAGAAGACAAAGAAAACAAGAGACCAGATTAGAGAGAAGAGAAACTGGGGAGAGAGCAGGGGGAAGAAAGAGAGAAACGGGAGAGAGCAGGGGGGGAAAGAGAGAAAATGGGAAACATAACCGAATTGGGGGAGGGTGGATATGTTCTTTTGTTCAATTGTATTGTTGTGGGTTTTTTTTTTTTTGAAAAAAATGTGTCAGAAAATTAGTTCTAGTTTTTGTCTTAGTTTAGTTATTTTCATTATTCATTTAATTATTTTGTGATTTTTTTCTAATTTAATTACATTCAGTCATCGTCTGAGTATTTAAATTACTTAACTGAGCCAGTTTAGTTATTTGATTCAATTTAATTTAGTTTAACATTCTCATTTTTTTATTTTATCATAAAGTGAATACTTATGTCTTGACCCTTATATATTTGGAAATTATTGATATTGCCCTCAATAACTTCTGGTCTTCTGCATTTTAAGTCCCTAATAATTATAAATTGACCCCCAGGTTTTTGCATTCTTTCAATTAAGTCCCTTAATTACAATTTGCCTCACCTTTGTTGGAATTATGTTTTGCCCCTTTTACTTAGTTTTAATTTATAATTGTGCCCCTATAATTGTTTGAATTTATGATTTGACCCCTGGGTTTGTTAGTTCCTCTAGTTTGTTAGGATCTACATTTTATTCCCAATTTATTAGTAATTTTATTTTTCTATGCTTTATTCATCGGTGTTGTGGCACCTTGACGTGTTTATTCATCTTGTTAGCATTTAGCACCGAGTCTTCAAAAATGTATCCCTATTTCTCATCCATTTTGTCTTATGTGCTTCAATGTGCCTCTATGTGATTTATTATGCATTTTCCTCACATGTTTCTTATTTTATGTGCTTTTTGCGTATTTATTTATTTATGCTATTTAATTTCAAATTTTATTATTGGGCAAAAAATGTAATAATTAGATCACAATTTCCTTTATTTTAGCATATCTTTTGTATTTAGTTAGTCGATGTAATAGTCAGATTATTTTTCTCATCCTTTTATAAAATTTTATATTTTAGATAGCAAGTGTAATAGATAGGTCGTTTTTACTTTTTTCCCAAAAAATTGTAGCTAATCCCCTGATGTAATAGTTAGGGCTTATTTGCTTTTGTGTGCTTGTGTGCTTATATGTTTTATTTTTTTTCTTAAGATTTTGCATCTAGATATTATGTTTACGTGTTACGTGCTCCTTCTTGCTTTCATGTGTCTTTATATGTTTATTTGCTTTCGATATTATGTTTATTATTTTGATTCATGCTTAATTATTCCGTCACCACACTAGTCCAACGCTAGTTGTGACTTTTATCGCTTCTCCGCTAGTCCAATGCTAGTGGAGAATTCCTAGGAAGGGTCTCGTGTTCGAAAAATCGTAAGTAAAGGGTACTGGTGGGGTCGTTGATTGTCGCGTCCCGAAAAGACGGTCCGGTCTGGTGACCTTTTTTGAAAAGCTAGAATTTTGAAAAACCGTGCGTGTGTGAGAAAAAATCGTGTTTTAGTGAAAAGGTGTTATTTAGTAGAAAATGGTATTTTAAAAGAAAATAAGGTCATGACTAAAAAAATGCGACAGTTTTGGCCAACTAATTTTGAAAAAGGGTTTTATTTGAAAATTGGAGTCGCCACTTGGTACTAAGTTCCGAAAAAGTCGTTTAAACAAAACAAAAGTAAAACCCTTTTCTGACTACAGTCTACGAAAAATGAGAGAAAAAGGTCCAGGAGTCACATTTGAAGAAAATGAAGGCAAAGGCTTGCGCCTAAGGTACCCTTTCAACCTAGCCGAAGCTAGTTGCGAGGTTTAATCAAAATTTTCCTAATTTAATCCTAACTTCTATCGTGTTCGGATGTATTTAAATGAATGCAAATCCTAAGTCTAAATATGGATATCGGGAAAGTCAAAATGTTCCGTCGAGGCTTGGTCAAGATTATCGCATTAATTGCGAATCCCAAGTTGAGGCCTCGAGGGAGTCATGAGTGTGAATGCAAAAATGAAATGTAAAAAGAAAAGAAAAATAATAATATAGATAATAAGTGGCTGAAGAAAATTGGAATGCAACATAACGGGTACGGGGACTAATGGCTTGTGACTGAATGTTTCTACTCACGGAGGGGGGGGGACGGCATGTACGCTACCGCTTCCCACGTGAGTAGACGACTATTTCTAGTCGGATCACATAAATGTCCTAAAGTTTAAGTGAGATGCAAACTAGATATCATGCATTTGAAGATGCGTCAAAATAAATAAATAATAGTAATAATAATAAAATCATGCCAAATGGAAAGAAAACTAAAAAGTGTGTGAAATGAGATGTGAAATGCACACGAATGCATCTAACACTAAAATGTCCTAAGAGTCTAGTGTTGGACTAGCCCGTTCTAAAAAATCTCACTAGCGTTGGACTAGCGAGAAAAAGAATGAAGCCACAACTAGTGTGGTGACGAAATAACATAAAACATGAATTAAATGGTATAGCATGAATTAAAAGCAAATTAGACATATAAAGACATATAAAGTCAAATAGGAGCACATAACACATAAGTATAATATCTAGATGCAAAATCCTAATGAAAGCGGTAAAATAAATAAGCATGTAAGCACGCAAAAGCAAATAAACTCTAACTATTACACCGAGGGCTTAATTTACAATTTAAGGGAGGAAATTAAAAAAAATGCCCTATCTATTACACATTCTATTTAACTACAAAATTTTGCTAAAATATGAGAAAAATAATATAACTATTACATTGACTAGCTAAATACAAAAGATTACTTTTTGCCAAAACAATAAAATTCAAAATTAAATTAATTACTACGTAAATACGCAAAAAGTACTTAAAATAAGAAACAAACAATAATAAAATAATTTATAAAATTTACATTGGAGCATATTGGAGCATATAAAGAAGCAATTAAAAAGAATAAAGAAAATACCTATTCTCGAAGACCCGGCACTAAAAATGCTAATCAACATCAACAAACAAGTCAAGGAACCTTAATATAAACAAATAAAACCTAAAACATGCAAATATTGGCCAATTGTGATAAAAAATAAATTCTAGCAACAAAGGGCCTGGTGATAAAATTCTATAAACTTATGGTGTAAAAATTAGAAGTTCACAAAGTCTAAAAGGGTAGAGATGCAATATTAAAATAAATTGGAAGACAAAACAATAATTTTTAGCAAAAGTGGGACAAAAACAAAAATTGCAAGACTTGATTGGCAAAAAAAAAAAAAAAAAAAAACTAAGAGAGGTCAATCAGTAATTATTATGGCCTCAATTGCATAAAGCAATAAATCTGTAGGGGCAAAATTGTCAATACGAAAGGAAAAAAGGACTTTAACATAAATATTATTTTATGTAGGAATAGGCAAGACAAAACTAGATTAATTTTCTAAAACTACTTAATCATCTCAAAAAGTTAATTAATAAACTAAACTTAATCTAAACTAAACTAAAACCAAATCACAACTAATTAGGAAATTACATAAACTAAAAAAAACTAAAAATCATAAAAGTAAATCCCTAAACTCCCTTTCTAATATTTTTTCCAAAATTTCCTCTCTCTTTCTTCTACTCTCTCTCTCTCTCTCTCCTCTCGTTCTTCTCAATCTCTCTCTTTCTTCTCTTCTTTCTCACCAGAGTTGCTCTTCTCTCTGTTTTGGTTTCACTTCTTTATCTCTCCACTTCTTCTCTTCTACCCGATTCCCTGCTTCTCTTCTCTCTGATTTTGTTTCCCCCTTTCTTCTCTATTTTTCTTCTTTTCTGCCTTTGCCCACTCTCTCTCTCGCGCTCTCACTCTCTCTCGTGCTCTCACTCTCTCTCAGGATTCTATTTCTTTCTTTTCTCTATCTTTTCTTTCTATCTGATTTCTTCTCTTTTCCTCTGATTCTTTCGAGTTTTGCTTTGTTCTCTCTTCTAGATTTCTCCAGCTCTCACTATCTCTTTCTCTCTCTCATCTCCTACTCTATTCTTTTCTATCCCTCTCCTCCCAGCTTCTCTGCCTCTTCCCTCTCTATGGATTCCCCTCAATTATGTACTCACCTCTCCTTTCCCAAACCCATTCCACATCAATCGATACAATATCTGATTTCACCCATAGAAAATGCATCTTAGAAATTGGAAGGGAAAGTTGCGAATCTTGCCTAAACTTTGAGCTGTGAAGTGAGGCGATGGTGGAGGAAAAAGCTGGCGGAGTTGATGGACTGGTAGTGAATCGGCGACAATTCTGAGGTGCGCCTGATTGCGTGCCGTTGGAGCTGGAGTTGCGTTTGGAATTAAAATGGTGGAGATGGTGCCTGCGATTTGGAGGCGGTGGTGCTAATTTCTGGTGGTTGGTCTTGGATGCTATTTCTGGTGATGGAGAAGTTTATTTTGTGGCTGTTTGTGAATTCAAGGGTTGATTCGTTGGCTGTGGAGAGGCATTGAATGGCCTACTGGTGGAATTTGAGACTTGATTGTGGTTGCTATCTTGCGATGGTGTTTTGTTGGTTATGATTTGCAAGTGGACACAGTTTACGGATGGCAGGGTAGTGGAATTGGGATGGATTCTTGGTATCAAGTGGTTGACAGAGGGAGTATGATGGTGAATTTGATTAGCATAGGGGTTGGCTTCGGTGGTGTTGGAGTCTCAGTGGTGAAGGTTGGAAGCTGGAATAGAGGGGGGGTGAAAGAATTGTTGACTTTTTGGCGGTGGAATTGAACTGTTTTAGTGGTTTTTATGGCTGTCTATGAAATTATTGTGATGTGTGTGTATGCTGATTCTAGTGAATTTTTGATTGTTTATGTGTGCTGTTGGCGGATGACTGACTTGATGGCAGTGGAAGGCTGAGATTGAAGCTTGATGGTGGGTAAATGGCTATGGTTTGAGGTGGCTATCTGGTGATTGTGGTTCTAAGGGAGGTATAGATTTGGAATTTGGGCTTGATTAGTGATTTCAATTGGTAGTGTGAGTGTTTTGTAGGCAATTGGTGGTGATGCTAGTGATTTTGGGAAACTGATGATAACTATGTGAGGATTGCGTGTTGGGCGTGAGAGTGTTTGTTTCTGTACATGTGTGCATGTGTGCCTAGAATGCGTGATTGTTTGTGTGTCCGCTGGAATGTGCATGATTGTGTAATGTGTTTGGGTATGTCTGTGAGTAGTGCGTGGGTGAATGAATGTTGTGTGTGTTACTATGCGTTTCTGATTGTGTCTATGTGTGCTTCTGTGTGTTTCTGATTGTGTCTGTGTGCTTGTGTGTGTTCCTATGTGTGATTGGTGTGTGTTTTTTATGAATCTGATTTTGCGTGTGCATTTGTGACTTGAACGTGCGTTTGTGTTAATGTGTGAGATGTGTGTATCCGTGTGTGATTGTGTTTGTGTGTACAGTGTGTGTATTGTGTATGAAAGGCTGTGTGTGTAAATGTGTGTGAAAGAGTGTGTAGTGTGTGTTGTGTATAGTGCGTGTGAGAGAGAGAGCGAGTAGTGTGTGAGAGAGAGTGTGAATATGTATAGTATATGAGAGAGAGTGTGAGTGTGTGTAGTATGTGAGAGAGAGTGAGTAGTGTGTGTTCTAGGTGAGAACTTGAAGATACACTAGTGTGTGTTCTAGGTGTTCTAGGTGAAAACTTGAAGATACACTAGTATGTGTTCTACGTGTTCTAGGTGAAAACTTGAAGATACACTAGTGTGTGTTCTTAGTGTTCTAGGTGTAAGAGAATAAAGTCAAAAACTAAAAACTAAAAACTCTCTCTAGGCTTTTTATTTTTTTCCTTTTTTTAAATCCCCAAGTGGAGGTATTTATAGTGAACAAAAGACTTATCTTCCAAGAAATGGCTAAAAGACTAAAACGCCCTTGACTACCAAAATTACAACTTTATCTTTAAAAATCTATCTTCTCTTACAAAAATGAAAAAAATTAAGAAAAATATATATAACAAATTTGTTAATAGAAATTTACCCTAAAAAAAATTAGAAAAAACTTAAAAACATGCTTGAAAACCTAAAAACGAATTTGGGACCCAAAAATTGGTGAAAAATGAGTTTAGAATGTGAAATGACAATTTAGCCCTTGGATAACGAAAATATACAGAAAATAGGTATTGGTTTCAAAAAATTATGAAAAATTAAAAATAAGCTTAAAACTCTAGGAAATGCATTTATGAATAAAAAATTGACGAAAAATGAATTTAAACTATAAAATGACGATTTTGCCCTTGTGCTAAAAAATATAAAAGAATACCAATTAAATATGAAAAAATCACATAAAATAAAAAAATACGTATGAAAGTAAAAATGTGAATTTAAAACCCCCAAAACTAATAAAAAAAATATTTACAGATAAAAATTACTATTTTTCTTTTCTTTTTGCATCTCATTATCAATCTACACTCGTGACTCCCTCGAGGTCTCGACTCGGATTTCGCAATTAATGTGATAATCCCGACCAACTGTCGACAGAACATTCTGACCCTCCCGATATTCGCATTTAGATTTAAAATTTGCATTTATATAGACGTATCCAAACGCGATAGAGTCTAGGGTTAATTTAGAAAAATTTGATTAAACCTTGCAACTAGTTTCGGCTAGGTTGAAAAGGTGCCTTAGGCGTGAGCTTTTGCCTTTCCTTTCTTCAAATGTGACTCCCGAACTTTTTTCTCTGGTTTTTTTTTGTAAACTAGAGTTGAAAAACAATTTTCAAACATTAGTTCTAAAATTTTATTTTTATTTTGTTAAATGATTTTTTGGGTGACTTGGTGCACCCTAACTCAATATTAAGTGGCGACTCCATCTTTAAAATAAAACCCTTTTTTAAAATTAGTTGGCCAAAACTGTGGCACTTTTAGTCCTAGACTTATTTTTTTTTAAAATACCATTTTTTCCAAATAACGCTTTTTTCACTAAAAACTTAATTTTTTCTTACACACGCACAATTTTTCTAAAACTTTCTTTTCAAAAAGAGTCACTGGACCAGACCACCTTTTTGGGGTGCAACAGTCCCAAGCTGACCCGTGCTCAATTTTTTGGGACGCGACAAATTATTCCAGAAAATTTTCAGTATTCACGTTTGTATTGTTTGGAAAAATTTTCAATTTTTTTGATGGTTTGATCAAAAAAATTTACCACTCTTCTAAAAACAATAGTTCAAATTTTCTAGCAAAGTGTTTTCATTTTAAATTTCAAATATTTTTTTAAACTTTGTAACAATTTAGGAACTTTATACACAATTATTCACAAAAGTAAGCACGTTTATGTTCAAGATCTGCTTAACAAAATTGAAAAAATGCGAGTAACAAAAGATCTATTGTCGGTGGATTTTGTGACAGGTTTTTATGGAACGAACACTAATGTCTGATGCTTGAACATAAATGTAAGCATCCAATACTAGTACTCGTTGGACAAAAACTGACTACAAAATCCATTGACAATGGATCTCATTTTGTTACTTGTGATTTTTTTCAATTTTTCTAAACGGATCTTGAACATAAATGTGTTTATTTTTATGAATAATTATATGAAAAGTCTCTAAAGTTGTTACAAAATTTTTAAACAAACTAACAACTTTTTCATAATTCAAATATTTTTTCACACTTTTCAAAAAAATTAAAAATTTTTTTAAATAATTTAAAAAAATACTCCAAATAATGCTATCACATATCCTCGTATGCTAAAAGCACGCTCTCCGTGCCAATCTGTGTTTGGGACTCTCCGTGCAGTCGACACACAGGGACGCTTACCTGTCCCTCCTCCCCTCCCTCTTCTCCTCCCAAAAGAAAAACAGGAAAAAAAAAAAAAATGGAAGAGCAACCACTTGAGGGCATTGCTACGGCGGCGCCACTTGCACCGCCGCCACTGTCCCCTGGGATGGGCCCAGTCCAACTGAAGGATTGCATAGAAGAATTGCTGAAATTCACACTCACTTCCTCTCTAAACGGAGAACTTGACTTAGGCCTCTCCAAAGATTACATCTCTCAACTTCTCCAAGATGATCCCTCCGCTCCCTTTCCCTCTTCTACTGGTTGGTACCTACTACAATGCATCCTGCTTTATAAGTACTACTTAGTCATATCATAAAATTTTGGGTTAAACTGAAATATAATGGTATGGTCCAAAATCTTTGTCCAAAGTTTCAAATAGCTGTTAAACTATAATATCAGTTGCTTAATTTTCATATCAGTTTGCCAAGTTGTGCCTTTTTGCTTGATAACTATGGAGAGTGAGAATGGTTCTGGAAAGTTAACATCTATTATCTTTGCATATCAACTAAGTGACAGCACTAGACATACGCTTTAGAAAACAATGCAAAGACTCTGATTGTAAATAGACGAATCAATGTGCAAACAATTAGCCAGAAAAAGAAAGCATCGTCCACTCAGATGTGGTAATAACGATATTAGGATTCTACTTCACATGAAAGTGAAAAAGAGTTGGACATGTGCCATAGTCAATGTAAAAAATAAGTTGGTCTCTGTAAAAGAAGCCTAATTCCATTGAACCTTACTTGCTGACACTATTTATGTGTATGGAGTAGCAGTTTGATTTAATATTTTCTTTGAGCATTGCAATTTGACTTTGTATATGACTATTTTTTCGTTCTACAGTTAATTGTTTTCTTTGTCATGCCCATGTTTGGCAGACCTTAGCATCGGGGTTCCATCATATCCTTTATTTAAGCACCTAGCATCATCTCTGTATCACTCTATATCTTCTGGAACATTGTTTCGGATCTCTGACAAGCTTGAATCGATTCATGAAGACAATTCCTTCAAGCTGAAAGAAGATAAGTGGAATAAGTTAATTATGGAAGAGGGTTCTTATTTATTGAGTGTAAGTTAGAAGTAAAAAATTTACATTTTTTTCTTTAACATCACAAGTCATGAAAACAATCGGTTGCTTCTATTGATGCATTGGCAGTTTGTCTCTTACAGATTTTGGCTAGTGTTGGCTTTGAACTCCATGTTCAGGAACCTTTCTTTTCCCAGCTAAAGGGTACTGAATTGCCAATACATAATATGATTCTTTTCATAAATATAACAGAATAATTTGTTCTTTTATTATTTTGGGTATATCCTTTCTTATCTAGTTAGGCCAAGAATTTAACATTGTTTGTAGATGGACAGAAGACAGTTGAAGGAAGGTGTGCAGCTGGGAACTACAACCGGTATGACATATCTTTTATACATATTTGACTACAATGCACATGTTATTGGTGTTCGTCTCCTTTCAAAATGTTTCCTCTGCCTAATGGAATACTATATTTTTAGGTGCTAACTTACTGGATTTCATATAAGCACCTAATCAAGAATCCAAGTAAATTGAGGCAAATCTACTTTAGCTGTAGCTGTTAAACATACTAAGAGTTCATACATTGATTTCTTGAACTAAGAATGCTTACTATCTGCATAGTCTTTTGTTTGTCTGTGATTTGCAGATCTTTTAGCTTGAAAACATGTGGGAATAGAGGCATCAAACCCTTTTTTTGAAGTATTGACTCAGCCTAATACTCATATCACCTTTCATACACTAGGCTTATGCTTGATTTGGTTATTAACTTAAGGAAAACTGTTTGGTTTCACATTGGGATAAGATGAACTTGTTGAAGACCTTCATCACTGGATACAACATGCATATCGTAACTTTTATATCAACTTATCTATATTTTGATGAAAGTTAGGTACTTCGTTGTTTAAATATTGAGCAAATGTATCAGCTCAGGTTTCTCATAATTAAATCCCAAATAGGTTTTTACGTCTCTTTTTGTAGATTTTTTTTAACACCCACTTTTTATGATTCATGTACAATAGTGTCTTACAACTTTTTGATATATGAGTGAGCAGAATTGTATGTACTTCGCACTGGTTTAAAAATTTCTTAAAGCGATTGAAACTTGGCTGCATTCTGAAACTACGATTCCTTGCCGTTTTTCGGTTTTTCTGGTTGAGAAAGTGAGCAATTGAGTTTACTGTCTTTAGAATAGGTTTGAAGTGTGAAGTCTAAATGTGGTGCTTCGTCACAAGTTTGTGTATAATTATCCTCCCCCTCTCTCAGATTTTCCTTCTTCTGACATGTGATATGAGTATATTGTACCCTACCAAAATGCTGTGTATAACCATGTAATATCTCTTTCATTTATTTGCAAATCCTGGTATTTCCTGAAACCTATTTAATCTAAACTCTTGTCTCAAAATCTAGTAATTGCTGTTGGATTAAGCAACTTATTTTCTTTTTATAGGTTAAAGTTGCTTCCAACATTCTGAACCATCTATATCAATTTGATATAATTCTTTTGTTTCTGCTTCTTTCTGATGTTGTGTTCTTTTGGGTGCTAGAATTGTACCTGGAGCTTTCATTCTCTTCAACAAAAGTTTGCTTCTTCAAGTTCAGGTTATCGCATGTTTCACCCAGAAAATATTTATATTTGTGCGGGTATTCTAAGAATCAGCTTGACTAATTTCAGGATGTGCATCGGTATGTTTCATTTCACGAGATGTTGGAGGCAGAGAGTATTCAAAGGGTTCTTCCTGGAGTAAAAACCATTGAAGAAGGTAGGAAGTTCTTTCTCAGTTTATGGAAAAAGGAGAATATACTGGCATGTATTCTATTGCTTGTAGTAAACTTGAAGACAAGCCACTTGATGCACACGGACACTTTAGAGCTTCTTTACCTGTACCATGTGCTAATTGTATGTTTATGCTTGTTAGAAACTGGAGATGATGATTGTTTAGTAGCTGCAAGGGACTGCAGAGTAATCTATTAATGGAATAGGATCTACAAGCTTTTTTGTACTCATATGCTGTTTAAATGCACTGGCTTTGTTTAGCAAATAGGACAAAGTATGGTAATTCTTGTTGTTGACCTACATTGGGAAGGTTGAGGAACTTTGAACTGGCTGTGGAAGACACCAGTAACAATGTAAATAATGAGGTTGGGGTTGAGGAGAATATACAAATTGTATCACCTATCGAATATTGAAGCCTTTTACTATTTCTGCTACCTTAACACTTAAGCTCCATTGAGCATTTGAACTAAAATATCATGCATTTCCAGCAAGAGTTTAGATTCACTTGAAGGCCATAGAACTATGGATCCCTGTTATTAGGAACCTGGAATAAAAATCAGTCAGGCTGGAAAAAAGCAAATCGTTATCAGATAGCGGGAAAGTTATGCTCACTAAGTGTACACTATTAAATCTGCCAGCACATTATCTTTCTGATTTTTCATTCCCAGGTTTCGAGGCAAAATGGATAAAAATAAGTACAAAATATTTTCAATATGGGATATTGCAGAGAAATACCATTTAGTAATACCACTTTGAAGAGACCTGTAATGGAGGAAGGATCATTGTAAAGAGTGATTATAGTTCAGATTGGTAAACTGGAGGACAAAGAATATAGCGATGCTGAATCATACTGCTTTGGGAAAGGGGTCATGAAGTTTTGGTGGAATTTCCATCAATGCAGACTATATGGTGGATGGGGCATTGAGATAAAGCTTTTAGGTCGTTTATGATGTGGCCTTAGGAAAATAAGGGAGTTCATCCTGATTTGTTTGCTATTGCTTTGCACTTGCAGAAAATAAAGATCCTGCATTTGCTGAGATGGTCCAGACAAGTATGAGGAGCGGAGTTGGTTATTGACGTTTGAGTTGGCCATGACTGTGATTTGAAACTTGTGGGCTGTATTGGGGTGTTTGTATGAACAACTCTGTCAAAGATGAGGAGAAGACACAGCACAATTGTAGGCTGAGGAGGCAACGTTACAGTAAAATATTTTGACAACACATTATAAAAAAGAGCTGAGTATGAGTCCCTTGGGAGATTTTCATTTTAAAGTTTATAATTTTAAGAAAGCTACATTCGGATGGTTTGAGCCCAGGGGGCGTTGAGGGTGGTTTAGACCATTACAGCTTATACAATTATGCGAAAAAGTTTCAGGAAAGGAAAGGAATGTAAAGCTGTACCTTCCAAATCAAGTAAGAATACTCTAATAGGGACGACCTGATCTATGGAATCTCAGAAGGAAATGGGATATTAGCTGGGTAAGATATGAATGCACTTGATGATCACAGCCAGCAGATCAGCAGACTGATTAGACACTCGGTGTATGTTTGCACTGTGGAGTACATTTTATCTATATGGTTTCTTAATTCTCTTTCGGTGGAGGCATTTTTGGGTTTTTTCTATTTCTTTTTTCTTTTTTTTTTTCGGCTTTTTTTTTTGGGGGGGGGGGGGGGGGAGCAAGCAATCACAGCCAGCAGATCAGCTGGCTGATTAGACTCGTATATGTTTGCACTATGGAGATGGTTTCTTAACTTTCTTCCAATACACTTGTGGGCATTGTTTATTTTTTGTGTTTATTTATTATTTATTTATTTTTGTTGGGGGTGTGGGGTGTGGGGAGGATGCGTCATTAGATTTTTGTTTTCCTGATAACCTTTGCAATTCTATGTATCCATTAATACTTTGCTTTGCTGGGTAAAGGAGGGCATAATCCAAATTGATCAGCCACCTTTGGGCATACGGACTTCACCACATGATCCATGCCTGTACTATAGTATTTCGCTGACTGAATTTTGTCACAACTGTTTACAAGCATGTATTTCTTATAGATCTGTGATATTTTCAGGAGTGCAAGTCTACAGGAACTTCTATTCAGAAGAGAGAGAAAGTTTAAATGGTGTCATTGCCATTTGTGTAACAAAGCCAACTTCTCAGCTTTACAATTGTATGGCCAACATAATCTTGGTTAGTGGTTAACATTTTTATGCTAGTATTTCTTGCTTCCTTTCATCAGGATTCTTGATGTACACACCTAAATTTAACTCCTGTGTTTCTGCTTTTTATGTTCATCAAACTAATTTCACTATTCCCGTCAATGCAATAAATATTTTCACTTGAAAATAGGATACATGCTTTTCTGTTATTTGTGAAACCTTCTCTGCATTTACTGATGGGAGATGAATTAAGTTTTTATTGGATAAGTCAAAATTGCTCAACACAATAAATTCTTTCAAATAAAATCAGCTTAGAAGATAATGATCATGATGTATACGATGACAATTTTTAGTTTGTGAAAGAAAGGAAAATTATTGAAAATACTCTGGTAAATTAATATAAATGTAGAACAGATATGAGCATTGGAATCCATCACATATTCTACTCTGTTCTACTAAATGGTAAATTTAAGCATGCTTTTTAAAAGATATTACATGCTTATATACAAATCTTAAATGACTGAAATATATATCATTACAGGTTTTCATTAATGAGTTTTGAGCTTGTAATGCTTGTTTGATTGTTGGACCAGTTTTCACTTCTGGAATTCTGATGGTAATTTAACTAAATGCACGATGTATTGGAAATTCTAAAATATGTACATTGCATGTCACTCATTATCCTTGAGTTAAAAACGATTTTCATTTCAAAAAATTTATTGTTGTACAATTATCAATTTCTTTTAGCTGTAAATCAACTTGGTTCCTGAGAATCCATTAAATTTTAGGGACGATAGCGTTATCCATCTGTTGAACATTGAAGAATGAAGGTGACAATTTCAAATTATTTTTGAATTAGTAACCCTTCAAAATGAGTTTGCTGTTTGTGAAGGAAAAAGAAATAAAAAAAAGGTTTCTAGGATGTTCTTTTGCAGCTATGGTTGTTATCACTGGGGCATCTTTTGATGTTTTATACTTTGGTTATTAGTCAAAAAAAAAAAAAAAAAAAATTGTTTTGAGGACACAGCATGTGTGTCTACTGCTTCCCTTTAGGAAAATCAAAAGGATAATGGATTCTATTAAGATATAGCGGATATTTACAATCAAAGGCTTCATTTAGGTTTTTCTTAGTACTTATGTAAAAGCTCTTAAAAGATTTTTCAGCTAGATTACTTCTCCATGGTGATGGTTAATCAACTATGGCAAATATAGAAATCCAGCATTATGTCTGTTTAGTTGTTTCTGGAGATATTGGGGCATTGCAGCATAGATAAATTATTTATATGCATTATTAAATATGTAATTAGCTTATCCGTGGTCTAAATGATCAACGTCAAATCCTGTTGTGTATTACCATATGCATGTTTTACACATGATATTGATATGTATGAACTTGTGGAGAATGTTGTCAAGGTTTTCTTGACAGATTTGTAGTTCATTGCAACAAGATAGGATTTGCATGCTATACTTTTTAGTTGGTTTGGATGAAATACAGACTTTTGGGAGTATCTCTTGTCACCCATTTGTGAGTCTGGCACAGAGCATGGGTTGTTGTATACTGAATTTGGTTTGAGATGCATTCTGAGACTTCAATATTTCATGTGGAAAGGTTGTGCATGGATTGTTGTATACTGAATTTGGTTCGAGATGCATACTGGGACTTCAATATTTCATGGGGAAAGGTTGTAAGAGTGGGAAACTACTGACTATATCTTTGCATTTTGTTCAGGGATTGAATTATGGTGGTATCCAATGGATGTTGAATATGGTGCATACTGTGGGAACCAATTTGGAGAAGCTTCCTCCACCAGCATCAACTCTTATCTCGTCATTTTTAGTACCGCATAATCCACATGTACTTTCAATGACTTCTGAAGATCCTCTCTAGAGATAAGAAGAAAGTTGTCTGCTTTGCATATTTTTCTGCTAGAGATGAGAAGAAATTTCTCTAGCTGAGATGTACAATTTGTGAAGCAATGAACAAAACAAATATAATTTCTAATTTTTTTCTCTAACTTCTAAAACCTTATATAGTCTAAGATTTTTGTTTAGCTGTGATTCAACATATACCTTTCCACCTGAAACAAATGTCAGTCAAACTTTTCATGTTTTTCTTGATAGTGTTTCCAGAGAATGAACCTATGTTAGTTATTAATTTCTTTTGTACCCTTCTTTTCCTTGATTAAGGTTAAAGGATCTCGACTGACTGATGGAGCTAGAGCTTTGGCAAAACATGTCAACAGGAGCAGTGACAAGTACTGGGGTAACTTTTGGGGAAGTGGTTAGTTAAATGTGCATTATCTCTTCTAGATTTGTGTCTGAGTTTCATGTGTTAGTATTCCTGCCTGCGGCTATACTTTTCTTTCTGCAACTTTCCATATGTATTCATTCTTCTCTGTTTAAGAAACAACTTGGCATCGTCTTCCATCTTGGAATTGGCAGTGACATTTCTTTGAGCATGGGTTACTGGAGGCTTAGCTACTTATGCTCCGATAATGGTGGAGACATAGGAGCATGGGGGTAATTTGCCCCAGTGCCTTTAACAGAAAACCATCTTATTGTAGATAACCCTTTGACAATCAAGGTTTATGCCTTAGTTTGGATAAGTAGTGTTCGGCAATTTAAGTTTGTAGTTACTGTATGTTGACAGTTCTGTTAGCATCTCCCCTTGATTAATGTTTAAGTACTTAGAATAGGAAAAGTAACAGGAACAGAACATTGATAACAAGATGGAGAATTAGAAAAGCTGGTGAAAATGATAAAAAAAACAAAGTGGTAATACAGTTCACAAGAGAGCAATAGACAGCTGAGAATTACTGTTCCAGTTCTCTTTCTTCTGAATTCAAATGGAATAACTTGTGACCTCGCTCTTACCTATATGCTTACAAAGCTTATCTTTTTCTGGTCATATGCGTTAATTATGTGCAGTTAGCAATATTAAACAAGAATGAGAGAGAAAAATGTCAAATGATCATGCACAATGGAAATGTTCATGTATTATTTAGGAAAATTGGTGTCAAAATTTATCTTGTAAAGATGATGTCAAAAAGAGCACACAAAGGCAAAAGATGGCAATTTTTGGGTGAGCAAAGTTGGATTGAGAAAATTATCATATAGGAGAGTAAAATTGATGTCCGGATATCTCCAAACCCACATCTTTAAAAGGTATTAGATTGCCTACTGGCTTATTCCCTGTCTTCCCTATCTTTCCATCAAATTTGGTGCTCTGGCTCCCTTGGATGCAACAACACTCATGTGCAGCTGACAGTTTCAGAAACTACCAGAAATGCAGTTTGTCACAAATTCGTCATACTTAAAGTCTTGAAGTATAGGCTCTGTGCAATATGTTGAAGCTCTTTTGTTGGTACATATCAGATGCTATTTTGTTGGTACATATCAGATGCTATCTCAAATAGCAGCATGTAATTTGACATTTTGGGTTCCAAAAAGAAATCGATTGCTGTACATCTGTCTTCTTATGGTTCATAAATAATAGGCTGATAACTTTTCATGTATTGACTGTCCAGATTCTAATAAAAATAGGCTTGCATTTGATATCATTAGCCACTTAATCACTCATTGCTGCTGGTTAAATATGCATACTGTTCCACCACATGGTGTTGTTTTGGAAATAAGGGTACCTGACGGTTATGGTGCACGGTGGTCTGAAGATGGACACAAGGTAAACATAACATTCTTTTGGTTAGCGCATTTTGATGTCTTGAAGAAAAGGGTATCACATGTGCATGTTAGTTTATGGAGCACAGCACACTGGAGAACTGTGATTGTTTATGAGCAATTTCTTTGTTATAGAATGATTCTAAATACCTCCGCTGCAGATTGGTGTCACTTACTCTGATCTGTTGCAGTACTATTATTCCTTTTTTTATTTTTTTTAGAGTTCAATCCAACCATTTCTTTCAGCACATCTGTAATGCTCTTTGTCGAATTCCTCATTTGGGTTGGGTTTAATAGCTATCCTTTGACTTGTGCTTCATGAAACAAGATAATTTTGCTTTTTCTACTGCATATGTTTTGTGGAATTGTCGTGAAGCTTGACTTGGTGATGTCAAAAGCAAGAATTTTTCTTTTTATTTTATAAATAAAATAGATCCTGATTTGCAGTTCATTGGATTTCTTGAGCCATATATGGTGGACGGTCACTTAAAGGGCTGGAAGCACTAAGTCAAGTAAGATGCATCATCCTTTTGGACTCATTTCTTTGTAAAATCCTGTCTTCTTCAGCAGTTCCCGTGTTATTTTGCAGAAAGACCTTTGTTTGTCTGCATATTAATCTTTCCTTATTCCTAGTAAGATGCCTTCTCATCAACTTTTTCAATAGTACATCATTGACTTGAGATGTGACACTAGTATAAGTAGAGGAGTTTAGCATGCTAAAATTGTCTTTATGAAAACCCAATAACTAGTACCAATTGCTACTAACAGATTAATAAAGTAAATTTGCCAGAATAGATGTATTTTGATTGTCTTTAAAAAATTCGTACTTCGTGGATAATACGTTTCTACCTTGCTTTTGTGTGTTATGTTAACTGTAAAGAACTAGCTTACCCTGATTTTGGTGGAATATGTGAATTAATTTTATGCCTCAACTTGCAGAGACGCCAGGTTAGCATTTGCTCTCATAAATCTAATAGTTTAAATGGTAATCTAGTTAGCTCTAGAATCTACAGATCCTTTTTTACTGTGCACATGGCTGCTTATCTTTTTTTTTTTTAATTTTTTATACTACAAATTTGTGTCAAGGAATATATGAGTATTCATGGTTCGGTACAATGCAATCTGATAAATTTTTGAGCTAGACCAAGAGAATTGGTCTAAAAAATTTGCAAATTAAAGCCAAATCACGACATTGATAAACCTACAGTTTGGTGTGTATTTTTTTTTTGTTTTGTTTTGATTCAATTGGTTTGCTTGATTTGGAAAAATAGATTTTTCAATAAATAAACTAAAATGCCAATTAAGCTATTTATATAGAGTTAAATCTATTAAAAGAAATTTACCAAATTGGTCTCTCATATTATCATAACAAATTTGTTTAGTCCCTAACATCTAAAATCAGCTGAATCAGTCCTTAACATATCAAAAGTGTATTCCGATTGGTTTCAGTGATAATTTTTGTTCATTTTTCTAGCAACATTAGTGGCGAAATTGAGAACTTAATCGTTTTCCGCTCTTGAAAACATTTAATTTGTCAATTTGATCCTTTACATTAGTAGGGAAAGACATTTTTAGTCCATAACATTCAAATGATTCATGATGAAAAAAGAATATTGTTGCACAAATCCATAAATCAATAAAAACGCTAAGTAATTATGTCTTTAACATTGATATTGAACAAAATAAGTTGCTAAACTTGTAGTTCACAGCAATAACTTGCAACAAAAAAATTACTGTGACGCGATCTACGCTTTACTTGTGACGTAAACCAGGACGCAAAGGACTTAAGATCGTTTGGGATTTGATATTAGTTTGGGGAAAATCTTAACCTGTTGATGACTTGCACCAATGAACCTTGGTATAATGGATTGTGGCACCACATCAAGCAAGAGCTTGATTGATTTGAACACCTTGAGAATAAACCCAAGCTATTCAAAAAATCTTTGAAGAAACTAAAAAGAAACTCTAAATTTTCATTTAGCAGTATTCTATGTTGTTCATCACATAATCAGCCCTTTTAATAGGCAAAATTAGCAAAATATAATGAAAAAGCAAATAATCTTGTAGTTAAAACCTACCCAAACTCTAATACTAGTTGTAACTTATCACACCTAACATACCATAAATGTTGCAACTTTAAAACAATTAAAAATGCTGAAAATTCGTCAATGACGCATCAGTTCTCGCTTTGCATTCCTCGTGCATGGAAATGAGCTGCGAAAAGTCAAAGCAAACCATCCTGTCCATTGCTGTTGCTCATTCTCGCGTGCAGGAATGTGGAACGGGAATTATCAGAAATTTTTGTTCCCTTGAATTCTTCCCATTGAGAGTTTCTGTCCATTCCTGCTTCTCATTCCTATGCGTAGGAATGTGGAGCGGGAATGATCAAAAACTTTGTTTCTTCAAATTTTCTTGTTACCACTTTTTGGTCATTCCTGTGCTTCGTTTTCGCTCGTGGGAAAGACTCGCGGGAATTCTCTGATTGGTTCATAATTGCTTCTTTGGCTTCTTCCTCTTGATCCAAGCCCACTTGAAGCAAATTCACCACCTTCTGGTTTGCATCACCCAATCCTTCAATTTTTTTTGCCTCTTCTTTGTCTTGGATAGCTAGAACTAATGCTTGAAGGGCTTCCTTGAGCTTCTTAGTTTTAGCTCGAGTGACTGGATTGGACCGGACCTGACCTATTAGTACTCGAATCACTTGATCATCTTTTGCTTGCATCATCACTTCTTGACTTAAGCTCATATCAATCCTCTCCATTTGATGAGGATTTGCTCTCAAATTCAACTCATCACCTACATCAAAAGAAGATAAATCAGATACATTAAATGTGGCACTAACATGATACTCACTAGGTAGGTTCAATTTGTAAGCATTATCATTAATCTTCTTCACAATCTGAAATGGTCTATCTCTTTTGGGAAGTAACTTGTTTCTTCTTTGGGCTGGAAATCTCTATTTTCGTAGATGATGCCAAATTCAATCTCTTGGTTCAAACACCACTTGACGTCTTTCTCGGTTTGCTTGCTTCACGTATTGAATGGTTCTCTTCTTGATGTTTTCCCTAACACTTTGATAAAGCTTTTGCACCATTTCTGCTTTTTTCTTCCCATCTATGCTAACATGCTCGGACATAGGTAAAGATAAAAGATCTAAAGGAGTTAAGGGGTGAAATTCATATACTACCTTGAATGGAGAATATTGTGTGGCACTGTGCATTGTCCTATTATATGCAAATTCCACATGAGGTAGATACTCTTTTCAAGTTTTGATGTTCTTTTTAATTATGGCACGAAGTAAAGTAGCTAAAGTCCTATTCACTACTTCGTTTTGCCCATCAGCTTGGGGGTGACTGGTAGTAGAAAATAAGAGTTTAGTTCCTAACTTTTTTCACAATGTTTTCCAGAAGTAATTAAGAAATTTGACATCCGTATTAGAAACAATGGTTTTGGGGATGCCATGCAATCTTACGATCTCTCTAAAAAATAAATCTACAACATGAAGTGCATCGTGTGTCTTGTTGCGTGCAATGAAGTGTGTCATCTTTGAAAATTTATCTACAACTACGAAGATAGAGTCATTATCTCGTTTAGAACGTGACAATTCCAAGATAAAATCCATTGAAAGATCACACCACGGTTCTTTGGCAATTGGCAACGGAGTGTACAATCCGTGTGGTTGTACCTTAGACTTGGTTTTTCGACAAGCAATGCAACGGCCCACAAATCTTTCCACATTCCTCTTCATCTTTGGCTAGAAAAGGTGCTCTTGTAAAATAGCGAGTGTTTTGGATACATCGAAGTGGCCCATTAGTCCTCTTCTATGAGCTTCCTTTACTAACAACTCACGAATTGAGCAATTAGGAATGCAAAGTTTATCCACATAAAACAAAAAATCATCATGAATAAAGAACTTGCCTTGATCAACTTTGGAAGACATGTTATAAATCTCACCAAAATAAGAATCATTGCTATAAATCTCCTTAATCAATTTAAAACCAAGTAATTTAGCATCTAAATAAGTCAGTAGAATATACCTTTGGGACAGGGCGTTAGCAGCAACATTAGTTTTACCTGTCTTGTACTTGATCACGTACGAGAAGGTCTCTACAAAGGCTTTCCACTTGGCATGTCGCTTACTCAATTTGTGTTGAGCCTTGAGATACTTCAATGACTCATTGTCATTCTTTATCACGAACTCTTCGGGTCGTATGTAATTTTGCCATGTCTCCAAAGCTCCTACCACAGTGTATAGCTCTTTATCACTTGTTGAATAGTTCAAAGCTGCTCCTTCTAACTTTTCACTGAAGTAAGCGACGGGTCTTCCCTCTTGCATTAGCATTGTACCAATACCTACAGTTGAGACATCACATTCAATATCAAATACTTTATTAAAATTAGGTAATGCTAAAACTGGTACTTTGAGCAATTGGAAGGCCTTATCTCGTTGTTTTTCCTAATGAAACTTTTCATTTTTCTTGATAACGAAGGTCAACAGGGTTGCTATGGTGCTGAAATTCATCACAAATCTATGGTAAAAACTTGCCAAACCGTGAAAGTTTTGCACCTTTGCAACTGACCTAGGTGTCGGCCATTCTTGGATTGCTGATCTTGTTCCCATATACCTGCACACCACTTTCACTAACAACAAAGCCTAGAAATCCAACTTGGTTAGTACAAAGATATCACTTTTTAGGGTTAGCATAAAGCTTCTTCTTTCGAAGTACTTCCAAAACATGTCTTGAATGTTCAATATGCTCTTCTAGACTCTTGCTGTAAATTAAAATGTTATCAAAGTACACAACAACAAACTTTCCTAAAAAATGCCTTAAAACATGATTCATTAGTCACATGTCTCATGAATGTGCTTGGTGCATTTGTGAGACCGAAAGGCATAACAAGCCGCATAACAAGCCATTCATACAACTCATGTTTTGTTTTAAAGCCAGTTTTTCACTCATACCCTTCCTTAACTCTAATCTGATGGTACTTATTTTTTAAGTCAATTTTTGTAAAAATTACTGCCCCACAAAGCACATCTAACATATCATCTAACTTATGGATAGAGTGACGATATTTTACCGTAATGGCATTTAGAGCTCAACAATCTGCACACATCCTTTAGGTACCATCTTTCTCGGGGACGAAAATCACTAGCACAATACACGGGCTAAGACTCTCTCTTGTCCTTATTTTTTGCCACAACTCATCAACTTCTTGTTAGAATTCTTTTGTCTCCTTAGGTCCCATCCTATACAAGGTCGATCTGGTGCTCAATTTCTCTGATAGGTGGTAAGCCTTATGGCATATCTTTAGGGAACACATTCTCAAATTCTTGCAAAACAGAGAAAACGCCAAGTGGAAGAGAATTGGGGTGATCACTAATGTTAAAATAACAAGGTTTGTACAATAGTAAGATCACAGGTTGACCCTTATCTAGTGCCATCCCTAATATTTTGTTTCTTTTTCAACCTCCAATCTTCTTCTACCCTTTCATCCAAACCAGACCTTCTCTCTTTCTTTTCACTCCTTTCCAACTCATTTTCAACCTCCTTTTGAACCCTCTCTTGATATTCCCTAACTTGTTTAGGAGATAGAGGGACTAGAGTGATTTTCTTGTTATAATGAACAAATGAATATTTGTTAGATTTGCCTTCAAAAGTCACTCGTTTATTGTACTGCTAGGGCTGCCCAAGGAGGAGGTGGCAAGTATGTATTGGAATGACATCACATAGCCTCATCCTCATATTTTCTAATGCGAAAAGGAACTTTGACTTGTCTGGTGGCTCGTACCTCTCTAGAATTCTTTGTCATTGCAACTTATAAGGCGTTGGGTGCCTTAGGGTTGGTAAGGCTAATTTCTCTAACATCAGTTTGCTAGCTACATTCGAGTAGTTCCCACCATCAATGATAAGCCTGTACACCTTGTTTTTGATATGGCATCTGGTGTATAAGATGTTCTCTCTCTGTAACTTTTCGTCCTCTTTGGCTTGTGCAGTCAAGGCTCTTCTTGCAACCGGCCCTACTTGCTCATTAGTAGGGATCTCTTCATTTGAATCTTCATCCTTTTCAATGAGTGGTGGCATACCCTCATATTCACTTTCTTGATCTGAGACTATTTCACCACTTTCCAGCATAACCAATGCCCTTTGATTTGGACACTGAGACATCACATGTTCAGTTCCATGGCATTTGAAACACTTAATGTCCCTCAACCTTCCTTTAGGTGCCTGAGTGGTAGTCTTAGGGTTAGACTTAGGCGTCTCACCTTTTGGCTCTTTTGATGCATGATGACTACCAAATTGGTCATCCCTTTTTGGTGGTAGCGTCCTCCAATTTTGTTGACTTTGTTGTGGTGGTGTGGTAGTGAATCTGCTACTGCCCTTGCCTTTGAGTCTTTTCTCAATCACGGAAGCAATGCCTACCAAGTCCTCTACATTCGAGTGTGGTTGTAGTTCTGCTTTCTTAGCAATCTCGGGCTTTAGTCCATCCAAGAAACGGGCCATGGTAGATTGTTTGTCTTCTTCTATTCCAGCACGCAACATAGTGATTTCCATCTCTTTGTAATAGTCATCCACATATTCGTTGCCTTGTGTGAGTGTTCGCAACTTCCTATGAAAATCTCGTTGGTAATGCATTGGAATAAACCTTTTTCTCATGAGCTTCTTCAGCTCCTTCTATGGTGATAGGGTCATCGCCATATTTTCTTTTGCTGGTGGTAGTTTGTTCCCACCACACTATGGCGTAATCAGTGAATTCCAATGTGACCAACCTCACTTTTTGCTTCTTTGTGTAGTTGTTACAATCAAATACCATTTCAATTATGCGCTCCCATTCCAAGTAGGCATCAGGGTCAAACTTCTCTTGAAAGGATGGGATCTTGATTTTAACTCCTCTAAGTGGATCCCCTTGCTTCCTTTCATATCTTGGTCTCCTAGTAGACCCTTCCTTCTCATCTACTGATTCTTTTACGTCATGTAGAGGGGTTTCTCATGATTAGTCCTGGTTCGGTTTTGAAAATTCTCCAACTGATCAATTCGTTGATATAATGGTTCCGGAGAGACTCAAAGCCTCCTGTGCAATTCCCCAAGAATAGCCTCAGTAAGTGACTTGACGTCTACTGCAGCTAAATTGCCTTCTTTTGCCATCGATCCGTGTTGCTACACAAAAAGGGCCAGTAAAACAAGAAAATTTTCCTCTCTTCACTCTCTAAGTGTTTCACTCACTCTCTATTATTTTTTTACTCAAGAGATATGTATAACTCTCCGCTCACCTTCTCAAAGGTTCCTTACTAACTCTCTTGAAGAAATTAGATAATTCTTCAAGAAGTCAAGACCAAATCAATTAAAGTAACTTGAATATGATGCCAACAATTTGAAAATGACAAGAAAGGAAAGAGGACAGTCAAAGGACTAAAATTCAGGTACAGAATAGAAGGAATGCAAGAAGTAGTTGGAGTAATGTGTGAAACCAGAAAGAAATAAAATTTCCTTTACTCAAGGAAGTTAGTCTCCAACATTAAGGAAATTGCCCTTTTCTTCTTGATTTGATTTTCTTTCCTCGTTTTTTTTACATAATTTCTTTTTTTTTTTTTTACATAATCTACGGATCACAAGAAGATCACTTGATGATAATTGGGCAATCCAAGTGCTTTGTTCAAATTCGGATTGATTTCTTCCCCAGAATTTCAAGGATCTCACGAAGATTAGAGGAAACAGTATGAGTTTAAATATAGAGTACTTTTGAATGACAAATGAACTAAAAGTAGCAAATATGGATATGAGACACGTAATCAAAAAAAGAGACAAAGAATGTTGGCAACGAAGAGTAGAACAAATCTCAAGAATCACAAGATCCAAAAAAAAAAAAAAAGACAAAATTCTCGGTGAATAGTAGTATGAAAGAATAGTTATCCCGTGAACAGTGCTGGTGAACAGTGTGTACAGTAATCGATGAACAGTAGCAAAATTTTTTTTTTTTAACAGTCAAGAACAACAAGAATTTGACAAGAACTAAAGAAATTAACAGGAGAGATATAACCAAATACCTTCAAAATAGCTCTGATACCAAGTTGAAGCGACTTACGCTTTAATTGTGACATAAACCACGATGTAAAGGACTAAGGATCGTTTGGGATTTGATATTAGTTTGGGAAAAACCTCAACCTGTTGATGACTTGTACCAACAAACCATGGTATAAAGGATTGTGGCGCCACAATCAAGCAAGAACTTGATTGATAAAACCTTTGAATACCTTAAGAATAAACCAAAGATATTCATAAAATATTTGGAGAAACCAAAATGAAACTTTAAATTTTCATTTAGTAGTATTCTATGTTGTTCATCACATAATCAGCCCTTTTAATAGGCAAAAATAGCAAAATACAATGAAAAAGGAAATAATTGTGTAGTTAAAACCTACTCAAACTCTAATACTAGTAACTTATCATACCTAACATACCATAGAGGTTACAACTTAAAAACAAGTAAAAACGTTGAAAATTTCGTCAATGACGCGTCAATTCCCACTCCGTATTCCCTGTGTATAGGAATGAGCCGCAAAAAATCAAAGCAAAACATTCTGTCCATTCTCACTGCTCCTTCCCACACGCGAGAATGTGGAGCGAGAATGATCAGAAACTTTTGTCTGTTTGAATTCTTCCCGCGAGAGTTTCTATCCATTCCCGCTGCTCATTCTAATGTGTGGGAATATGGAGTGGGAATGATTAGAAACTTGTTTCTTCAATTTTTTTCGTTGCCACTTTTTGGTCATTCTCGTGCTTTATTTTCACGCGCGGGAATGACTCGTGGAGTGGTTCATAATGGCTTCTTCCTTTTGATCCAAGTCCACTTGAAGCAAATTCATCACTTTCTGGTTTGCGTCACCCAATCCTTCAATCTTTTTTGCCTCTCCTTGGTCTTAAACAGTTAAAACCAATGCTTGACGGGCTTCCTTTAGCTTCTCAATTTTAGATTGAGTGACTGGACCCGTTGGTACTCGAATCACTTGATCATTTTTTGCTTGCACCACCACTTCTTGACTCGAGCTCATATCAGTTCCCTCCATTTGATGAGATTTGCCCTCACCCTTCACGTGATGAGGATTTGCCCTCAAATTCAACTATCACCTATATCAATAGGAGATAAATTAGATACATTAAATGTGGCACTAACATGATACTCGCCAGGTAGGTCCAATTTGTAAGTCTTGTCATTAATCTTCTTCACAATCTGAAGTGGTCCATCTCCTTTGGGAAGTAACTTGTTTCTTTTTTGGGCTGGAAATCTCTCTTTTTGTAGATGAAGCCAAAACCAATCTCCTGGTTCATATACCACTTGACGTTTTTCTCAGTTTGCTTGCTTCATGTACTGAATGGTTCTCTTTAGGATGTTTTCCCAACCCATTGATGAAGCTTTTGCACCATTTTTGTCTTTTTCTTCCCATCTAGGCTAACACGCTCAAACATAGGTAAAGTTAAAAGATCTGAAAGAGTTAAGGGATTAAATCCATATACTACTTTGAATGGAGAATATTCTGTGGCTGTAATATTCGGGAAAAAAAATATTTTTATTTATTTTTATTTCTCTTTTCACATTTAGCATAAAGATTAGTGTCTATCTATATTATTATTAATAATAATAGTTTTTCATAATTAATAAAAAATAAATAAAATATTAGGATAATGGAAGTTAGTGGGGTGGAACTGATCTCAGATTGTGGTAGAATAATATGGGGAGCAACTTCTGATAGTGTTAAGTGGTTGCCAAAGAGTGGTAACTTCCTAAACTGCCTATACTAGTAGATGTATCAGATAATTGTAAACGTACGTAACTCTTTTTCCTCCAACTCTCTCCTTGCTTTCTCTTCTTTAGTAAGACAATAGAACACTAGTGAGAAGAGGATAGATATAGTGGCTGATGCACTGAGTAGGAAGACAAGGACCATAAGAGGATCCTCAGTAGAAGAACAAATGGAGGATTTTGAATTGGAGATGGTGAACTCCACTGCTGAGGTGTTAGCTGCTTTAGTACTTACACCCACTTTGATAGATAGGATCAAAGAGGCACAAGATTTGGATACCGAGTGCATTAGGATCAAAGAGAAGGTCAAAATTGCACCCTTGGACGGATTTGAAATACAGAGTGATGGTAGTCTCTGGATGAGAGGCAGATTATGCGTGTCAACGGAGGAGTTAAAATTGGAGGTATTAAAGGAAGCGCATAACTCAAGATTTTCAGTCCATCCTGGTGGAACTAAGATGTACCGAGACTTGAAGAAAAATTTTTGGTGAAGTGGAATGAAACGAGAAATAGCCGAATACGTGTCTAAGTGTTTGGTGTGCCAACAAGTTAAAGTCGAGCATCAGAGATCCGCCGGCTTATTACATCATTTAGAAATTCCACAGTGGAAATGGGAACATGTAACTATGGATTTTGTGGTAGGACTATCTCGAACGGTTTGTAACAATGATACTATTTGGGTTATAGTTGACCAACTGACAAAATCTACCCATTTCTTACCAATATCAAATGGATTGGCTATAGAAAAATTAGTTGAGAAATATATAGAAGAAATTGTCTGCCTTCATGGAGTTCCAGTCAGTATAGTCTCGAATCGAGATCTGAGATTTACTTCAAGATTTTGGTCAACTTACCAATGTGTCATAGGAACAGATTTGAGATTAAGTACCGCTTTTCATCCTCAGACGGATGGACAATCTGAAAGAACCATCCAAACACTTGAGGATATGTTACGAGCCTGCGTTTTGGATTTTTTCAGATAGTTGGGACAAACTCGTAAAGCTGATGGAGTTTTCTTATAACAACAGTTACCACAGTGGGATCGGTATGGCCCCATTTGAAGCACTGTATGGAAGGAAATGTAGGTCCCCATTATATTGGGATGAGGTAGGCGAGAAACTGATCACAGGTCCTGATCTAGTTGAAAGAACTCTTGAAAAGATCAAGATTATTCGTGAGAGACTTAAAGTAGCTCAGGATCGAAACAAGAGTTGGGCAGACTTGAAAAAGAGACCATTAGAATTCCAATTCGGAGACAAGGTATACCTTAACATATCACCTACAAAAGGAGTGATGAGATTCGGAAAGAGTGGCAAGTTAAGTCCTAGATACGTAGGACCCTATGAAATACTTGAAAGAGTTGGGACCCTAGCTTATCGGTTAGCTCTTCCACCTTCATTGTCAAGAGTGCACAACGTTTTCCATGTTTCACAGTTGAGAAAATATGTGTTTGATCCAAGCCATATATTGGAAGACCAACCTATTGAAGTGAAGGAAAATTTGGCCATAGAAGAAGTTCCGTTACGAATCATCGATCGCAAGAATCAAGTATTAAGAAGAAGGACAATACCTAATGTGAAGGTGCAATGGACAAATCAGACTCCACGAGAAGCAACATGGGAGTTAGAAGAGGACATGCGGAGCAAATATCCTGATCTTTTCGAACAAGGTATGTAAGTTTCGAGAACGAAACTTTATTGAAGGGGGGTAGAATGTAATATTCGGGAAAAAAAATTATTTTTATTTATTTTTATTTCTCTTTTCACATTTAGCATAAAGATTAGTGTCTATCTATATTATTATTAATAATAATAGTTTTTCATAATTAATAAAAAATAAATAAAATATTAGGATAATGGAAGTTAGTGGGGTGGAACTGATCTCAGATTGTGGTAGAATAATATGGGGAGCAACTTCTGATAGTGTCAAGTGGCTGCCAAAGAGTGGTAACTTCCTAAACTGCCTATACTAGTAGATGTATCAGATAATTGTAAACGTACGTAACTCTTTTTCCTCCAACTCTCTCCTTGCTTTCTCTTCTTTAGTAAGACAATAGAACACCAGTGAGAAGAGGATAGATCCAGTGGCTTAACTAGAATCCTTTGAAGACCAAAACAAGTAAGATTCTAATATATTATTATTGTTATTGTTATGATTATTATCATTATCATTACCATATTATGGATTTTAGATTTAATTGCTAATTATTATTATTTTTCTGGTTCACTCCATAAAACTACGACTATTTATTTTGTAGGATATACGTATAAGATAGTCATAACAATTGCTGTAAACAATCGTGCATGTATAGGTATACTTGGGTTAAAGTGAAGTAAAAGAAGATGTCTAATGTGAACGTTATCATTTTTCATAGGCTAGATTAGGACAAAAAAATTGTTTAATATTGTTTCTTTACAGTATTGTTATGCGTCCCAATTGAATTGGATTTATGTCTTCCAGAAATCAAAGTGACCATGAATTAGTCAAGCCATAATAAAAAGGAATTAACTACTGCTATCATAAACCATTAGAATTTGAACACATGGAAATAATTAAATAAATAAATGTTTCCATAAAGAATCCTGTATAGACTAGCATCTTTCTCTACCCCTTGTTTTTGAACCTGCTTGATCGATGCAACTTTCTGTACTTGTAGTGCACAAATCAAGAGAAAATAATTGTGGGAAGAGCAAAACAATTCTTTTCTCTTTTGATTTGCGGCATCTTTTAATATTTATTTTATGGATTCTTTTCCTCTGAGAAGGAAGACAAAATGTTGAATTTGGAAAACTGAGAAGGTGCATATTTTAACTTTCTTCCGGTATCAAAAGGAGTTTTTCTTTCCATAAAAATATTGAAAAAAAAAAATTTCAGAATCTGGGATGTGAAATTTACCAGTTTACAAAGGTTAATTCCTTTATATTCGACTTGGGATTTTTTTTTTCGGTCTGCTATTTAAAATCTTGGATTTCTTAGCATTTCTTTATTATTATTATTATTATTTTCTTCTTTCCCAAGTCGGCAACATTTTGCAATTTAATTGTCTCAGTGCCCCTAGTTAAATTTTTTTTTTCCTTTCACGTCTTTACTGCCAATTTAGCAATGTTATATTAATTTCAAATTCCTTAAGTATTATTTTATATCTAGACTAGAGTGTAGCTTCTTGGGATATTTTTTTTTAAATGAAAGGAAACACACCTTCTGCCTGTACTTGTTTTGGTTGAAGTTGCCAATCATGGCCCCTTATTGAATCAAAGCCACATTTGAATTTGGCAGAAACAAGGTTCAAAATTGTCAATCGTGAGCCTTTAGTAAATGATATCGAATTAAGTCTATGTTCTCGGAACCTGAGTTTGTGGCTCGCAGTAGTGGCTTTGATAGATAAACGAGTATTAAAAATAATAATAATAAAATATTTTCATATATGTTAGTAGAATTTCTCTGGTTAGCTTAGTAGACTTTCTCTGGTTAGTTTAATTAATTTAAGTCTCCAATTTATAATTAATTATGGGTTAGTGTATATTGTAGTTTATTGAATAGTTAAGTAAGAGTAATTAAGATTTAATAATAATTAGGAGATTTTGATTTCTTTTGGGTAAATAGGTTTGGGTTTTAGATTGTATAATTTTTTTTCTTTCTTTTCCTTAGATAAGGGATGTGTTATTTAATTAAAAATATATATATAATAAAAATAATAATAATTTTTGCAAGCTAATTAGACTGATTATGTATCTATTATAGGTACAAGTCAAGAGTAAGAGGAGTTAGGAGTATCTATTCGAGCAGTTTGAGGTAGGTGGTGTTTACCCTCTGTATTTTTATTAAATGTTTTACTTTGATATATGCAAAAGATGGATCATGTATGCCTACTTTCAAATGTTTTATTGTGTTAAGTGCTAGAAAAATGAATGTTGTTTTTTTTTCATTGAATTATGCATGTGACGGATGAAATGATTTTTAAGTATGCAAGGCTCTAAACAGTCATGAAATAGACGGTAGGGACTATAGTCCTGTCATGTATGACAATCAAGTGAAGATTAAGGAAAATGCTTGATTGGTTATGGATAGTCATGGTAGTCGGTATAAAGCCCGGCCGATTGACTCATGTATGGGTAGGTTAAGTGAAGATCAAGGAAAATGCTTGACCTACCGCCCTCCTAGATTGGGGTTAAACTCTAGGCTGAGTACTCAGAAGCCGAATATTACATGTGCATGTTTATGAGCCATATTTGATATATTTTCTTAATTGACAAAATATGCTATGAAAATGTTCATGTTATGTTATGTGATTTGATGTTACTCGGCTTTGATAAATAATTTTATGAGTATTAAATTTACGTTACAGTTATTTTGAATTGATTATGCATGTGGTATAGTATGAAAAATGTTACAAAGGTAGTATAATTTCATATAGCTGCATGATCCAACAGAGGTGTACATGCTACCTACTGAGCATCGTGTCGCTCAATCCATTTTCTCTTATTATTTTACAGACCTTGAAGACTATGAGGTGGTATACGTAGAGGACCCAGAAGATTTCTGTTACTGATTTCTTTAGGTTTTATGCAGTAGACATTACTTTTAAGATTTAAGGTTATGTAGTGTGGATATGTGTGAAATATCTTTAAGTTACGTTTTGTTTTTCTTGATTGGGCACGTAAGCCCAAAATGGATGTTAGGTTATTTTTCTTATTAATAGTATGTACCACACTTATGTAGTTCCTTTATTAAATATTAAGGTGGTGTATTTAAAATGATAATTGGTGCCTTGTATTCTCGGGTTTTGAGGATACGGCGATTGTCTCGTGTCTGGCACGTGCGGGCTGGGGGCGTGACAGTGGCACTATGCACTGTCCTATTATATGCAAATTTCATATGAGGTAGACACTCTTTCCAAGTTTTGATGTTCTTTTTAATTATGCCATGAAGTAAAGTAGCTAAAGTCTTATTATTGCTTCAGTTTGCTCGTCAATTTGGGAGTGACTTGTAGTAGAAAATAAGAGTTTAGTTTCTATCTTTCTCCACAATGTTTTCTTGAAATAACTAACAAATTTGATGTCCTTCTTAATAACAATGGTTTTGGGGACGCCATGCAATCTCATGATGTCTCTAAAAAATAAATCTGCAACATGAAGTACGTCGTGTGTCTTGTTGCATGTAATAAAGTGTGCAATCTTTGAAAATCTATCTACAAGTATGAAGATAGAGTCGTTACCTCGTTTGGAACATAGCAATCCCAAGATAAAATCCATTAAAAGATCATAGCACGGTTCCTTGGCAATTGGTAATCGAGTGTACAATCTGTGTGGTTGTACCTTGGACTTGGTTCTTTGACAAGCAATGCAACGGCCTACAAATTTTTCCACATCCCTCTACATCTTTGGCCCAAAAAAGTGTTCTTGTAAAATAGCAAGTGTTTGGACATACCGAAGTGGTCCATTAGTCCTTCTCCATGAGCTTTCTTCACTAACAACTCACTAATTGAGTAATTAGGAATGCAAAGTTTATCCACATAAAACAAAAATTCATCATGAATAAAGAACTTGCTTTGACCAGCTCTGGAACACATGCTCACCAACATAAGAATCTTTACCATAAATCTCTTTAATTAATTCAAAACCAAGTTATTTAGCATCTAAAGAGGTTAATAGAGTATACATTTGGGACAGGGCGTTAGCAACAATATTAGTTTTACTTGTCTTGTACTTGATCACGTACGAGAAGGTCTCTACAAAGGGTATCCACTTAGCATGTCGCTTACTCAATTCGTGTTAAGCCTTGAGATACTTTAATGACTTATGGTCAGCCTTTATCACGAACTCTTTGGGTCGTAGGTAATGCTGCTATGTGTCCAAAGCTTGTACCAAAGCACATAGTTCTTTATCGTACGTTGAGTAGTTCAAAGCTGCTTCTCCTAACTTTTCACTAAAGTAAACGATGGGTCTTCCCTCTTGCATTAGCATCGCACCAATATCTACAGCTGAGGCATCACACTCAATATCAAATACTTTATTAAAATTAGGTAATGCTAAAATTGGTACTTTGAGCAATTGGAAGGCCTTATCTTCTTGTTCTTCCCAATGGAACTTTTCATTTTTCTTGATAACGAAGGTCAATGGGGCTGCTATGGTGCTGAAATACCTCACAAATCTACGGCAAAAACTCGTCAAACCATTTTTGGGCTGCCTTGATCTTGTTCTCATATACAGGCACCCCACTTTCACTAACAAAAAAACCTAAAAACCCAACTTGGTTAGTACAAAAATAGCACTTTTTAGGGTTAGCATCAAGCTTCTCTGTTCGGAGTACTTCAAAAATATGTCTTACATGCTAAATATGCTCTTTAAGACTCTTGTTGTAAATTAAGATGTCGTCAAAGTACACGACAACAAACTTTCTTAGAAATACTTCAAAAATATGTCTTACATGCTAAATATGCTCTTTAAGACTCTTGTTGTAAATTAAGATGTCGTCAAAGTACACAACAACAAACTTTCTTAGAAAATGCCTTAAAACATGATTCATTAGTCTTATAAATGTGCTTGGCGTATTTTTGAGACCGAAAGGCATAACAAGCCATTTATTAGTCTCATACTGCCTTACAAAACTCATCTAACATATCATCTAACCTATAGATAGGGTGACGATATTTTACCGTAATAGCGTTTAGAGCTCGACAGTCTGCACACATCCTCTAAGTACCATCTTTCTTGGGGACCAAAATCACTGGCACAACACATGGGCTAAGACTCTCTTGCCCATCCTTTTTGCTGCAACTCATCAACTTGTCATCGGAGTTCTTTTGTCTCCTCAAGTCCCATCTTATATGCAGCCTTATTTGGCAAAGAAGCTCTAGATACAAGATCGATCTGGTGCTCAATTCCTGTGATGGGTGGTAAGCCTTCTAATAGATCTTCAGGGAACACATGATCAAATTCCTGCAAAACAGAGAAAACACTAGGTGAAAGAGAATTGGGGTAATCACTAATGTTAAACTAACAAGGTTTGTACAAAAGTAAGATCACATGTTGACCCCAATCTAGTGCCTTTGCTACATCTTTAGGTGTTGCCAACATATTCTGCTTCTTTTTCAACCTCCCATCTTCCTCTATCCTTTCATCCAAAGCAGATCTTATCTCTTTTTTTTTTTTCATTCCTTTCCAACTCATTTTTAACCTCCTTTTGAACCCTCTCTTGATCTTCCTTAACCTGTTTAAGAGATAGATGGACTAAAGCGATTTTCCTATTTTGATGAGCAAACGAATATTTGTTGGATTTGCCTTCAAAAGTCACTTGTTTATTGTACTGCCAGGACCACCCAAGGAGGAGGTGGCAAGCATGCATTGGAATAACATCACACAGTATTTCAACCTCGTATCTTCCAATGTGAAAAGGAACTTTGACTTGCCTGGTTGTTAAGCCATTTCAACCTATAAGCCATTGAGTGCCTTTGGGTTGGTAAGACGAATTTCTCTACTATCAGTTTGCTAGCTACATTCGAGTAGCTCCCACCGTCAATGATAAGCTTGCACACCTTGTTTTTGATATGGCATCTGGTGTATAAGATGTTCTCTCTCTGTAACTCTTCGTGTAACACCCTAGAAAATGCACATATGAGAGACATTTTTTTTCTTATTTAGGGTTAAGTGTTAATCCTAGAATTATTAGTTGGGAGATTTCTTGAGTTAATTAAGTTAATTAGTTAAGATTTTCATTTTAAGCAAGAACACTTAAGTACTAAAGTTGGAATAATTTTTCTTGACCATTTAATTTATATTAGTGTTTAAATTTTGATTAGCCCATTTTACTATTTTCTAGTCTTTGGACTACTTGAAAATTTTGCTCAATTTTTCTCAAAAGTTTTACTTATTTTCTTACTTTATTTTCTTTTTCCCTTGGCTGAAATTTTTCTCTCTCTTTTCTTTCTTTCTTGGCCGAAATTCTCTCTCTTTTCTTTTCTTTTTTTTTTTGGGCCGAAATTCTTTTCTTTCTTTCTTCTTGTGGCCGGTTCTCTCTCTCCCTAATTTACTCTATTTTTGCTTTAATGATTTATGTCTTATTATTGTTTATATTAAGTGATAAGAGTTAATAATTTCAACCAATCAAATTAAACCAAGTCTCCATACTTGCATTAAATTCTCACTTTTTGCTTTACTCATGTGGGATTTTTATTGGCCAACTATTTTTCCACCTTTTCTTCATTTCTTTTCCAATTTTCCTAGACTATTTCTTTCTTCTTTCTTGCTCTCTTGGCCGGCCATCATCTTCTCCTTCTTCTCTCATTTTTGCTCTCAACTTCTTGGCTTTTCTCTCTTAAGTTTGGTTAAATCCACCATAGGAAGTGAGTTTCTTTCCTTTCCAAGCAAAGTTCTAAGCATATCTAAGGTATTTACTATGAACTTTTCTTATTGATTTCATGTTTTGATTAGTTGTTATGCAAGTTTAAGACCAAGTTTCTTGTTAATACTACTTAGAGAAATTAGTTAGAATTTGAGATTTACTTGCTATATAAAGTGTTCTTGTGGTTAGATAGACTAGTATATGGCCTTTAAATCTTGAAAATTTATGTTTTATATGTGGTTTATGTTAGTGTATGCTTTAAAACCAAGTTGGTTTTTGAGATTTTTATTACGCTTATTTCGTGTTATACTTATATATGTGGCATTTTCTTTGTCATTTAATACTTGTTATTATTATTACTTGTTTATTTGATAAAGTTCATAGAATATTAACTGTGTATAAGAGATTGTAAGAGTTATAATGATGAGACTCTTATTACACATTAAGTTATATTCTTAAATATCCTTAGTCGTAGTATTAATGAGATTGGACATCATTAATATGGGAAGACTAGCACATACTTTGCCTCTACTTAGGGTAAGTAGTAGTTGATCTCGTCAACTATAGTGTGCAACACTTAAGCTGGTATGTGGATGCTTGTTAGAGAACAAGTTCATTGGATTGATCTGCCAAGAGTTAATATTCATAGTGCTATTGAATTATACTCTTAATGACAATGGTGTAAGTGATCCTTAGACTTGAGATTACCATGGTATCTTGAGTGTGGATTGCTATGCTTTGACTCTATTGCTCGGTGCTCGTAAAAGAGTAGCCCATACGATAGAGATTGGGCATAGTATGAAGCATGGAAGGATAGTGAGTAATCGATATAGGATTCACCACTCCTTATTATAGGAGAGTATATCCCGGATTGGCCACTTGTTGAAATATGACTTAAAGAATCTTTTGCGCAAAAGTGAAAGTATGACTTGAAAGAGTTTCAAGGTTATACTTTTATGGAAAGTTATATTTCGGGAACAAGAAATTTTTAATTAGTCATTTAAAGAGTGCGCACTACACTCTTAGACTAATTGGGATATAGTGTGGTGAAAGGATATTAATTACACGGTAAAATTGTCATTGATAGGTGTAGTCTACCATATGACTTTCCTATTCACTTGGGTGGTCATGATGCATTGCTAGACACCACTCATGATCTATAAGTGCAAATTAATTAATTAGTGAATTAATGATAAATTAAAGTGTTAATTTATCTGGCTCTTAATTAATTAATTAATGAGTTATAATTTGTACTTATTGCCAACGTGAATGGAACCTAATGGGTCACACACAATAAGAACATGGTCTTTGGGTTAAATTGTTATTAAGATAAGTATAAGATACTTATGGGGTTAATTTATGTGATAAATTAACTTAAAGGACTTAATTATAAATATTCTAAGTCTTGATGGAAATTAGTTTCCTAAAAGGAATTAAGAAGCTATTTGGTTTCCTTTTGGAATTGGTTTCCTAAAGGAATAGGATTAGCTTAAGGTAAGCTTCCTAAACCTTCTTGGTTTCCAATTGCTCTTGTTTCCTTAAAGACTAGGATACTACATCTATAAATAAGTCCATGCCTTGACTCTTGGAAGATTGATGAAACACAAGATAAAATCTAGAGAGAGAAAAATTAAGAGAGGCGTGTTTTTCTCCCAAGAAAAAACGCCACACCCTCTTCTCCCTAAGGGTTAGGGTTTTGTCTTCTTCCTCTTCTTGTTCTTGTGTTCTTCATGAAATTCAAGGGAGCTAGCACTCGAAAGGCAAGGCAAGCAAGCCCAAAGGTTCCTAAAGATCGTGTTCGTGTGGATACCGTTGGAGGCTCGACACTTGGAGGGCTTTTCGTGGTAGATCAACACCTTCATCGAATAGGATCTTGCCCTTTGAAGCATAGAAACCTTCTATGCTTGAGGTATTTGTGCTAAACACCCTTTAATCGTATAGATTATATCAAAGTGATCCATGGCTAAGGTAATAAATTTTTAAATTTTCCGCTGCGTTACTCCCCTTATTACCTTACAATTTAGTTGAAGATACTTGGAGTAAAATTCTTGGAAAATGATAGAATTTTGATTGAATTTGAACTTGGGTCGAATACAAAAGTTGTAGAAATTGTTGAATTGGGTTGGAATGTTGAATTTTCTTGCAGGAAAAAAATTTTGGTTAGTTCGATTTTAAGGGAAAATGCTGCCGAAATTTCGGTAGAATTAAAAGAAGAAAAATGGATAAGTGAAATTTTAAGCTTAGAATGTGTTCAATTGAGGAAAATTTAGGTGCAGGAATTTTAGAAATGATCTAGTGATAGATTAAGTTTCTTAGACTAAGTAAAAACCCTAAACCCTAGAAACCCTAAAACCAAAACCCTAGAAGTAAGTGGGGTATTTTCTTGACCTTTTTCTTACTAAATTTACTAGGATTTTAATTGAGTTTTTATGTTATTATTTCTTTTAAATTTCAGGGTCCGAAAACACAGCACGACCGTTTCACGAGATATTTTCTTAGGCTTTCAAGGTGAGTGTCCTTATGTGTGTATGATGCATGAAATGTGATATTTTATTTGGTAAATATTATGCTAAGATTTAAATCACTATGTGAGTACATGTGTTACTTGAGGAAAGATGTGTTCTTTATCACATCTACTTCCGCAATGTGTTACTTGCTTTCATTGACTAATGTGTTAATTGTGTGTGAGACTACCGTGACTAACTTCATCGTTATTTCACAGATAGTCAACCCGGCTGCACGTGAGAGGTCATAAGGTGCTGGGTGTTTTAGGGTGTGATGTTCTTTCCTTTTGAGTTGTGAATCCTCAAAGAGGCTAACTCCGGATTGAACTTTTTGTGTGCTTGTTGGCCCTTCAGGGTTGAGATTTTTCTCCCCTGGATATGGTAGCTTGTACGGAGGTTATAAGGTGCTTGGCGGTTAGGGTTTGTGCTTGATAAAACTGATATGTTCTTTGATAAAGACCTGAGCTATTATCTCGGTCCAAATATTGTGGCTACATGATCAATACTTGCTCTTTCTGCGGTTAAGCTTGCTTCTGTAGTTGAGCCCTGTATCCTCCTTTGACTACATGTTAAATTAAATTGTTTATATCTTGATTTATTAATTTAATTGTTCGATTATTTCATTTACTAAAATAATGAGTTCTAGATATGATTGCATGACTTGGACATTCACTGGGCTATTATAGCTCATTCCATTTTATTTGTTTTCCTTTACTCAGGCCACCTGAAAAATTAAAGTTGGATCAACTAGTTTTTGATTATTATAAAAGTTTCAGTTATTGTAATAGCCGAACTGTGTTAGGCTATTTTTGTGAAAAATCATGTATATTAGGACACGTATACTTTTGATGTGAATTGAACCGTATGTTAAATAAAATGAGTGTATTTTATTTATTTCATTTTATTTTAGTTTATTTTATTTTAAGTTAAGTACGTTCGGACGTTTGCGTGAGTGCGTATCGAGACCTGGCGAGAGCTAGGCAGGCAGTCCGCTGAGCCCTTTGGTGTGCCTCTGGGTAAGGTGGGGCTGTCACACTTCATCCTTCTTGGCTTGTGCAGTCAAGGCTCTTCTTACAACGAGTACTACTTACTCATTAGTAGGAATCTCTCCACTTGAATCTTCATCCTCTTCAATCAGTGGTGGCATACCCTTATATTCACTTTCTTGATCTGAGACTATTTCACCACTTTCCAGCATAACCAATGCCTTTTGATTTGGACATTGAGACATCACATGTTCAGTTCCATGGCATTTGAAGCACTTAATGTCCCTCAACCTTCCTTTAGGTGCTTGAGTGGTAGTCTTAGGGTTAGACTTAGACGTCTCACCTTTTGGCTCTTTTGATGCATGATGACTACCAAATTGGTCATCCCTTTTTGGTGGTAGCGTCCTCCAATTTTGTTGACTTTGTTGTGGTGGTGTGGTAGTGAATCTGCTACTACCCTTGCCTTTGAGTCTCTTCTCAATCACAGAAGCAATGCCTACTAAGTCCTCTACATTCGAGTGTGGTTGTAGTTCTGCTTTCTTAGCAATCTCGGGCTTTAGTCCATCCAAGAAACGGGCCATGGTAGATTGCTTGTCTTCTTCTATTCCAGCACGGAACATAATGATTTTCATCTCTTTGTAATAGTCATCCACATATTTGTTGCCTTCTGTAATAGCTCTTTTGAAATAATTAGGTAATTCCTCAAGAAGTCAAGACCAAATCAATTAAAGTAGCTTGAATATGATGCCAACAATTTGAAAATGACAAGAAAGGAAAGAGGGTCAAAGGACTAAAATTCAGGTATAGAATAGAAGGAATGCAAGAAGTAGTTGGAGTAATGTGTAAAACCAGAAAGAAATAAAATTTCCTCTACTCAAGGAAGTCAATGCCCAAAATTAAGGGAATTGCCCTTTTTTTTACCTGATTCGATTTTCTTTTCTCTCTTTCTCTCTTTTTTTTAATGTAATTTTTCTTTTTATAATCTACGGATCACAAGAAGATCACTTGATGATAATTGGACAATCCAAGTGCTTTGTTTAAATTTGGATTGATTTCTTCGCCAGAATTGCAAGAAGGATCTCACGAAAACTAGAGAAAACAATATGACTCTCTAGAGAATTACTTTCGAATGACGAATGAACTAAAAATAGGAAATATGGATATAAGACACGTAATCAGAATAAGAGACAAAGAATATTGGAAACAAAGAGTAGACCAAATCTCAAGAATCACAAGATCCAAAAAAAAAAAAAAAGACAATTTTTGGTGAACAATAGAACAGATGAACAATGATCCGTGAACAGTGCTGTACAGTAATCGTTGAATAGTAGCAATTTTTTTTTTTTCACAGTCAAGAACAACAAGAATTTGACAAGAATTAATGAAATTCACAGGAGAAATATAACCAAATATCTCCGAAGTAGCTCTGATACCAAGTTAATGCGACCTACGCCTTACTAATGACATAAAACACGATGCAAAGGACTCAAGATCATTTGGGATTTGAAATTGGTTTGAGAAAAATCTCAACCCGTTGATAACTTGTACCAATGAACCTTGGTATAAGGGATTGTGGTACCACAATCAAGTAAGAACTTAATTGATAAAGCCTTTGAACACCTTAAGAGTAAACCCAAGATATTCAAAAAATCTTTGGAGAAACCAAAAAGAAACTCTAAATTTTCATTTAGTAGTATTCTATGTTGTTCATCACATAATTAGTCCTTTTGATAGGCAAAAATAGCAAAATACAATGAAAAAGCAAATAATATTGTAGTTAAAACCTATCCAAACTCTAATACTAGTTGTAACCTATCACACCTAACATATCATAAATGTTACAACTTTAAAACAAGTAAAAACGCTAAAAATTTGTCAATGACGCATCAATTCTCGCTCCGCATTCCTCATGCGTGGAAATGAGCCGCAAAAACTCAAAGCAAACCATTTTGTCCATCGCAGCTGCTCATTCCTGCGCACAAGAATGTGAAGTGGGAATGATCAGAAACTTTTGCTGCTTTGAATTCTTACCGTCGAGAGTTTCTGTCCATTCTTGCTTCTCATTCCCATGCGTGGGAATGTGGAGCGGGAATGATCAGAAACTTTGTTTCTTCATTTTTTCCCGTTGCCACTTTCTGGTCATTCTTGTGATTCATTTCTGCGCACGGGAATGACTCACGGGAACCCTCAGAATGGTTTATAATGGCTTCTTTGGCTTCTTCCTCTTGATCCAAGTCCACTTGAAGTAAATTCACCAACTTCTGGTTTGCATCACCCAATCCTTCAAACTTCTTTGCCTTTTCTTGGTCTTGGACAGCACGAATCAATGCTTGAAGGTCTTCGTTTAGCTTCTTAGCTTTGGCTTGAGTGACCGGACCCGTTGTGTCACGGGTCGTTCGTTTACCTCTTAACGTAACGAGCCGTGTGGCAAGTAACGCTCCGCACGCTACTTCTGCCTACTAACCGACTGTGTGTCGCAATCCCAAATAGAGCAAATTAATGCATATATAAGCTTTAGAGACACAGTGGTAAAATAGGAAATGAAATTTCATTCAATAATCACAAAGAATACAAGTTCGCTTTACAACCGTTCTCGTGTCCAACTCCTTATCACCCCCTATAGTAGTCCTGGCAAAAAAACTCTAAGTGACAGGAGTAGACACTGTTTTTTTCTACAAAAGGAAAAATACAACAATAAAGCTATTTACATGTACAAGAAGAACTAGCACCTAAAATTACATCACTAAGCTTCTGGTACTTGGTTCTTCATCCCTGGCAAGTATCGCACCGATCTGTGACCGGTGGTCCCATGAGTCCCAGGCGCTGGTGGTGCCAGGTGCGCGACTTCGTCCTCCCGGGAGTCCTGATCAGCAACGGCAAGCACTGTGCGGGCCATGCGGCTGCGACACGAGTGCGACAGGTCGTACCGACTACAACACGAGTGCGATAAGCATGGAACGCACGGGTGCGATAGGGCATGAGGCCTGCTACACGGACGCGCCAAGCAACGGCCGCACGACTCTGGGTGCGGGTTGGGCGAGCTCGCAGGCACGATCAACAACGGTGTGCTGTCTTGGGCAACATACTCCTTGGTCTTCGACAGGTGGCAAGGCATAGCGTTGAGGTGACCTGTGACACGTTGGTACTCGAATCACTTGATCATCTTTTGCTTGTACCACCACTTCTTGACTTGAGCTCATATCATACTGTCTTCATTATTGTACATTAGTAGCAGTATATTGCAACAAAAATTTATGGTTAAGATCTACAGTATATTCATAGTAGTCATTGCAACAAAAATTTGATAATATGGGGACTACAATACATTGCAGCTTACAAAAAGTGCTAGGTACGGTCCTAACTAAGGTTGTTTCATCTTCATTAGGTGATGTGGAAATGGACATGTGTACGTCAAGAACGCCTTAAGCCCTATGTAGATCAACTCGCTACTTTTGACAAAGATGAAACCTGTTCAAAATCACCAACAAGTGGAGTTGTTGTGTCTCAAGTTCTCTCAATCTCGTTGATTTCCTCCCTCTAGAAGCAACCTAGACCCTTACACAGCAACGTGGGTAGATTTCTTATTGACAATCTAAGGACTGAAATCAAGCTAATTAAGAATAACTCTAAGTGAAAGAACAAGTCGCCACAAGGTTTTCTTTGATAAAACTTAAGAGTAGTTTTTAATTCAAAGAACTAAAAAGTAATTTTCAAAGAGAAAACACTCAATTTTGATTATTCATAAAATGTACGTTCAATCGTTCACAAAGAACCTTTAAATAAGTTTACACAAGATAATTACTAAAAATAACTATTACAAATTGCATTCTATCACAAATTCTTTTTATAAATTAAGAATACAACTCATAATCTATTTAAAACTTGAAAAGTAAAAACACGTAAACAGACTATGATGAAAATCGTGGGAAAGGCCGTGGCGTGGCCTTGGTCAGAATATTCAACTCGTCTTTGTGTAAGTTTCTAATGAAGGTCGTGAGGCGGCCTAGGGCGCGGCCTTCATTAGACCACCACGCTTGGTTCTGATCAACCTTCTGATGAAGGCCATAGAGTAGGTTGTGACCACGGCTTGAGGTGCGACCTATGTTAGAAATTGCAATCCTCCATCTTTTGGCTTGGTTTGGACAGTTTGCTCATTCTCTTTCGATTTTTGTTCATCCAACTCTATGATTAACTCCTCCATGAACTTGAATGGCGCTAAATATGTCTCCACTTCAAGCTTGACTTGTGTGACTAATTGTTAGGATTATATACTATCAAAATTAAGTAAATATTACACAAACAAGTAATAAAATTTATACCCTAATACTCCTTTCCACAAGTGCATGGGCCAAATGTAGTAAGAAAAGTATTAGGGTTGATCTCACGAGTAAACACGATTTGGCAAGTACCAAAACTAATCACTTTCTTTATTATCTTAGACAATTTATCAAATAGTTGATAGGCAAAATGGAAAACTCAACAATTTGTAGTAAAGCAAATGGAGAAAATCACAATTACAAATTAAGTTAGGGATTAAAATTCACTATTGGTCACAAAATATGCAAGAATAATATTATGCTTGCTTATAGCATCTAGTCTTACTTATGAATCCATGGCAATCAAGTCTTGCTCTCGCAATGAATTAGATTACTACTTCAAAATCTCATTCTCATGATGATTCAAATGAAACTAGCAACAAGTATTCCCTATTCTCATAAGTGAAATAATCATCGGTTAGTTTCATTATTTAGTCCGTAAGTAAGAACAAGATATGGCAAGACTTAATCTTGTTCAATACATATCATTAGCTTCATCTTATTCCTTAACTTGTAATTAGTTCATATTGAATATAAAATCATATAAGAACAAGAACATAATGCATAAACTCATAACAAAGAATGAAAAGTAGAGCAATAGAGTTAGAAATTCTCATTTCTTAGGCTCAAATCTTCACTTTCTCCATTGAAGATGAACTGATACAAGTGAGATTCCTTCCAAGAGTTTCTCCACAAATATTAGTTTTTCCTAAAAACTACTAAGAAAAACACCAAACTACAACTACTTTTGGGAGTCCTCCTCCCTTCAAGACTTGTTCAAAATGTCTTGCATGACCTCCCTATTTATAGACAAATTTACCTAATCACTTAAACAATTTGTATGTCAAATTGCATGAAAAAGTTATATTGAAATCGCAAAAAGATTTTCATTCAATTTTACAATATTTTCTTGGGTACTATAGGTGCAGAGAATCATAAAAAAGTCATCAAAAGAGACTGGAAGATAAAATACAAGTCAAAGCAATCATTTTCTAGCTGATATGCTTGATTTGCAGGTTGGATCCAAGGGCTATTGGTCTGCGGATCTTGGTGCCTGTTTGTCGCCCAACCAAATATCCATTCGAAAAATTTTTTTCAGCCCTTCTTTTTGATTTATGATACTAGTCCAGGAAAACCAATATAAGCTTCTTACCGGAGAAAAGAGTTGTGAAAGAATAAAGTTGTACATGAAGGCAAGCAACCCTCGGGGAGAAGAAGAAGAGTGGTCGAAGACTACGAGCAGCTTTCCTAATCAAAAGATAGGAGAGCACCCCTTCTCCCGAAGTTATGGGGAATGGAACCACAAAGAGTGCTTACCATATGCTGACGAAGGATTTACTTCCATAAGAAGGATGAATTAGTTTTTCCTCAAATTATGAAAGTTGTAGCCTTTGAATAAGTTTTCCAACACCATAAGAATCAAGTCATTTCGAGTTCTGGATGCAAAGATATAACTAAAATACTGAGACGCGATTGGGAGAGCTTCACAACACATATGTAGTTCAGTAATTTGGATTTTTGACTATGAAAATTGAGAACTGAATTTTGATGAATCCATAAAAATTATATAGTATCCTCTTAGCTTTATAATGCGAGAAGAATCATCTTAATCCAATATTTGTAGTTCAAGTTATTGCCCAAATACATAAATGCGTCGTTGTTGTCGACCTTTTGTTTTCTCCAGTTCTTCACTTCTATTATTTTTTTGCACTTCTTTTTTGCTTGTTATTCCTCTTATGCTCTTGAAATGTTTTTGTGATGTTGACCCTTTAATTTCATGATGAATTTGTTGATGAAAATTTTCTAAAATTAAGCAAACAATCTTGAAGATTTTGAATGTAGAAGTTGTTATGTTGAAACTCCAATTCAATTATCCTTGATTCTACTATGAATTTAATTACTTTGCCTCCAATTGATTCAAATAATGATTGAATATATAAAACCTGTAAGATTGTACAAAAATTATGCATTAATTTGCTAAAAATATGAATTTCGCTTCAAAACCATAAAAACTGAATAAAAACTCTAATTTTAGGGAAAATCATCAAATTGGAGAAATTTAATCTAATTGAGCCAAATTTATGTTAAAAATACTAAAAACACACTAAAAACACATGAATAATGCATATAGTAAAATAGAAAAAATCATCTTTTATCAAACTCTCCCACACTTGAATCATTTTTTGTCCTCAAGCAATTAAAAAATCTTAAGATCAAATAATGATTGAAGGTTTGAAATAACAAATGCATATTATTGAATACACTTCCACAAAACTAAGTAAATAGATATTATGTAATTATTTATAAAGTTCTCAATATTCATAATATTAAGTAAAGGAGAAGTAATTATATCACAATTGATTTGGTTCGACTTAATTTCTTTGCCTTGCCCAATTTCACATGGGAATGAATCATATGATCAATCAAGTACTTTACATGTCTATGATCATTTTATTTTCACAAGAGGGAATGTTATGTTTAGCAAACTAATTGCTCAAAATGAAAATGTCTTTTGACGCGAAAACCGGCATTGATTGATGAAGGTTCTCAGTTACTCAATACCTTAATATTGAGCAAGTAGCAAAAACCATATTTGAGAAGTAAAATTGCCTTTTTTCGTAAGATCGACATTTGGATGAATAAAGATCCCTAATTACTCAACAATTTACTCACTCAAATGACCATACAATACTCATAATTTATGTACCGTTTTACGTGAAAGTTGACAATTTTAAATGAAGACCCCCGATTACTAAGCACAAAAATTATTGTAGTAGAAAAAATTACTTCATTCTTTTTCAAATTTTAGTATTCATATCCCTCATTTCAAGTATTAAGCCATAGATTAAATGCTTTTCACTTGACCATAATCACTATTTAACATGTAAAATTAAGTAAGGAAGAGAAATTTTGTTAAACATGCAAAATTTAGACATAATTTCAACTACTTTACAAGAGGCTTCGTCTAGATGATTGTTTTTTGGGGTGTTTTTTAAGAAATATTACTGTAGCGACTTCAAAGATTCTTCTCGATAAATGTATTTGTGAAATAAAAAGTTAATTGAAAAACGTGTTTAAAGTTTTTAAAAAACATGTTTTTAAGAAACACAAACAAACAAATGCAACCATAATTTCTCAAAGAACAAAATTCTAATTGCATAATAAGTATTTATCAAGTATATGTAGAATAGATTCATTTTAAAATGTATAAAATTACTTCAATATGTAGAGAAATTTGAAACAATCATGGTATGGCATCCTTGCCCTTTATGTAAAAGTGAAGCATTTTTGAAAAATTTTGAGGCAAATTTTAAAAAATTTTGGTATATTTTACACAATAACCTCAATTCCAACCAAACATGTATCTTAAGCCTTTCCCCCATGTAATATGTCACATTGTCCTCAATGTGTAAAAGAGAAATAAGAATAAAAAATAGAACAAGAATACTCTCTTTACTTGGTTTAAGAGTCCAATAATGTGTTGAAGATGTTCTTATACATTGTTCCATTCACTTCTTCAAGCTTGCATGTTGTCTTTGCATTGTACTATAAACTCATGGAATCCACTAAACCAATAAGTTAGAAGTAATTCTCAAATAAACTCATGTATTGGATTCCTTGGAAAAATGATACAATCGTGCACCAAGTATTAATCATATGCGCAAAACTTACTTTGACCATTTCTTTGTCACTTCATTACACAAATGCACAAATAATTTTTAATGAAAATATACCAAATGTTGTATCAAATATGATTGAATGATCCATCTCAAAATATCATCAAACAATCAAGAACATTGAAACATGCAGTGCAATCTTTTTGAATGTGTTAAAGTGTTAATTTCATGCTCATAAAGTTGCCTAAACAATCGCACAAACAATGCCATAACATTTCCCAAATAAAACCACACAAAAGCACCAATTGAGAGGCCACAATTCCATAGAATCCTGTGGGTCAGACCCACGGATCAAGTGCCTCACTGATCTGCAACAGCTCCCAGAAGTTGCAGCTGCAATTCCAAGTGGTGCAGGTTGATTTTTTAGGCAACTTTGGGTGTTGAATTTTGCTTCTTAAGTCCTCAAGTTTTGCCCAAACAACTTCACAATTATATAAGCATGTCAACAAACTTTCAAATCATGCATTAAATTCATCCTAAACATCAACATAAATGAAATGAAAATAGATTAAAGTAAGGCTCTTCGGTAAATCTGCAACTTTGATTTTCAAGATTAATCTTGAAATTCAAAATATTTTCTTTTCAAGTTTTTGACCAACCAACACTTCAAATATGTTTCCAATGTTAAAACAAAGTTGTAACATGATTTCTAGTGTTGCCAATGTTAAAACAAAGTTGTTAACATGATTTCTAGGCATAAAAAATATGAAAATTCCAAGATTAGAACCAACATCACAAAGAATCTCACTAGATGAATAATAACTAATGAAGTAGTTACCATTGAACTCAATATTTCAATTTGATTCTTTAAGTTATTCTAACTTCAAATTCACTTTGAACAAGTTTCAAATGATAAAACAAAGTTGTTCAAAACCGATTTATACCTAAAAAATTCATGGATTACCAAATAAGGATCAATATGCTAAATGAAACATAGTTCATGAATAGTAAACGAATGGAATAGTAAACTTGGAACGTCAATGCTTCAAATTGGTTTCCTTGTTCTTTTTAACCTTAAAATCATTTCAAACACATTTCAAATGATGAAACTAAGATGTTTAAACCAAATGTATCTTCAAAATACAAGAGATATGAAAATTTGGCATTCAATATCCAAGTTTAAATATGAAACCTCAAGGTTGCACATAATGCTTCAAGTTCAAGTTTAAACCAAACAAATTAAACAAACTAATTTAAAACACATATAAAACATAAAACACACCAAAAATACCAAAAACATTGGGTTTCTTCTTAACAAGTGCTTCATTTAAAGTCTAGATCTAGACTTAGAACACTTTGGTCACGTGATAGGTGTATCCCACAAGTGATAGGTGTATCCCACAAAGGATGTAACATACCTTTAGTGCTTAATTGATTAAGAAAATAAAGATGCATTCTTTGAGCAAGAATTTATGTTCCCTTGTTCACAATCCATCGAACCACTATAACTACAAGAGAAACACACTTAACAATGAAGTTATAACCAAATTTGGCTAGACTTTTTTCTTGTGTTAGCCATTCATAATTACCAATGAAATCAATATGAGAATTGAAAGAAAGTTATTTTTCATTTGCAATCACATCACATGGTATATCATCATACTTAATCTCAAATTCATGAATATATTTGTTTTAATTCATAAAATCATCATATTTATCAAAAGTAGGAGAAACTTCATATTGATCATTATCATCATTTTTTATATTTTCACGTACTTTTTCACAAAATATTCATTTTCATCATGCACAGAATCAAAAGTAGGGGGAATAGACATTGTGGCATTATCATCAACCTCTTTATTTCAATTTTCTTATCACATTGAGCATTCAATTCACACATTTGTTCCTCATTATGATCAAAAGTTGAAGATTCAAGCTATTGGTGAGCATGCTCAAAACAATGATTATTATATTTCAAATCATAATCGTCATCATCATAAAGAGCTATTTGGGATATGTTTTTGTGAGTTTGTGCTTCATTTGTTTCATGAAGCTTTTCAAATTGGAATAACAAATGATTTTCACTACACAAAGCACAATATACATCATTATCAACCACATAATGATCGTTAAACATGTTTTGGCATTCCTCATTGATCAAGCTAAGGTCATTTTCACATGCATGTCCGTGATTCACATTCTCATAATTATGTTCATTTCCCATTGTAGTATTGGAATAATCAAGGAATTGGTCCATATTGTTTTTTTCATTTTGCTCCATTTTTTTAATATTTCATTTGATTTTTGAGAATTTCTTTCAATGCTTCTTTTTATTGCATTCTATCTTCTTCAAAGATAGGCAAATTATACCATGCACCATATTCAAGGGAAATTTCACTATCATTTTCCTTTAAAATGTTATCATGTTCTTCATTCTTTAATTCAACATCATGACCTCTCTCTATGCATTGAAAATCATTCATACATGAAGAATTTTGTTCATTCTCGTGTTTATGCGCAACTTCTTCGTTACCATGATCATGAAAATCACTTTTTATATCTCAAAAGTCTTTTAAATAGTTGTCCCAATTTATAACTCCTAATTTTTCAAAGACTTCACTTGTAGGTTTTTCTTCATGATGAACTTAATTGTTTTCATATTCTTCACACAAGGCATACCAATATTCTAGTTTTGCTTCTATAATTTTATTAAAATTTCTTTCAAATATACCTTGATAAATGCTAGATTGGCATTCATCTTTGGTCATAGGTATATCATAGGATTGAAGTTCATCCGCCATGTGTTTGATGAAATGCTTTAAACCAATTCTTCAATCTTGTTCAATTTCCTTCAACTAGAAAATGCCAAGTACCTACAAAAACAACACAAGGAGGATTAAAACAACAAAAATAAAAATGTCTAAATTAATAAATACTCTCTTTTGCTTCAATATTGCCAAGTTTTCTTTGTTTCCTTGGCGACAACGCCAAAAACTTGATTGTGAGATTTATGTACTATCAAAATTAAGCAAAATTCATATAAACAAGTAATAATATATAAACTAATACTCCTTTTCGCAAATACATGGGTTAAATGTAGTAGGGAAAGTATTAGGGTCGATTCCACAAGGAATTATGGATTGGCAAATATCAAAGCTAATCACTTTCTTTATTATCTTAGACAATTCATCAAATAGTTGGTAGGAAAAATGGAAAATTCAACAATCTGTAGTAAAACAAATGGAGAAAATTACAATTACAAGTTAAGTTTGAGATTAAAATCCACTAGTCCCAAAATATGCAAGAATAAGGTCATGCTTTGCTTATAACGTCTAGTCTTACTAAGAAATCTATAGCAATCAAGTCTTGCTCTCGCAATGAATTAGATTACTACTTCAAAATCTCGTTTTCATGATGATTCAAATGAAACTAGTAACAAGTATTTTCTATTCTCATAGTGAAACAACTTAGTGCTAGTTCAATCTTTAGCCACAAGCAAGAACAAGATATGTCAAGTTTAATCTTATTCAAAACATATCATTAGCTTCATCTTATCCCTTAACTTGTAATTAGTTCATATTGAATGTAAAATCATATAAGAACAAGAACATAATGCATAAACTCATAACAAAGAATGAAAGTAGAGAGATAGAGTTAGAAATTCTCATTTGATAGGTTCAAACTTTCACTTTCTACTCTGAAAATGAATTGATACAAGTGATATTCCTTCAAAATTTTCTCCACAAATATTGATTTTTCTTAAAAACTACTAAGAGAAAAAACAAAACTACAACTACTTTGAGACTGCTCCTGATGCGAATCACGAGGGATGGCTTGATCTTCACGGTGTAGGTTTAAGGGGTAGGGATGGTTCAAGACCCGACGGATGCAATTAGCCAACCAACGCTATATGGAATGCAATTTACTAATTAGACTGTTCATCCAACCATGAACACAAATGAACCAATCCATACAACGACGCACGAATTGGGGCTTTGTGAATTTGAATCACCAATCTACTCTCGTAGATTGACAAAGCAAGGTTTCACAAGAGCAAAAAAAGATATAAATTCCTCACAAATAGAGAGAACTCAAATGATTTTATTAAACTTCTGAATGCTCCGTTATAAGGCTACTACATGGCTATTTATAAATGTTGAAGAGATAAACTAAAGATAAGACTAAATATGCATTTAAACTAAAATAAGGATATAAAACTTAAACTAATGAAAATGATAAGAAAGACTAAAAGATAAAAATCTCCTTTTAAACTATAAGATAAATATCTTCTTTTAAACTAAGGATAAGGAGATAAAATCTTCCTTAAATCAAAGATAAGGAGATTTATTTATTTTTAAAAATTACAGATTTATTTATTTAAAAATTACGACTGGACCAGGTCATCTGGGAATCACACATGGATCTCCATCTTTGGGCCCTTAGATGTCATATTGGGCTTGGATCAACAAGATAAAGGTCTGATTTGCATCTTTCACTTGGGCTTTAATTTTCCTAGCCTGCAGTGTGTTGAACTGGACTCTAATTGCATCTTGCATCTGCTTTAGTCTCCCTCTTGTCATGGGACCATGTCCTTCCGCTAAGGTCAAGTCGTTCTCCACTAAAACTGGATCATGCAAAATTACTAAATTGCCCTCATGGTTTTCATCATCCTTCCCTTCTTGAAAAGAAGTTGTCCTCGACTCTTCATGATCTGCAACAAAATAAGGGGAGAGGTCAGAAACATTGAAAGAAGGACTAACTCCATACTCACCAGGCAATTCAATCTTGTAAGCATTGTCATTGATCTTCTCAAGCACTCGAAAAGGTCCATCTTCTCTTGGCATGAGTTTTGAATTTCTTTTGTCAGGAAACCTCTCTTTTCTAAGATATAACTAGACCAAGTCTTCGGGTTCAAAAATAATCCTTTTTCGTCTTTGTTAGCACGGCTCACATATTGTTGGGTCATTTTCTTAATGTTTTGCTTTGCTTTCTCATGGATTTGTTTAACAAACTGGGATCATTTTTTTCCATCCATGTTGGCCCTTTCCTGCATTGGTAAAAGAGTCAAGTCAATAGGTGCAATAGGATTAAACCCATAAACAATCTCAAAGGGTGAATATTTATTGGTAAAATGAATAGCTCTATTATAGGCCAATAAAAATGTCCTATTAGGCCAATAAAAATGCTCATGCAAGATATCAAATGTTTTAGCAATACCAAAATTTCCTATTAGGCCACCAGAATGCATCTCTTTTATCAACAATGCATGCATGGAACAATTAGGAATGCAAAGTTTATCAACACGAAATAAGAACCCATCATGCAAATAAAATTTGCCCCAGCCAATGCCAGGCTAGCAATGGATAAAAGTTTCACCAAAATCTACATCATTAGCATATAATTCCATGATGAATTCAAAACCAAGAACCTTAGCATCTAACATGGAAAGAAGAATATACCTTCAGGAAAGTGCATCGGCAACAATATTTTCCTTACCTTTCTTGTGTTTAATCACATATGGAAAAGATTCAATGAATTCCACCCATTTAGCATGCCTTCGGTTCAGTTTGTTTTGGCTCTTAATATGTTTGAGAGCCTCATGATCAGAATGAATAACAAATTCCTTAGGTCACAAATAATGTTGCCAAGTTTCCAATATTCTAACTAGTTTCCAATATTCTAACTAATGCATACAATTTTTTATCGTAGGTAGAATAGTTAAGAGTGGGGCCATTTAATTTTTCACTACAATATGCAATGGGTTTACCTTCTTGCATGAGTACACCTCCTATGCTAATTCTACTTGTGTCACATTCAACTTTAAAAGTCTTACCAAAGTCAGAAAGGGCTAGTAGAGGTGCATGGGTGAGCGTTTTCTTTATAGTTTGGAAAGTGTGCTTTTGAGCTTTTCTCCACTTGAATGGAACATTTTTCTTGGTCAACTCATTCAATGGGGTTGCCAACGTGCTAAAGTCCTTCATGAATCTCCTATAAAAGCTTGCAAGTCCATGGAAGCTCCTCAGCTAGTCCAATGATCGTAGGAGCCAGCCAGTCTTGGATTACTTTGATCTTCTCTTCATCCACCTCGATTCCCTCGCCACTCACAACAAAGCCAAGAAAAACAACTTTATTAGTGAAAAAATCACACTTTTTCTAGTTTCCAAACAATCTTTCCTTCATTAGAACCTCTAGGACTAGTCTTAGGTGTTCTACATATTCATTCAAAGTCTTACTATACACAAGAATGTCATCAAAATAAACTATCACAAATTCCCCTATGTAGGCACGCAAAACATGATTCATTAACCTCATAAATGTGCTAGGTGCGTTAGTTAGTCCAAAGGGCATAACCAACCATTCATAAAGTCCATTTAGTTTTGAATGTCGTTTTCCATTCATCTCCTTCTTTCATCCTAATTTGGTAGTAACCAATTTTCAGGTCAATTTTAGAAAAAATAGTAGAGCCATTCAATTTATCAATCATATCATCCAACTTAGGAATAGAGTGATGATATCTTACCGTTATGTTATTAATGGCTCGACAATCAATGCACATTCTCCATGTGCCATCCTTCTTTGGCATAAGCAACACTGGAACCGCACAAGGACTAAGGCTTTCCTTCACATATTCCTTTGTCCATCAACTCTTGAACTTGTCTTTGAATGTCCTTAGTTTCTTTAGGATTGGTGCAGTATGTTGGACGGTTAGGTAAAGATGCCCCAGGTACGAAGTCGATTTGATGTTCTATTCCTCTAATGAGTGGCAAGCCTGGTGGCACCTCATTGGGAAAGACATCCTTATAATTCTGCAAGAGGGAAACGACAGCACTAGGTAAAGTAGGGGTTATATTGTTATTGTTCAACATAGCCTCTTTGTACACAAGTACTAGGAGGTTTTGTTGAGAAAACAAAGCTTGCTTGACCTCATTTTTTCTTACTACTAACAAGCTCTTCTCCTTTTCTCCCTGTATTTCTCTTTTGCTTCTTTGTTTTTCCTTGTTTTCTTTCTCTCCTCTTGTGTTCTCACTCTTATTTTTACTCTCTTCTTTTTGGCACACTTTTCTATTCTTACTTTCTCTTTTCTTTTCTCTCTTGAGTTGATCTTCTAATATTTGTTTTGGTGATAAAGGTATGAGGGCTATAGGTTCTCCTTGAAGTACAAGAGAGTAACAGTTTAGAAAACCATCATGTGTGACTCGCCTGTCATATTGCCAAGGTCTACCTAACAAGAAATGACATGCTTTCATTGGCACAACATCACATAGTACTTCGCTTTTATACTTGCCAATAGAAAACATCACCTGAACTTGCTTTGCCACCTTCAAATCACCGCATTCATTGAGCCATTGAAGCTTGTATGGACGATGATGCTTGAAGATAGGCAGACTCAACCTCTCTACCAATTTAGTGCTTGCCACATTGCTACAACTTCTTCCATCTATGATCATGCTACATACCTTGTCCTTGAATTTGGCAGCGTGTATAAAACAAATTCTCCCTTTGATCATTCTCTTCTTCCATCATTTGGACACTAAGTACCCTTTTGGTCACGAGGAGTTCTCCTTCTTTCCGCAAATTCTCCATCATCATTTTCTATGGGCAGTTCCTCTTCATCTTCAGTTGTTTCACCTTCGCTCTCTCACTCACCTATTGTTGTTGATAATCATGGCTCGTTTGTTAGGACACTTACTAAAAATATGTCCTCTTCCTTGGCACTTAAAGCATCGTATGTCACAGTTCCTTGAAGAATTTGGCTCGGTTTGAGCTCTATGGGGAGGGGCAGCAAACTTTTCTCCTTTCTTTTAGTTAGCCTCCTTGGAATTTGATATAGAAGGAGTGTCTTTCTTTGTATTATTCCTCCATGAATTAAAAGATGTTGAGTTGGAGCTCTTCCTTGCACCGTTCCTCCTTTGGGTTGTTGTTCTATCTTGATGGGTTGATGGATCATCTCTTGAAGCTCCACATAGTGACACATCTCTACAACAGTAGTAATGTCATGATGAAGTCCATGTAGGAAGCGAGCCATTGTAGCTTCTCGGTCCTCCACTACGTTGGCTCTAATCATGGCAATCTCTATCTCCTTATGGTATTTCATCTACACTCTTTAGATCCTTGAGTGAGACGTTGGAGCTTGTTGTGAAGCTCTTTATGGAAATAGGTTGGAACAATCGCCTCCTCATTTTTGCCTTCATCTCAGCCCAAGTTGGATGGGTTACTCACCATACCTGTCCCTCTCCTTTTGCATTTGGTCCCACCAAACAAGGGCATAATCAGTAAATTCAAGAGCAGCAAGTTTTACTTTTTTTACCTTTAGAGTAGTTATGGCATGAAAAGATTTGTTCAACTCGCATCTCCCACTCCAAGTATGCTTCCGGATCACTTTTGCCTTGAAATGAAGGAACTTTGACTTTGCTTCCTCCGAGGCCTTCTTCTTCATCTCTATGCCTCCTTGGTAACTCTTGGATGATTAATTGTCCTCCTTCTTGGTTGGAACTCCTCAAACTCATCCTCCTCGCACTGGCTCTCAATGTTGTCATTATGTTGATGATGTTGGGGTCGTGCAACTTGTGCTTGTCTTAGATCGAAAGAAGTTGTCCTTTGGCTATTAGTTCAATTTTCCACCTAATCCAATTGCTCATGGAGTCCTTCTAGCTTCTTATCAAACAATCTTTCAAGGTGGCTTACCAATACTTGCATTTGGAAAGGTGCTAGCCTTGTTGATTGAGTATTCTCGTGGTTGTCACTGTCATTTGCACTAGTGACTTCCTTTCCTCGGTCTCCTGCCATGTTAGTGATAACTAGAAAATAGGAAAAATGTAGGACCTCACCAAAAAAAAAAAAAAAACTCACCACTTTATGTGTTTCACTCTTTTCTTACCTCAGTATTTTCGCTCCACTCTTAATGAGCTCACTAACTCTCAAAACTCTCAATATCAATTCTAAGCTCTTATAATACCTAAAACCTCGTCAGGTGATCAAGAATGCCAATTCTCTGCTCAACCAAGCACGTGAAGGTGGATGGATCAAATTAAGTAACGAATGAAGTAAATAGATCACAAATGGTTAAGTTTAGGCTAGGTTTGAGGTTTCAAAGAAGGAAGGGAAATTCAACCACTTAGCATGCAAGATCAAGTTTAAACTCACTAAGAGTCAAATATAAATCACAATACTAAATACAAATTTAGAAATATAAAGAGAGAGCACCAATTTTGCATCTTTAAATTTCAATTTTTTTTTGTTTTTTTTGGGACTGAGCTTAACTCTTTTTTTTTTTTTTTGAATTCTGGTGCTCAACAAGAGATTACAATTTGTAAAAAAAAAAAAATTGAATTGAATTTTCAAATCTGGATAGATATATCCTTTGATTTGAATTTGAAATCTAGATAAATTTATTCTCTAACAAATAATATTTTAAAATCTGGATAGATATATCCTTTGATTTGAATTTCAAATTTGGATAAATTTATCCTCCAACAAATCAGATGATGTCTCAACCCAATAACCTTGTCAATTACAAGATAAGTGACTTTTTTAGTGTGAAAATCCTTAATCTTGCATACCAAAGGCCAAATCTGGATGAAAGGATGCTTTTTTTTTTAAATAAATGGCAGCAATGAAAACTGATAAAAAGAGAAACAAATCTAGAGGTAATGGGAATATGAAACAAGAAGGAAATCACGGTTATGGTTTAATGGTGAATAAGCAAGAATGATAGGATGGAAAACCGATTGTGTCAATCTAGTGCTCTAATACCAAGATGATGTGAATTACGAGAGGTGGCCCAATCTTCATGGTGTAGGTTTAAGGGCTAGGGATGGTTCGAGACCTGGCGGATGCTATTAGCCAACCGACGTTATATGGAATGTGACCTAGTAATTAGACCATTCGCCCAACCACAAACACAAGAAAACCAATCCACACAACGACGCACTTGGGTCCAGGCATGAATTGGGGGCTTTGTGAATTTGGATCACCAATCTACTATCGTAGTTTGACAAAACAAGGTTTCACAAGAGCAAAGAAAGATACAGATTCCTCACACAATAGAGAGAACTCAAATGAATTTTATTAAACTTCTGAATGATGCATTACAAGGCTACTACATGGCTATTTATAGCCTCCAATGCTAAAGAGATAAACTAAAGATAAGACTAAACCTGACTTTAAACTAAGATAAGGATATAAAACTTAAACTAATGATATTGATAAGAAAGACTAAAAGATAAAAGTAAGATAGTAATCTCCTTATAAACTATAAGATAAATATTTCCTTTTAAACTAAGGATAAGGAGATAAAATCTTCCTTAAATCAAAGATAAGGAGATTTATTTATTTTTAAAAATTGTAGATTTATTTATTTAAAAATTGCAGCTGGGCTGAGTCATATGGGAATTACACATGGGTCTCCATCTTTGGGCCCTTAAACGTCACATTGGGCCTGGATCAACAAGATAAAGGCCTCATTTGCATCTTCCACTTGGGTTTTAATTTCCTTGGCTTGCAGTGTGTTGAATTGGACTCTAATTGCATCTTGCATCCATTTTAGTTTCCCTCTTGTCATGGGACCATGTCCTTCCACTAAGGTCAAGTCATTCTCCACTAAAGCTGGATCATGCAAAATTACTAATTTGCTCTCATGGTTCTCATCAACTTCTCCCTTCAAGACTTGTTCAAAATGTTTTGCATGAGCTCCCTATTTATAGACAAATTCATCTAATCACTTAAACAACTTGCATGAAAAAATTGTCTTGAAGTCACAAAAAGATTTTTATTGAATTTTACAATATTTTCTTGGGCAGTGCAAGTGTAGATAATCATTAAAAAGTCACCAACAGAGACTGGAAGAAAAGTTGCAAGTTGAGGCAATCATTTTCTAGCCGACTTGCTTGACTCACGGGTCAGATCTGCAGGTTGTTGGTCTGCGGATCTTGATCCGTAGATTGCTCCCATAAGAAAGATGAATCAACTTTTCCTCAAAACATGAAAGTTGTAGCCCTTTAAATTAACTTTTCAGCATCATAAGAATCAGGTTATTTCAAGTTCTGGATGCAAACATATGGCCAAAATACTTAGATGTGATTAAGAGAGCTTCGTAGCATACAGTGACTTTAGTAATTTAGATTTTTGGCTATAAAAAATTGAGAACTAGATATTGTTTTCATAAGAATTCTAGAGTATTCTTTTAGCTTTAAAATGTAGTAAGAATCATCTCAATCCAATATTTGTAGCTCAAGTTATTGCCAAAATACAAAAATGTGTCATTGTTGTTGACCTTTTGTTTTCTCCATTTCTTCACTTCCAGTGCTTGTTTGCATTTCTCTTTTGCTTATTATTCCTCTTATGCCCTTGATACCTTTTTGTGATGTTGACTCTATAATTCCATGGTGAATTTGTTGATGAAAATCTTCCAAAATTGAACAAACAATCTTGAGATTTGGACTGTGAAACTCCAATTCAATCATCCTTAAATCTACTATGAATTTGATGACTTTTACTCTAATTGATCCAAATAATAATTGAATATATAAAACCTGAAAGATTGTACAAAAATTATTCATTAATTTACTTAAAATATGAATTTCGCTTCAAAACCACAAAAATCGAGTAAAAATTCTAATTTTCAGAAAAATCATCAAATTGGAGAAATTTAATCTAATTGAGCCAAATTTATGTTAAAAATACTAAAAACACACTAAAAACATATAATAATACATATACTTAAATAAGAAAAACTATCTCTTATCAGTGACTCATATAGATGTCTTTGGATTCCTATCACCCTTTCATTCCTCGCAAAGATTCATTCTAGAATCGCCTACAAAATGATAACAAATAGGAATACCCTTATACAAGTAACTGAAGCTATACCCTTATACAAGTAACCAAAACTATCATGTAAGTCTAATTTAGAAGTTAACTTTAGAATATCTTCAACATATGCAAATTCTCTTGACAAGAAATCAAACTCACTGAATGAAGACGTAGAAATCAAATTAAGCATTATGAGAACAAACTCAATTCTATGAGCAAAATTTCTATACACACGAATACTCAACAGCATATGACAAGTAATAAATTTACCAATATTATTATATATATTATTATGTGTTTTAGATATTATTTTAGTATAATTATAGTATTTTTGGTTGCAAATGACTCATTTTTCAACAATTTATAAGAATTAGGATTTTTACCAGAATTAGGGTTTTTGAGGTGAAATTTTTATTTGAGCAAATTAATGCACAAGTCTTATGTATAATTGCAGGTTCATCATACTAAAACTTATTTTGGATTAATTGGAGTAAAGGAAAATCAAGGTTAATGGTGATTCAAAGAGTTAAAGTAGATGAACAACTTGAAGGGAAAATTGTGTCAAAAATAATGAAAAAATTCAATTCTTCACCACAATGCTTGGAAATACGTGGAAAATGCTTGCGCACATAAGGCCCAATGCAGCAAAAATTAGAAATCAAGTGGGGACCACAAGGAGATGATCTGCGAATGGGATACGCGAATGAACATTCGCGTATCGCCATCCGCGTATCGCAATAACAGCTGGACTTTTTAGGGCATCAACTTGCATCCTCTTCCAACTAGTTCTAGCAGACATTTTTAGATGACGATAGGGTTCTACAAGTGGGAGAATACATTGGAAGAATAAATAAAGACTTTTTGTGCCCATTTGGAATCCCCAAGCAAATTTTTATCATTTCCATGCATTAATGATTCATGCAAGTTGGAAAATGACTTGAGGAGCATTTGTCTATAAATAGAAGTCATTTGTAGAGCATTTAAAAAGAAGTTTTTAGTTGTAGAAAGTAGTTATAGTTTTTAATTTTTTTACTTAGCTTGGTAGAGAATTAGTAAAATTTTCTCAATCCTTCAATAGAGTGGTGAGGAACATTGTAAGAGACTTTTGTAGTGCAATTTTTTGAAGGTGAATAAAGAAGAGGACTAATTCTCATATTGGTTGAGCAATTCTCAAACTCTATCTCTTTTATTTTCAATAGTTGCCATGAATTCTATCTTTAAAGTTGAACTTTTAGCTATTTCATTAACCATGTCGAACTAAAGGCTTCGTCTAGATTATAGATAAAGCTAATGAATCAACAAACATGATTTAATTTGTTGCACTTACTAAACTTGTATTTGTTTATTTACTTGTTCAAGTTTAAACACTTGTTTTTGCTTGGCCAACTTAAACAAGTCATCTAGTTTCTACTTGATATTGAGAGATGCATGTAACAATGGAAAATGAACAAATAATGCTTAAGTAGTTCATATGAGAATAATAGATGCTTAAGTGAATCACTACAATTCATGTTTTCATAAGATTTCATCATGAGAATGTTAGAATCTTGTCATTTCATAGAGAGATCTAGTTATGACACATTTGGAATTGGATTCTAAACAAAGCAAGATAACACTTAGTAGGTCATTCATGCTTGATTCATTAGTAAATTCTATGCTCTAGGCTTTTTTGCTTGAATTTTACAAAAGTTCTCAATCATATATCTACTCTATTGAAAGGACCCCATATCACTCTTAATTTCATTTATGTTTAGATAATAAAAGTTAGTGAAAAAGTCTTAGTAATTGCACATAAGTGATTCCTCATGAGATTCGACACCTAATACTCCAAATACTACAATCGACCCATACACTTGAGGAATAAGTTGGGAGATTAAGTTTTTATTACTTAATTTGTGTGTTTTTGTTCATATTGTTATATCTAATCTACACCACGTTAGCATATAAGGATTATCTTGCGACGAACTATAAAAAGATAATAATAATCTCTCATAACCAAAACCTAAAGAAAATGACTCAACCAAATATGGACTATGTTGATCATGCAACATGCTTCCTAAAACACAAATTTTAAACAGATTTAAGTTGCCAAAGCAGAATTCATGTTCATGTAAATAGATATTAACGCACGCGTTTTATGAGAAATCATGCAATTCACAACAAGCCAAGATGTATGATGCACAACTGACTAATAGAACATTTAAAAACTGAATAATCATGTAGAAATGATCTAAAATGCAAGCTTGAACTAAAATTAAAAGCACATAAAATATGGGAGCTTAGTTTCCTACGCTACCAAGTAACCCAATCAAACCAAGAACTTTTGGTGGTGGTATTTGAAAATCCATCAAATTGTTCAACCAACAATGCCTCCTCTTAACCAACTTCAACCTCACGAAGATATTTTCTTGTGGATGGTGTTTCTTTTGGGGATACAACCTGCAAAATCGACACAAAAACACTAAGAACAAAATGGTTAAGTGAATTAGCAACTGACACTCTCTTCTTTGAGCACATCGGTACAAAAGATGTTGGCCTTACAAGTAATATAATCTTGTTTTAACTAACTCTCTTGTTTTCCTCAAGATTTTCACTCATGGTAACAACTCTCTTTCTTCTCTTAGTCTTTCCCTCACTACCTCTCTTTTCTTGAGCTCTCATCTTGCACTCATTGGCGATTTGAAGTTGATCTTGATAAGCTTTAGTTGGCTTCAATGGTGCTAAGATAATACTCCTTTTCTTTCACATGAAGGAATAAGTGTTTTTGAATCCATTGTAAGTCACCCTCCTATCAAATTGCCAAGATCTTCCCAAAATCAGGTGACATGCTTGCATAGGTACCACATCACACCAAACTTCATCTTTATACGCTCCTATGGCAAAAGATACCAATACCTTGTTGGTGACTTTGAGATCCCTAGTATTAGAAAGCCATTGCACATGATAAGGTTTCGGATGTCTCATCCTGGGAAGATTGAGCTTTTCTACAATTAGAGTAGTTACAATGCTAGTACAACAACCATTATCAATAGTTACATTGCATACCTTGTTTTGGACCAAACATCAATTATGAAAAATCTGCTCGCATTGCACTTCATCTTCTTCTTCCTTAGATTCAATAGCAAATGCCTTACGAGTAACCATTAGATCTCCAGAATCAGCTTCAGTGAAGTGTGGTCCACTTGGCTTCTCTTCATCACTCCCACCTTCCAATGAAGGCATCTCTTCATCACTTGAAGTTATACTCTCAATGTCTTCATTATGAAACATCACTATCGTTCTCTTATTAGGACACTCAGAGGCAATGTGTTCACGGTCTTGACATTTGAAGTATTTAATATCTTTTTGATGCTTAGGTGCTTCATTCTTCACCTTGGACGTCACTTTGCTAGATGATGACTCAACTTTACGCTAATGGCTCTCCTTTGGCTTATGCTCATCACGAACCATCTTAGTCTCATTGGTTCGAGACTCTCTTCAAGGATCATGACTTGAAGAACCTTCATAACCATGATTCGAAGAATAACCACAAGCTCTCCTAGCCTTGAGTTGCCGTTCAACGATCTCAGCTTTCTCTACCAAGTCCTTAAGCTCTATATAGTTCTGCAACTTGACTTTCTCAGCAATGTGGGGATTGAAGCCATTTATAAAATGAGCCATGGCCACCTCTTCATCTTTATGGATATCACTTCAGGATCATGAGCATCTCCATCTCTTTACAGTATTCATCTACGGACATCAACCCTTGTGTGAGTTACTGTAGCCTCTTACGTAAATCCCTCGAGTAGTGGTTAAGAATGAAACATTTTTGCATTACAGTCTTGATCTCCCTTCACGAGCTAACTAGGCAGCTCATCAAATCTCCTATTCTTCACCAGTTGTTCCCACCATACACTAGCATACTCGACAAATTTCATAGCAGCTAGTTGGACTTTCTTCTCCTCAGCATAGTTCTGCATGATGAACACATGATCCATCTTTCATTCCCATTCCAAGTATGTCTCAGGGTCATTTGTACCCTTGAATGGTGAAATTTTCATTTTAATGCTCCCTAGGTTGTTGTCATGTTCATTGGTAGCTCTCCTTCCTTTGCGGGAAGTCACTTCGCCAGAATCATATTCTTCTTCATACTCATCTTCGTAGGTAGGGCAATGAGATAGCTTGATCTTTCCTTTTTGAGCTGATTCAATACCATCCAAACAAGCATTCTTGACAAATTGTTCCTGCACAATTTTCATAAAAAGCTTAAATTCAGGATCATTAGTAGATTGCTTTTTCTCCATGATATTTAACCTGCAAGAAAACACGTAAGTAGTAAGGAAGAATAGCAGAAACACTCTCTCACTCCCTAAATGTTTCACTCTTCACTCTTGTATCCCTCAAGTACAATGACTTTTACCCGATGATAGTCTCACCAATTAAGCCTCTTTCCACACTTGAGATCACTTCTTGTATGTTCTTTATTAAAAAACCTACTCAATCAAGCCTTACCAAAGTCCCTAAACTACCAATTCAATGAAGAGAATAGGGATATTGAAGATTAGGAAACTTAGAGTTGGGTTGGATTCACAAAGAATTCAAGAATATCAATGAAAGCAAGATTGTGACTCAAGGACACAAAAGATGACAACCTAATGTGTGGTTCCTTGTGTGTGAAATCTTAAGGAGTAGTGCTTTCTTGAAAGAAAGTAGTGCAAGAATCAATTCTTTGTGAAAAACAAAAATTCAGCTTTTCCTAGACCAATTAGGATTTGGTCTAACTCCTTTCCAAATTCAACTATCAATCAAAACTACTTTAGGACTTGATTTCCCTTTCAAAACCACACCTAAAGAACCCTTTCCCAAGCTGAAATTTACTCCCAAATGGAGAAGAGGAAATACTTTCCTTTTCCCTTTTAGGCTCTATAGGTCTTAGAACAAATAGGATTTGGGTTATTTTTCTTTTTCTTTCTAGTTGCCTCTAGTTGTACAAGGATTAGAATTGCCGGTTGGTGCCTTTTAAGACACAAATTTTGGGTAGTTTTAAGCCTCCAAATTTCATGATTCTTGCTGCCAAATTTCCAGAAAACAAGACAATACAAGTTGGAACAAAAATCACCCAAGAATGGCAAGACTCTAGGATCAAAATTCAATAAGACAGCAAGGTATGTCAAGAAAATTCTGTTTTTGGCTTCAAGAAACAATTTCCAGCAGCTAAGAATTTCAAGAAAACAAAGATAACAATCAACCAAGTCAAGATCTTCAAGAAGATTATCAAGAAACACCCATGAGTTGCAAGAATTTGATCAAGACTTCAAGATTCTATCAAGGTAGCTTACTAAGTTTTAAGAACTCACAAGGTGAGTCTTGAAACACAATTTTGACTTCAAGAATAACAAGAAGAAATACCAATACACCAAGAAAACTGCTAGAAAGTATTTTGGACCGAAGGTTGTGCAAGGCTTTTTCCCTCCTACTTTGCAAGCCTCTTGTGCTTAATGTTTTCTTCTGGTACACGGCTACTTCTTTAAGTGCACGCCTCCTCCTTCTCCTTTTCTTTTTTTCTTTTTAACAACGACACACCACAAAAACTTTTCAAGATTTAACACTAGAAACTTGGAGTTTTCTTCCTTGAAAAATCATTTTTTTCACAAGCACTAAATTCAAAAAAACCCGATAATACACAAGAAACAAGACAACCACACAAACCTAGAATTCTTGATTTTAGACAAATCAAGAATGGCTCTAAACCCTAGTATAATTTCAGAACGGCACTAGAACAAATTAAAATAGCAAGGAAATGGCACAAACAATCAAGATACCAAGAGAACAAAAGCAAGAAAATTTCGACAGATTGGGATCAAGATAACGGCGCAAAAATAAGATACAAGACAAACGAATTTTGACACAAAAGAAAAGAAAAGATATACCCAAATTTTTCAAAGGAAAATTGGGTTGGATAAACCTGGAAAAATTCAAGGGGATTAGCTTTGATACCAATTGATGCGTAAACGGACGTGTGTACGCTAAGAACGCCTTGAACCCCAAGTAGATCAATTCATTAATTTTTGACAATGATGAAACCCGTCCAAAATCACCAGCACATGGAGTTATTGTCCCTCAAGTTCCCTCAATCTCGTTGAGTCCCTCCTGTAGACACCAAATTTTGACACACTGTTTATCTTTCTAATATTGGGGGCATTTTTCTACTTCTGGGATAAAAAATTTAATTTTTGGGCAAAAGGGGGCGAAATCAATAACTTCAGGGGACAAAACAATAATTTTTAGGACATAAATATTTTTTCATTAGTTTTAGGAGTTTAAATGTACATTTTGTTTTGTTATACATGTTTCTAAAATTTTGTGATTTTTCGAGTTCAGCTGGTATTTTTTCTATATTTCACCAACCCAGGGGCAAAATGATCATTTCGCCTCGTGAATACCATTTTCGGTCTTAAATTTATTTTTTAGTTCTTTAAGTGTGTTTCTAAATTTTTCTATTTTTCGGAACCAATTACTATTTTTTTTGTAAATATTGTGTTTAAGGGCAACATAGTCATTTCGTACCTAGAATGCATTTCTCATCAATTTTTTAGTCCTAAATTTATTTTCTAGGGTTTTAAACTTATTTTTAATTTTTGGTAATTTTTTGAGGCCAATAGTTATTATTCTGTATATTTCGTTAGTACAAGGGCAAAATGGTCATTTTAGCTCTTGAATGCCCTTTTTACCAATTTTTGGGTTATAAATTCATTTTTTAGATTTTTAAACCCATTTTTAATTTTTGGACTTTTTTTAGGTCAACTGCTATTTTTTATAAAATACTATGTTCAAGGGCAAAATGGTCATTTTACACGCAAATGTATTCTTTACTGAAAATTTTTGAGGCCAATAGTTATTATTCTGTATATTTCGTTAGTACAAGGGCAAAATGGTCATTTTAGCTCTTGAATGCCCTTTTTACCAATTTTTGGGTTATAAATTCATTTTTTAGATTTTTAAACCCATTTTTAATTTTTGGACTTTTTTTAGGTCAACTGCTATTTTTTATAAAATACTATGTTCAAGGGCAAAATGGTCATTTTACACGCAAATGTATTCTTTACTGAAAATTTTTGTGATTTAATAAAATTTGTTATTTACATTTTTTTTTAATTTTTCACTTTTTTGAGTGTTTTAGAAAATAATGACATTTTTTACTTTTAATTTTATTCTTTTTTTGGTGTTAAAAAATTATTTTTAGGATAAAATTAAGGTTTTATTACTAGGGGTGTTTTGGTCATTTTTATCCATTTCTTGGAGGACAAGATTAGCTTGTACTATAAATAGCTCATTTTGGGAAAGAGAAAAATAAAAAAAAATTAAGCGAAAAAATCAAAAACTTAAAAACACATGCCCTTTTATCCATTAAAATCAAAACACATTTATTCACCTATACACACACACACTTGCCGTCATTTTCATTCCTTGTTACTGTTCATCGTCTCTTCAAGAAGATAGTCACTGTTCATCATCAAATTAGTTTCCAAGCTTCAAAAGGTAAGTTCTTAGTTTCTCTCTTTGTTTTGATTCATTTCTTTTTCATTTTCATATATGAATCTAACTATTTGAATTCATTTATTGGGGGATTTTGGTTGAATCTGATTTTTTTTTTGGTTGTTTCTTTGAGGGTTTTTGTTTCCTGCCTCTAAGTTTCTTCCACCGTTCTCCACCATCCACCATCGTAGCCCATTTAAAATCAACCATAATAACTCAAAATTAAGCAAGCACAGACACAGTGGCATCCTTATCTTTTGCCCTTGCCCAGACAAACAATTTTTCCTAGCCAGCCTTTCCTTTTGCCCACCAATAGAAATTTCAAAAGCTGAATTGCTAAGCCCCTCTCTTAAAACAATAGAACCTCCATTAAACCCTAATTACCACAAGTGGGCTACTCATCACTACCTAAGCAACAACCAGTAACTCCACCAGATTCATCGCATCACCACTTGTAAACAACCACATAACCATCACAGCCCATGTAACTCTCTCCCAATTAGCAACCTACAAAAATCACCTAGAACCACAAACAGACACAAACACCTCCTATTACCACCCATAAACTCTCCACCACAAGCCCCATCCACCACCAGCCTCAAACAATCCCCTCTGCCTCGCCACCAACGCTCACAACCTTAGTCATCTGAACCACCCAAACTGCCACAAACAACCCCAAAATACCATCAACTAAGCAACTCAACCGCAACTAGTTCACCATCCTCTTGCCCAACAACTAGTAGCTCTACTCCACCTCCAAGCCACCACCACCGTTCATCTCTACCCGAAGCTAATACCAACCATCACAACCAAACTTCACCAAACCTTCATCAGCAGTCCCATTCCCTACTGGAGCCAATTAGCGCCAATCACAGTTACAACCACCGCCCCTGTCTTTCACCATCCCCATCCCTGCCCTTAGAACTATCAAACGACAACTTCACAAATACGGCAAGCAACCATAATAAATCAATTCCACCATTCAACCCCCAATCCCCTCTGCCTCACCACCAACACCTACAACCTGTAAGGAAAAACAAAACGAGTCAAAACAACATAATAGCCCACCCAAACAACATCAGTCCCATAATCGTCCAATTCTGCTACCTTAAGCCAGCTCTACCACCATGCAATTCATCCACCAGAAGAAATAAAAAAAGTAGAAACACCAAATAAAGCCCATCGTTGTTGCCCTCAATATATAAGAAATGTCAAAACAATAAAGACACAATCAGCCCTAATTCGCACCTCCCTTGCTACCTGCTCCCTCAATTTCACCACACATCACCAGTTCCAGCCTTATTGTCGCCACCCCCTTGCCACCAATCAATCAATGACAACTTACCTAATTGATCACACAAACCACCATAATCACCTACCCAAGCCCCTAAAACTTCGCCTTCACTTCAATCGCCACTCATCGCAACCACACCATCAGGCCCATCTTTGCCACCCCTCAACCTCTCCCAATTGCCAGAATCCTTCCAATCCAAGGGAAGGGCTAATTAGAGAGAATAAGAGAGGGAAGGACGAGAGAGAACGCATCATAGTTGGAAGAAGAAATAGGGGAAGAAAAGAAAAAGAGAGAACATAGGTAGGAGAATGAGAGACAGACACAGACAGAGACACAAAACAGAAAGCAAAAGAGGAGAACTAAACAGAAGAAAGAACTAAGAGAAAAAGGGGGAACAGAGGCTGTGAGTGAGAGAAAAGAGAGAGTGAGAATAGGGAGAGAGAGACGGCAGAAGAGAAACTAAGAAAGAGAGAGAAAAAAAGAGAGGGCGTGAGAGAAAACATGGAGAGAAAAGGAAAGAGAAAGAAGAAACCAGACAGAAAAGGAGTGGAGAAAAGAGAGAGAGAGAGAGAAACAGATCAGAGAAGACGATTTGGGGGTAATTGGGGGGTTTTTATCATTTTTGCCTTTTGATTTGGTTTAATGTTTTAATTTAGATTAATTGTATTTGTCTTTGATCTGATTGGATGAAGCATTAGTTTAGTTGATTAGTTGTTTTACCCAAATTAGTAAATTTAGAGTCTTAATCTAGTCTCTTTATTTTAGTTGACCTTTTCTTTTTACGGTTATGTTGTCATTGAGTAGTCTTTTTATGTTTTTTGTCCCTAGATTCTTGGTTAAAGTTATTTTGCCTCTTGAGTATTTCTTAAGTCTTGCATTTTAGTCCTCAAGATCTATGGATCGACCCCCAAAATTTTACTTTCTTTCAATTTAGTCCTATGACTTGCAAATTTCCCCATATTTGCTGAATTTACTATTTTGCTCCCCCCAATTTACTTTGATTTGCATTTTTACCCTTAGACTTGTGTAAAATTTCAATTTTTGCCCCTTTATTAGTTAGAATTTCCAATTTACCCCTTAAGCTTTATAGAAATTTATTTTTAGTCTCCTTAGTTGCTAACTTTACATTTTAGCCCAATTTGTCAATACTTACCTATTTTACGCTTTACTCATTTATATTGTGATACTTTGACATGTTTACTTGTATTCTAAAGCATTAGTACCAGATCTTTAAAAAGGTACCCCATTACATGTTAAATTCTCTTTATGTGCTCCAATATGCTCCTATGTGAATTTTTGTGCATTTTCTGCAATGAGTTTCTTATTTTATATACTTTTTGAGTATTTATTTACTTTGTGCTATTTAGTTCCGAATTTCGTTATTTGGCAAAAGTATAATAGATGGCTAAATTTTACTATGTTTGCAAGAATTTATATTTAGATAGCCAATATAATGGTTATATTACTTTCCTTTCGTATTTTTACAAATATTTGTGTATCTAAATAGCAAATGTAATAGATAGGCTATTTTTACTGTTTCCCCTCTTAAAATGTAGTCCAATCCCCCCATGTAATAGTTAGGGTCTATGTGCTTTTTGCGTGCTTATGTGCTTATTTGTTTTACCGCTTTCTTCAGGATTTTGCATCTAGATATCATGCCTATGTGTTATGCGCTCCTTCATGTTCTTATAGGTCTTTATATGGTTATTTGCATTTGATTTATGTTTTATTAGCTTTTATTATTCTGTTACCACACTAGTCTAACGGTAGTTGTGGTTTTATCATTTCCTCGTTAGTCCAACGCTAGTGGAGAATTTCTAAAAAGGGTTAGTCCAATGCTAAACCCTTATGGCATTTTTAGTGCTAGTTTTACTTCTCGTGTGTATGTCATTTCATTTCACACACTTTCCCTTTTCTTTTAGGGATTTTTTTTCCATTTTGCATGATTCTTGTATATATGTTATTACTATTATCTATTTTTACACATATTCAGTGCATGACATCTAGATTGCGTTTCACATAGAAGTTTAGGTCTTTTGCGTGATTCGACTGGAAATAGTCGCTTTCTCACGTGGGAAGCGGTGGCATAACATGCAATTTCTCCCATTGTGAGTAAGAACAGTCAGTCACAAGTTTTAGTTCCCCGTACCTATTATGTTGCATCCCTACCTCTTTGATCACTTATTTTCTATATTACTATTTTTCTTTTCTTTTTTTCATTTATTTTTTGCATTCACACTCGTGATTCTCTCGGGGCCTCGTTCCGGGTTTTCGTAATTAATGCAATAATTCCAATCAAGCCTTGATAGGACTTTTTGACCCTCTCGACATCATATTAGACTTAGGATTTGTATTCATTTAGTTACATTCAAATGCGATGGAACTTAGGGTTATTTTAGAAAAATTTGATTAAACCTCACAACTAGGTCGGCTAGGTAGAAAGGGTGCCTTAGACGCGAGCCTTTGTCTTTCCTTTCTTCAAATATGACTTTCAGACCTTCTTCTCTCGTTTTTTCCTAGACCGGATTCGAAAAAGTGTTTCCAAATATTTTTTCAAAAATTTTTTATTTTTGCTTTGTTTTGTTAAATGATTTTTCGGGTGACTTGGTATACCCTAACTCAATACCAAGTGGCGACTCCATTTTTTACAAAACCTTTTTTTCAAAAATTAGTTAGCCAAAACTGTCGCACTTTTAGTCTCGACCTTATTTTATTTTTTGAATAAATACCATTTTTTTTAAATAGCACATTTTCACTAAAAATTTGATTTTTTCTCACATACACATGGGTTTTCCAAAACTTTCTCTTCAAAAAGAGTCACTGGACTGGACCGCCTTTTCGGGGTGCGACAGTCACGAACCGTACCCCCGTGCGTCATTTTTTCGGGGTGCGATACCTCCCTCTAGAAGCAACCTAGACCTCTACACAACAATGTGGGTAGATTTCTAGTTGACAATCTGAGGACTGAAGTCAAACCAATTAAGAATAACTCTAAGCAAAAGAACAAGTCGCTACTATGGGTATACACTTGTATTGATGTAGAACCTAAAAAATTAAAGAAGTTTGGATATCAATTTAACACACTCAGGGGCCATTTGGTTTAAATTTCTCAATCACTATCATTATGGGAATCATTAACCCTACTGTGAGTATGGGTTTTGATGATTCCCCCAACATGTTTGGTTTAATAATGGAATGGGTATTATTATAAATACATTTGTTTGGTTTACTGGAATGACTTCAAGTAAATTTTAAAATTTTTATTTATGATATACATATTTTTTAGATTTCTTATTTTATATCTTTTTAAAGAAAATTTCTAAAAATACGTCTTCAATTTTAAATATAGCGATGCTCTAATTTGAGTTTTATGCAAATGATAACCTTAAAAAAAGTCATTCTTATTGTATTAACAGAGAGTACTATATATCTTTGATTTTTAGTTCAAATTTTTATAAAAAAAATTGAATGTAAAAAAAATCATTAAAAAAAATTTTATAAAAAAATTATAAAATACAAATCAAGAATATTTAAAATCAAAAGACAAGAGAGAGAGAGAGAGAGAGAGAGAGAGAGAGAGAGAGAGAGAGAGAGAGAGAGAGAGAGAGAGAGAGAGAGAGAGAGAAGAATAGTATATTGATGGTGGATAACTCAAAATATATGTATTTTTTCAGTGGGAGTGTTTTTGCCCTTAATCATAAAGGTTAATGGGTTTGATCGAATAGTATTTTGGGGAGAATCATTAACAGCCCAATTAATTATTATCATTTCCATTGAATGATAGTAATAGTTGTTATACAAACATCAATAATGGGTGTCATTACTTATGATACCTATTCCCCTTCTTAATTCTCCTAAACCAAACACCCCCTCAATTATATGGGAGGAAATAATTTACTTACAAAAAATATGCGGGGGTGAAGATGAACAAAACAAGTATATATTATTAATTAATAACTAAAACGAGATTATTAATATTTCACTCTTTTCAGTTGTACACAACACATAAATGCCCTTTTTATAGTCCATAAGACTTGGTAAATAAGAAACAATTAACCCTAAAAACTACCTAATTGAATATCCAAACTACTTAACAATAAAAAACCAAAAACTTGACTTGTCCAAAAGATTGCTAAAAATTCATATGGAAACTACTAGAATGATTAGGCTTGGTTTTATGCTAACAATGCTTCCCTTGTACGAAACTTTCTATTGAATAGGAATTGGCCAAATCCATTACGCACAAATCTCCATTGTTCCTATCAAAGCCAATTTGTAATTGGGCCGTTACGAACAAAATCTCCATTAAAATCATATGAATACCAATCTGTGATTGATTTTCCAAACCTTTAGTTGGCAGATCTTCATAAACCAGAACAGTTCAATCTTTGTCAATCAATTTGTGATCAATTCTTTTTCGGCCTGCACGGTTTCCAAAAACTCCCCTCTCTATATATTTCTACGTCTATCATATCACTCCAAAAAACAATGGTTCCGTTTAGATACTATTATTTAAGGTTTTTTGGAAATTTTTTTTTAATATGTTTGGATTGATAGAATTGTTTTTAAGAAAAAGTTAAAAAATTTTTTAGTCAAATTTTTATTCAAATTCAATTGTTTTTTTAAACACTTTTTAACAACTTTAATGACTTTTTACACAATTATTCATAAAAGCAAACGCACTTATGTTCAAAGTTTGTTTAGAAAAATTAAAAAAATCGCGAGTAATAAGATGTGATCTATTGTCAGTGGATTTTGAAGTGGGTTTTGTGGAACTAGCACTGGTACTGAACGCTTGAACATAAATGTGAGTGTCTAGCACGAGTGCTCGTTACATAAAAATCCACCACAAAACCCACCGATATTAGATCTCATTTTGTTACTCATGATTTTTTCAAATTTCTAAGCAAATCTTGAATATAAACATGCTTGCTTTTGTGAATAATTGTGTGAAAAGTCCCTAAAATTGTTACAAAGTTTTTAAACAAACCAAAAACTTATTTACAATCCAAACACTTTTTCATCTTTTAAAAAAAGTCAACAAAAACACACCAAATAATTTTTTCAAATAATTTTCAAAAAACACTCCAAATAATGCTATCCAAACGGAGCCTATATTTCCCTTTTTCTCCGACGTCTTTTGTCTAAATTAGGTTTATGGCATAAGTTTCAATGGTAGGTGCTGTAAATTCAACCTTGGGCATAATTCAAACAACTCAATAGTTCAGGACAAACTGGCTACCTTAACTTCAACAATTAAATTTTCTAGGGCAATACCATCAATCTGAACTACTCACCCTCAGGTCAATCCTTTGAATCTAAATATCTGATACTAGATGTCGAACCAAAAAATGTTACAGGAATAGGGAGATCATAATAATACAATTAATATATAGGAGAAAATAATTTACGCATATAAATTTTGTATGGAAGAAGAAAATAAGTCAATAATGTATTATTAATCAATAATAAGAACAAAACTCTAAATATTTCAATTTTTTTAATTGAAACAAAACCAAATTCCCTACTTATAACCTATAAGACTTGGTAATAAGAAACAACTTACATAAAAACTTATGTAATTAAATATCCAAAAATATTTAACAATAAATCACCATAAACTAGTCTTGACAAAGAAACTGCCTAAATTTTACACGGAAACTAATGGAATTACGGCTCAGTTTAACACACCCAACATTTGAAATTGGTTCAGTTTGACCTCCGCATCATTTCGACACAGTTATTGTCATTCCTGGTGGTTTTAATTACCAAGTTACCCACCAAATTGTATCAAGGGTATAGTGCAACTTTCGTTTATACAACAGGCCTAGTTAATTCTGTTTTGCAAATCTTTACCAGTTGATTTGAGTGTAGGGCCAATGTTTCTACTTTTCGATCCTGGTCCCCATGTAAAAATATGTGAATAATTTATTTAATACCTTTCGGATTAGGAAAATGGTACCATCGAACAAGTTTTAGCATTTAAGTACTTATAAAATTGCTTTGCTATTTGTCTGGAGATGGCACTGAATATTAAAAACCAAATACAATGGACAAGCCGAATGAATTTTGGATTTAAGGGAGTTCTCTTTGTATCACATTTTATTTAGACAGGAGTAGGGCTTCAGTGGAATAATTTATTGCCTTAAGATACAAGAATCCAATCCATGAAATAGGTCTTAGCTCTGGCTGACCATTTGATGGTCTCAGCGTACATTTTGTCTCCAAATTGGTAAGGGAAAGTTACATCATGTTTTATACCTATTTATACATAGAAAATAGTTTAATTAACTATGTGTGGGCTCATAATTTCTATTTCTTAATTGGCAGGCCAGCTTAATTAAATTCCAAAAGGCCGAAGTAGTTAAAATATACATTGTCATACAAGTGGTTTACACACTATCCAGTAATTTGTGTTCTACAGAGAAGATGTGAAGACAAGTTGTACTGCTGTATCAAGGACCACATTGATGGAGCCACAAGTAATAAAGAACTATCTTTATATGAAGTGTATTGACGAAAGCAGAACAAGGCAAGGACACACATCCAATGATTAGAAGTAGAATTAGGAGCTGTGTGCTTGTCCGCTAGTATAATTTATTATCATGGAATAAACTTTTGATGGTACCAACTAGGTTCAGTTGATATCGGTTTGAATACTTCTTGACATATGTTCAAAAAAGAAAAGAAAAGCTAAATTAAGCCTATTTCCATTTGATTGGATGTAAAATGGCTTCCTTAGAAAGTTGTTTATCTAGGAAATTATTTTACATAGAAAATTTTTTTAATTACTTTTCAGTGCATGAATTACACTGTAAAAATCTTTTAAAATAGTGTCTGTTTATTATTTTTAATCTTATTAATATGAGTTAAAAAAGATTAATAACAATTCAATTTGTGCTTGATAAGTAATTAGCACTAAGTAGAGATTGTTTTTTAAAATTAACTTATAAGATAATATAATAGTAAACGTATAACTATAGACATATTATTGTGGGAACCAAAATAAAGTGAAAATGAGTGTATAAGATTTAAAAATAAAAATTAGTTTAGTAAATGAAAGCAGAAAAGTAATTGCCTAAGGTTTAATGTCACTCTTGAATTCTTCGAAAAAATAACTTACACTCATTAAATCCGTAAGTGTTTTTAGCCAGAGTGAGAAAAACTGAAAAATTTTTTAAATAGAAAAATAGTTTTCGATATTTGGCACCAAGAAAAATTCTAAAAATATTTTCTGAAAAAAATTTAGTCCAACCAAAAAGACCAAATTAGTTTTTCATTGTGAGAGTATTTCCCAAGATTCTAAATAATTGGCTAGACATGAGCAATAATTTTTCTGTTTGATTAATATTAGAAAGAATTATGGAATTGCATCTAACCAAATAATGTTACAGCTGTGACGATCAACTACAAGAAATTAACTTCCTTGGGAACCCCTTCTCGCACTATATTGGCAAACAGAAAAGAAAATGAAAAAAAAAAGGAAAAAGAAGTTCTTCCTTTCTCTTTTTCTAGGCTGTAGTTAATGAGAGGGAACAGATTTTGTAGATTCTCATGACCAAGCCGCATGTTTTAAGCTTCAGAAACAAGGAACTAACTCCTCAAAAAATGTGTTTCTTAGAACGTGTTTAGTTCAAATTCTCCAATCACTAATTATTATTGTTATGAATATCATTAAAAATTTTTCAGTCACTAATCACTATTATTATGAATTTAATTAACTCTAATATGGGTTTTGTCTATTTTCTTCAACATATTTGATTTAGTAATAGAATGGGTATCATTTCCTCAAAAAGGGTTAATGAATTTGATAGACTAGTATTTTGGAAGAAATCATAAAAATTCCAGTTAATCACTTTCATTTCGATAGAAAGATAGTGATAGTTACTTTTTAAACATCAACAATAGGTGTTATTAATATTGATACACTTTCTCCCCATCCCCCAATATCAAACACTCCTTTAATTTGGCCTTTGCAGAATTTGGACAGTCTTGCTGCAGCATCTAACATATTATGTTTTCAGAATTAACCAAACTTATACAGATTTTTGGCCAAGTATATCATGGTAAGACCTATTCAAACTTGCCAAAGCTAGGAATTTCAATTATTATCCTAGGATTAAAGGTCACATTATGGCCTGCAACATGAAGTATCCTGACAGGTCATTTATTCTTATTTTTTCATATATTACTCTGGCGCATTTGAATAGGATATTCATTTAGTCTCCAAAGGAGACAACTATAAGGACAATAAGCTGCCTCATGCAACAATTTTCTATGCATATGTCAAGCTTAAATTATCAGTAAGCAATCTCTTTTTTTTTACGCTCTAAGTGGATTGAATTGACATTGAAATAATAAGAGCACAAAACACGAAATCAATTTTATGTTGCGTAAATACCATAAAAAAAATGAAATTTGAGAAAATAAAGAAGTTCGTTACAAAGTACAAGTAAAAGTATGAGATGAGAGTTATTCTTCAATTGAATAAGCTTTTATGAAGTAAGTTAATTAAATTAAGGGTTAATTGCACTTTGCACCCCTAAACTATCTTCAAATTCGCACTTTACACCCTAAACTTTCAATTTGAGCAACTTCACTACCTTCAATTATTGAATTTTAGCAATGCACCACACAAGATTAATTTCAGACAAAAAGTACTTGCCAAAAAATTATAAATTACGCATTTGATCCTGTTATAATTGTTCTTCCTAAAATGCCCCTTTCAAATCCAACAAAACCCTAACTCATTTTTCATCTTCATCTCTTACCGGATGACTCAATCGAACCAGTTCATTTTTATCCAGACTCTCTCTCTCACTCCCCCTTCCTCTCTCTCGCTCTCTCTCTCTCTCTGTGTCTCTCTCCCTCCCTCTTGAGATATCAACATAGATTGCCCCTTCCTTATACAAACTAATAATGCTCATCTCTTTTTCCACATCAATAATGTCTTCAAGTGGTAGCTTGAATTCAACTCAAAGTTCAGTGTGATGCCACTATGGACTTGTTGCTCCAATTAAGATGTCACTTACACTTGATAACCCAGGAAGAAGATTTGTTGGTTGTAGCAACTACAAGGTAAAAATTAATGTTAGAATATATTGTAAGTTGTAAATAGAGTTGTAATGGAAAAAATTTCGTAATTGCAGGTTCAAAAGTGTGGGTTTTTTCGAATGGATTGATGATGAAATTCCATGTGAAAGAGGAAGATATTTTGGAAAAATAGCCACTGAGAAGATTGCTAATCTCAAATGGATGAATGCACACTTGACAGCAAGCAACAACCAAATTCTACAGTTGAATGATATTCTGAATTTTCGGGTTGAAGAACTTGAGAGAAAGAATGAAAATTTGATGAGATTGTTGGAAAAAATAAAAAAAGCCAACGAAAATTTAGGGAAAAATTTGAATGAAAAGATTGCCGAATTGAAGAAATTGATGTTCATTGTTGTAGTGGCAGTAGTAGCTACTATTATTTTCATTTTGTACGCAAGTAAAATTGTGCATGGAGAAAGGCAACTTTTCTTGCCTTAGTAAGGCTGTAAAAATGTAGACAAGTAGAGGAACCTTTGTTGATTTAATTGGTCGTGAAAAATGTTGATTGTATGAATTATCCAACCATTTTTTTCTTGTAATGTAATGAGATTATTATATATAATGAGATAATTGACTATTGATGCTGTGTGATTATTATATATCATGAACGCTTTGTGGACATTGCTTTCGGATTACGCGTCCGCTACCTTACTGACAATGAGCGGACGTCCATTCCTTTGTCCGCTTCTTTTTGAGGGTCGTCCGCATAGCTAAAATAACTCAGCATACATAATGAACACTCTGAACGCAGAGTAGTTACATTTTTGTTCTACAAAGTTACATTTTGATGCTGATTACAAATTCTGGAAAGTTATATTTGTTCACTAAAGTTTACATTTTTTGACTAGAACATTACACACGCTTGATTAGACATAGCGATTGTCTGCCTCCTTTTGAGGGGTGTCCGCATTGCTAAAATCACACAATATGCACAAGGATAAAGTGCACCAGAGGACATCAAACTTTTGAGTATTTTCAAATCATCCATCAAGCTAATTTTTGCCTCAATCCGTCCATTGAACTTCCTAAATGTTTCAATCAAGCCATTTTGTCAATTTTTTCATTAAAATTGAAAGAAAGCCTAGCGCGTGCGTTGCACGCACCATTACCGGGGACAAAATAGATTTTTTTCTAGCTAAGTCTTTCTCTTTTTCTACTACTGATTCCTATCCCATTTTTTCAGTCGACCAAAATTTTCATATACTCTAAAATTTCTTTCCAAATTTTCCAATGTCAAGAAAGCAACTTCCATTTATGTAAATTGCCACTGTGGAGTTCAATGTACAATGAAGACCTCTTGGACACCTTGGAATACAGGAAGAAGATATGGTCTTTGTGACATCAATGAGGTAAGAACATTTTGTTTGAAAGAATTTGTATTAATATGAATGTATGGTTGACGTTTAAAAGGTGAAAAATTGCAGGATTCAGGCTGCAAATTTTGGAAATGGCTTGATGAAGAAATTTGTCAACTAGCCAACGAGATCATACTTGGGTTGTTATAAGAAGAATTAATCGAATGGAATCAGAGTTGGAAAGTGCTAATAAGAGATCAAGGAGACTTGAAAAGGTGGTGGAGAAATTAGAGGTCAAAGTAATGAAATTGAGTGAATAAGTTCGGGTTAGGAAAATCAAAGAAAAAATGTTGTGCATGGCTCTTGTAGGAAGTTGGATATTGTTAGTATCAATTGTAATAGGGAATGGCCAGTTTGTAGTTAGTATTAAATGCCATTGCAAATTTGTGATTCTAGAATGTAGGATTGTTGTTGAATGTATTGCTTATGTACGTTAATGTAATCATTTTGCAAACTGTTAAATTGCAGTTATGGATCTCTTTGCTTAGTTTATAATTACAGTTGGTGTTGTTATTCTAAAATCAATTTGTACAACTATTTTGTTTTAATGTAGTGTTGTTATTTTTTAACTTGCTTACTGATAAATTAGCTCGAGTTGTTGTTGATAAGTAATAATTTTACCTATTTTAGTATAATATTTTATATATGATTTTAGTATGATTTGAGTATGTTTTTTGTATTTTTGATATTAAGATGGCTCAATTTCATTATTTTCCATCAAATCCGGGTTTACTCCAAAATTAGGGTTATAAGTCTGAAAATTAAGGTTTTAAGGCGAAATTATTATTTTAAGCAAATTAATACCCAAGTTTATTTGATTTTGCAAGAAAATGATTGCTAAATACAATTTGGATCAATTGGAGCACAAGGACTATCAACATCAAAGTTTATTCAAGATGTACCATTTTATCACTTAAACATGGCAATTTTCGGAACAATTTTTCTTCATGAAATCCTACCAAGCAAATTATGGTTCAAACGGTGGAAAAAGGTCTCAAGGGTATGGAAGGAATAACCAAATTTCAAAGAGGGAAAAATGAGAAAAGAGAGTGATCCGCGGGTCACGATTCGCGAGTCACAGCTCGCGGATCCCACCCACGGATCGTCACCAACTTGCAGATTTCAGCTCTCTTCAACTTGCAGCTTGTTCACACCACTTTTGTAGATAAATCCAACATTCAGCTGAACTTTGGGATGCCCTAGAAAATAACACAAAGTTCAAAGAAGACTTTTGAGGCCAAAGGAATCAAATTTCATCATTATGTCTCCAACTTGGACAAGGACTTGAGCTAGGGTTTTTCCTATAAATAGATGCCTTTGTAATTCATAAAAGATATGCTTGGTTTGATGAAAAACATGTCTTGAAAGGAGAAGCACTCCCAAGTAGCATGTAGTAGTAGTTTTCTTTGTAGTTTAGAAGAATTTTCATTACTTGTAAGAAAACTCTTGGAGGATTCAAGTGTATCAATTCATATAAATGAGAAATGAAGCTTTGGAGCCATGTTCTACCAACAAATGAGAATTTCTTACCTTAGCTCTTTAATTTCTTACTTGTTTATAAGTTGTTTCTATTATATGTTATTCATACAAGCTATGTTTAACTAAATATATGTCTTAGGGTTAGATGAAGCTAATAATATGAATTGAATGTTATTATACTTGCTATAACTTGTATTTGTTTGTTCATCTATCAAGTTTTAACATTTGTAGTAGCTTGATCACCTATTGCAATTCATTTAGATGTTATTTGACAATAAGAAACGCTTATAACATTGGAAAACGGGAGATGAAACTTATGTTGTACACATGCAAATAGTTATACAAGTAGATGGATTGAGGTTGTTTAATATCACAATTCATGCATTTCATAAGAGTTCATCATGAACATAATTGAACTCTAGTCAGTTCATTGTGAAAACAAGTCTTGATTTTATATGGAATTGCAACCTAAGCAAAACAAGATTAATATAGCAAGGTGTTAGTTTATTCAATCATATTTGTGACAATTAGTGGATTCTAAACCCTTTTACTTGTATTTGTGAATTTCTTCTATTTGTTTTACTTCAAGTATATGAATTTTTTAGCCTCGTACACCACATGTTTGATAATTTGTCTAGATAATAGAGCAAGTTAATAGCTTTGGTACTTGCTAAGTCTTGTTTCCTTGTGAGATCCCCCCTAATACATCCCCTACTACAATTGACCTGTGCACTTGCGAAAAGGGGTATTAGGTTATAAATTTTATTACTTGTTTGTGTGATTTTACCTAATTTTGATACTACCTAAACCTCACAATCAGTTGTGCAATTCGTTAAAGGAATAGAATTGCTTGGATTTGACATACCACAAGTTCCATTTGTCACATGTTGATGGCCATGATTTATTGTGGCAAAATAGATAGTTGAGATGTTACCATGCGGACCAAATTTGAACTGAAAAAATGCCAAAAACGAGGTGATTTTGGAAGAAAAATTAGATACATCAAAATACTGAGAAATTACATCAGAATGCTAATTAGTAACATCAAAATGCTGAGGAATTACATGACCTCCAACTGTTAAAATGCTAAAGAGGTGATTGTGGTCCGGACATCCGCATGGTCGTCCAGACCCTTGTTCACATGTATTCTGAACAAATGTAAATTTCCAGTGAACAAATGTTACTTTGAAGGAGTGTTTTAAGAATTTTTATTAAGCTTTGGTTGTAAGAGGAGGAAGACTAAGTGTAAAAAGTCCTTTGGGTTCCCAGTTTGGCGCATGCAAACCACACTCCCAACTTTTCATCAATTTTAATGGAAAATCGGCAAGCTGTGTTGATATCGAGAGAGAGAGAGAGAGAGAGAGAGAGAGAGAGAGAGAGAGAGAGAGAGAGAGAGAGAGAGAGAGAGAGAGAGAGAGAGAGAAGACATAAATGAACCAGTTCTATTGAGTCCTTCGGTGAGAGACGAAGATGAAAATGGGCTAGGTTTTTGTTGGATTTGGTGTTCTTCAAGTGAGAGGGCATTTTAGGGAGAACAATTATAATTGGGTCAAATGTGTAATTTATAATTTTTTGGCTAGTCCTTTTTGTCTGGAAATTAATCTTGTGTGGTGCATTGCCAAAGTTCAATAGTTGAAGGTAGTGAATTGCTAAAATTAAGTTCGGGGTGTAAAGTACGATTTTGAGATAGTTTAGGGGTGCAAAGTGCAATTAACCCTTAAATTAACATTTAGATTTTAATTACTATAAATTCCTACTATTTGCAGCATTACAAAAATACGAAGAAGAATGATAGGAAAGGCAAACACAAGTACATATGTATAAATAAGTGGTTACAATTAGTTGTAATTACAACTACTTGTTCCATGAATCTTTCATTTTTCTTTTCAGAAAAGAAGACAACTAACTGTTAACTACCATGATTATTTAGAGAAAGAAAGACAAGCTTTGAAATAGGTAAAACCTAGTAAAAAGCCCCAAGTTGTCTACTTCAAATCCTATTGCTTTTATCATCATCTCTTTGTTCTTTGTTGGCTAAGAGGTTTTTTAATTAGTTGTTATTCCTAGTGGAGATTCCATTGGCCATATTTTATCTCTAGGGATAAATGTTATATTCCGTGCCTATTTCTACACGAATAATTCTAATGAAGATGTCGACACAAGGGTTTAGGCTTTATGTATTTGTCCTTTTCTCTGTGCCCCCTAGTTAGATGCACCAAACTTTATAGACAGTTCACCGATGAAATATTGGTATGTATGGTCCGTTTCCCCTTCCAAAAATAAACTATTTTTTCATTCTCTATTTAAATTGTTGGACAAAATCATTGTATTCGGTTGAAGTACATACCCAAGTATGGGAACGAACTAATTGATCAATCGTTAAATTGCAGGGTGGAGCGACAAAATAAAGAGCAATAATCAAATATACATTAGCTTTAGTATAAACTAGTTATTTTCCCGTGCTTTGCACCAAAATTACACTACTTGCAAAAATCGTATGAAAATTAAAAATTTTTTCCTTAGGATGAATTGGTAAATTTGAGGAGCGAGTATAAAACTTAAGATAAAATAATAAAAAATTGTATGAAATCGGTGCAAATCATATATACGTAAAAATTTATAAGGTAAGAGTGAGAGATTGTTACTACTAAAAGAAAAATTATGCACTATGTAAAAGCAACGGGAGCTATAGTTTACACCAACAAGAGAATTTCAGACAAGTTGAATAATTTAAGGTATTTAAGAATTGAGTTGATGAGCATTGACGCAAAGAAGGAAATTTTAACACAAATAGCATGTGTATATGACCGAATTCAACAAACCGTCAGAATCAGATGAAATCATTAATAATTTGTACACAAAGACTACACAAATTTTTGTTCATAAATTTAGCTATGAACATAAAAAGTATTGATTTGATGCACTTCACAAAACTAACAAAAATATAGTCTTATGTAATTCAAAGACTAAAATACTCTTCAAAAATATTAACAAAAGGAAGCATGTGAACCCAAAATCGACACACTGAAATTGCAGGAAATGAAAAGAAATTTACATTGTACGACTCGTTTGGGGCTGGAAAACGGGAAATTATATATGGATTTGTGAAGAAATGCAAAAAATTAAGTATAACCATCATTTTAGAATTAATATTTTTGTAAAATTAAAGGATTTAGACCCCTTTCTTGTAGAATTAAAGAGAATAGATTAGGCGATATAAATTTGGAAATCGTAAAGATTCCAAATTGAAATAGATCTCCAGTTATGACTTACAAAACTATAAATTCGCACATTGAAGTCATAAACAAATTTTAGGAAGTAAGTTACTATTTATTATGCAATTTCACTTCAAGAAGATAATAAGCTTTTTCATTTAAAGGAATAGAAATTTGCTGACATAATTATGACGGAAGGGTTTAAAATTATATCAATCCGCATGACGCACAGTGAGAATGTACACTTAGTATGGATTTGGGGCACCACAAGTTCCATTTACTATAATTTGATGGCCGTGATTTATTGTGGCAAAATGAATGGCTGAGATGTTTCCATGTGAACAAAATTTGAAGAGAAAAAATGCCAAAAACGAGGTAGTTTTGGAGGAAAAATTAGTTATATCAAAATATTGAGGAATTACATTAGAATGCTGATGAGCTATATCAAAATGCTGAAGAGTAAAATTAAAATGCTAAGGAGTTACATCAAAAATGCTGAGGAAATACATGACTTCCAACTTGTGAGAAATGGCCAAAGGTCAAATTGTGAGGCCCCATACGCCTTTAGTATGATATGAATCTAACAACTCAGCAAACTTACCATTTAACGAAACTGCACAGCGCTACATACATAGATACATATACATACATACTTATATGTATGTATGTATGTATGTATGTATATGGAATAGTTAACTATTGGGTGAAGCCTAGTGGCCAAGGGAATGCTCTGGAGATTTAAACTCTGATCTTGACGGTTAAGGAAATAGAAGAGAAAAGAGGAGGGTGTTAGATAGGTTATTGAGAGCCACGTCCAAATTGTGAATTTCAACCTTAGTAGTTAGAAAAATAGGAAGGAAAGGAAGGGGGGGGGGGGGGGTTTAGATAAGTATATTAAGTGGGAATGGGGCCTCACAAGTACTATTTGGCACAAGTTCACAGTACAAATCAAAAGAGTGAAAAATAAATGGACCAGATTGAACTAAAAAGGCCAAAAACGGGTCTTAAAAACAATGCCATTTTGTGTGAAAATTAGTTACACTACGATGCTAGAAAATTACACAAAATTGTTAGACAGTTATAATCATGTTTAACTTGCGAGAAATGGAGATAGGGGAAATTGTGAGCCCCGTGTCCATACTGAGTGACATACTCCAAATGTGTGTGGCAAAAAATATTGGAATCACACTCAGGCACAATTTTGAGAATCTCGCTCCAATTGTACGATGCAAAGTGCATTGTAATGAGAATTAATGTTAAAAAAAGTTAGAATAGTTAAAGCATGTGTTTGGCCACAAACAATATTTTTTGAATGCACGCACTTAGGTATTTTATGCGAAGTGCACAAACAATTCTATGTCATAAAAGTCGCAAGACATATGGGACAAGAAAAAGAAAAAACATACCGCACGCGTTTTAACACATGAAATAGAACTAGCTAGAAAATTAATAGTATGACGGTAGATGACTAGAGACCACATTACCCAAACGTTATGTTGAAAAGGTTGGTGAAGTTTTTTTATTTGGGTACAAAGGTTAGGTTTTGATATTTTGATTAATATTGTATATATTGAGCATGTAATTTTTTTCCACCAACATGTAGAAAAGAAGTTTCTCAAGTTTTTGATACGTCTGTGGCAGCTGATCGGCATACCAACCAAGGTTCATCAATGAAGTCTATCAATTTATGGGTTTAGAACATGACAATAGGGCATGGAAAATAGCCCATCCAACATCCGTTCAAGGGTCAAAATGCTGGTGGTCACATGTAAGTTTGAAAGTGCAAGGCAAAATTTTTAATGGGCAAAACCAGAAGGCAGCCACTACTTAGATAGGGCAAGCTGCGCTGTGGCTTGGCTGTTGGCATCCACGACTGAGTTGGTCAGAGAGTTGCCTCGACGCCAGGCGTGGTTGTGGTTGGGGCAAAGTGCTCGCGCTGGTTCTTCGTTTCGCCCAACCGTGGCGTAAAATGGCAGCCGCACCTACCATTATACTCAGTTGGCCCGCAACTGAGTTTTCAACGATTTTTGTTTTTTTTTTTGTATAGAAGTTTAATAATTCTTTTGAACGTGTTAGGGCTTACTTTTAGCCTATAAAAAGGCATTCTTTTTACTATTTTTTGAGAAGTTTCATAATGTTTTGACAAATAATAAAGTTTCAGCTTTCTTTATTGAGAGTTGTTCTTTAGTTCTTGGTGATGAGAATAAGATGTTACCAAGAGTGATTTTCATAGTAGTCTAAATCTATAGCTTAGCTTATTGTCAACATTGTTTGATTTGGGTCTAGGTTTCCATTTGTTAGTTTAGGTTCTAATAACATGCGTTTGACAACTGTGTATTAATTTGGTTTCAATCAACTTGTTTAGTTATGATTGAATTATATAATGATAATTTGGTCCAATTTGGCAGGAGGTTTTGGATTTAATTGCCACCTGATTCTTCAAGATAGTCCTTTGGGGAGATATTCTTGTGATATATGAAAGGGGACATCCTTGATTATATTAGTTGGTATCAGAGTTTCTACAACTTACGATTTTTAATTAGTGTTTTTTGTGTTTATTAAGTTTTTGATTTATAGTAGTTTACTAATTCTTTAGAACATGTTAGGATTTACTTTGTAGCCTATAAAATGGCATTTTTTGTACTATTTTTTGAGAAGGTTCGTGATGTTTTGAGAAATAATAAAATCTCAGCTTATTAAGAGTTATTCTTTAGTTCTTGGTGATGAGAACTAAGACATTATCAAGAGTGATTCTTATGGCAGTCTAACCCAATAGCTTAGGTTCTTGTCAATATTATTTGATTTGGGTCTAGGTTTTTTCATTCGTTAGTTTAGTTTCAACCAACGTGGGTTGGACTGGGGTTAAACTATAACCACATATTAATTTGGTTTCAATCAACTTGTTCAGTTGGGGTTGAATTATATACTGATAGTTTGGTTCAATTCGATGGGAGGTTTTGGATTAAATTGTCACATGATTCTTCAAGATGGCCCTTTGGGGAGATATTCTTATAATGTACAAAAGGGGACAACCTCGATCATATCAAGTGGTATAAGAGTTTTGGGATCTTGAAAATCAGGTTCTTGTGTCCAATCCATTTTGATATATCTTTTGTTTTTTTTTTTATTTTCTAATCCACTTAGATATAACTTTTTTGTTGTTGGGATTTTTGTGTTTTCATTGTTCTCATTGGGTTCTTGAATTGTCCCTCATAAAAAACATAAAAGTTGTGATCTTTTCGTTCATTCTTTTTTATCTCGTGTCTTGTATTTTACAATTTTCTACAACATTCTTCGCGTGTTTTTGTGTCTTGTCATTCTTGAGTTGTTTTAGGTTCAAGAATTGATCTTTCTTTACTCAAAATTTTGTTCTTGTCATTAGATTGTTCTAGACTAGAATTTCCTTGGGTTCAAGTTGTTCAATTTGGGTTCTTGGGTTTGAGTTTTGTAAGATTAGAGCATTCTTTGTTTGGGGGGTTTGGTGTTTTGTGTTTGAGAAAAACAAAACCATTTCATTGTGTGAATTGTGAGCGTATTTATGTTTTCAGTTGTTTAGTGTTTGTTTATAAAAAAAATAGAGAAAATAGGGACATGAGATTTGAGGAAAATTGTTGAGTGGAAAAAAAGCAAAAAGGTGAGATCTTCATAAAAGCCACAAATTTGAGAGAAGGAAAATCCTCTAAAGATTCTCACCGCTTATTAAGAATGAATAATAAAGATCTTAAGTAATTGGCTAAAGCCATAAGTGGATTCCAATATGCAATGGAGCATTCAATGAAACACCTTTGTAAACAAATTGATCGAATGCATAGTCAAAGGGCTACATCCAAACCAAGCAAGATGCACACCAGTGAAGATTACTTGGTGGTGAAGTCGAAGCCGAGTAGCCATAGAATTAAGGCTAAGCCACAACGGGAGATTCAATTGAAAAAATCACTTGAAGATATGCTTAACCAAATATTTAGCATAGGAGGTGTTCCACTTGAAACTTTAATTGTAAATCCGAAAGAAGGATCTGGCAAATAAAAGAAGCTCAATGATTTGCTACCACCAACAGAGAAAACTGAAACTGAGGCACCACTATAGGAGGAGCCAAGCCTAGCTGAGGAGCTACCAACTAATGAGCATAGTAAGGTTGAATATAAAGCGCCATTCAAGGAGTTGATAGAACACAAATCATCATCATTAATGCTGAATGTCGATCTTTCTCTTGAGATCGTGCCCTATTTTTTATCTACTATAGGTGATGATTCGAGGATAAATCATTTTAAAGAAGAGGAGATTGATACGCGCATGGTAACCGCAGACCATACTAATGAAGGTTCACCAATGATGTCTATCAATTGATGTGATTTGGTGGGTTTCAAGGGTTTAAAACATGGCAGTAAGGATGGAAAATAGTCCATTTAACATTCATTCAAGGGTCAAGAGGTTGTTGGTTGTGTGTAAGGTAAAAAGTGTTTGGCAAAATCTTCAATGAAAGAAACCAGAAGGCAATTGCAACTTGGATGAGGTGAGCCGTGCTACGATTTGGATGTTCTCACCCGCAGTTGAGTTGGTTAGAGAGTTGTCACAACGTTAGGCGTGGCTGCAGCTAGCTCTTCATTTCACCTAACTGCAGGGTGGAAAATGGCAGTCGCGCTCGCAGCTGAACTTAGTTGGCTCGCGACTGGGTATCTGCAACTTATGATTTTTAGTGAGTCCTTTTGTGTTTTTCAAGTTTTTAATTTAAAGTAGTTCACTAATTCATTAGAACGTGTTAGGGTTTACTTTTAACCTATAAAAAGCATTTTTTGTACTATTTTTTTGAGAAGTTTCATGAGAAATAATAAAATTTTAGCTTTTCCTATTGAGAGTTGTTATTTAGTTCTTAGTGATGAGAACTAGGACACTATCAAGAGCGATTCTTATGGCAGTCTAATTCTATATCTTAGGTGCTTCTCAACATTGTTTGATTGAGGTCTAGGTTTCCATTTTTTCGTTTAGTTTCAACTAATGTGGGTTTGATTGATGTTAAACTCCGATCACATATTAATTTGGCTTCAATTAACTTGTTTAGTTGGGGTTGAATTATATATTAATAATTTGGTCCAATTCGGGAAGAGGTTTTGAATTAGATTGTCACATGATTCTTTAAGACAGTCCTTTGAGAAGATATTATTATGATATACCAAAGCGACATCTGCGATCGTATTAGTTTTTATATCAATTATGTGGCTTACATTTTTGTCCACTTATATAAAAATTTTACACTATCATATGTATAAAGTTTTTCCTTGTGAAAAATTTTCCAGTTTTCATAGTCAGTCATTCACCCGACTAATTTCATATATTTATATACACACACATAGACATATACACACACACACACACACATATATATATATATATATTCAAAAGCTTTAATTTTCTATGCAGTCCATTAATAATTCATGGAATAGGTTTACGTAATTCATCTTCGTCTGGTGACTGAAAATCAAGTAATTCAAATGATCATAGTACACATCAATCATTTATTTACCCAGACCAACTGTCCCTTATTATGGTTTTTAGTTTGAGGACACATTCTTCGGTAAACTTCGTGTCCAAAATTGACAAGTTCTCATAGTCAATACGTTTTTTTATCATCATATCGATATAAATTATGGAGCATAGTTAATTACTGTTTTTCCTTTATTTTTCATTTCTAATTAAAAATTTTTGGACGACATTGATCTATTGGTAACAGACCTAAAAATTTATACCTTCACTTTTCATTGGAAGAGGGGCCTCATAAGTTCCATGTGGGACCAGTTGATGGTCAGGATTAAAAGTGCAATAAATTGATAGATGAGATGCAACTAGCATGGTCAAAATTTGAGTAAAAAAATGACGTCATTTTTTAGTAAAAACCAGTTATATTTTTTATTGACGAGTTATATTTTTTCACTGATGAGTTATATTTTTTCACTAACGATTTACGTCCCCTCTAACTTGTCTGAACTGGTACGGAATAAATTGCAAGGCCCATACCCTCTTTGCTTTATATATGTGTAAGATAATGATACAATTACTCTTCTTGTTATAATACTTAACAAAAATGGTAAGTTCTGTTATAAAAGTTGTAAAGTTTCAACAAAATTTATAATTTTTATGAAAATTTACTATTTTTATAACTTTTCCTCAACGCAACATTTTCAATCATAGTAATACAATATGATAGTGACGATGACCACAATTATAGTATACAAGGGGGGCAATCCGTATATTCATGTACTTGGGTATATCTAATTTTTGTTCACTGAAAATCTCATGGATTTAAGCCTGCAAAAGTGCGAGAGAACCCTTAGGATCCAAAATCCATGGACATAGGTTTCTTTAGTCCTCTAGAAACAACAACCTCCTTGCACGAATACCTTCTGACCAACCCCCAAATAGACATGCAAAGCACTAATCAGCCCCAAAATAGCCATACATCCACAAGCAGGTCATCTGATTCTGGTGAGCCATGTGGAGATGGCAAATGGGCATCGAGGCTTCTCAGAGAATGTGCTGCCGCGATTTCTGAGAAGGACTCTAGTAAGATCCATCATCTTTTATGGATGCTAAATGAGCTTGCATCTCCTTATGGAGATTGTGATCAGAAATTAGCATCATATTTCTTGCAAGCACTTTTCTGTAAGGCGACTGAATCCGGCCAAAGGTGTTACAAAACCCTCTCTTCTGTGGCTGAAAAGAGCCATTCTTTTGATTCTGCTAGAAAGTTGATACTAAAATTCCAGGAAGTTAGTCCATGGACGACTTTTGGTCACGTGGCATCAAACGGAGCGATTTTGGAAGCCTTAGAAGGCGAAACCAAACTACACATAATTGATATAAGCAACACTCTTTGTACTCAATGGCCGACCTTGTTAGAAGCCTTGGCTACAAGAAATGATGAAACTCCACATCTAAAGCTAACCGTGGTTATAACGGCCAACATCGTGAAGCCAGTCATGAAGGAAATAGCTCAGAGAATGGAGAAGTTTGCACGGCTAATGGGCGTACCCTTTGAGTTCAACCTAATTAGTGGATTGAATCACTTGGGAGGGCTCACAAAGGAAAGCTTAAACATTCAGGATTATGAAGCTGTTGCAATAAATTGCATTGGAGCTCTTAGAAGAATTCGAACTGAGGACAGGAAAGGTGTTATTGGAATGCTCCAATCTTTTCAGCCTCGTGTTGTGACGGTTGTGGAAGAGGAGGCCGATTTCTCCTGCTCCAAGACCGACTTTGTGAAGTGCTTTGAAGAATGCCTTAGGTACACTACTCTATACTTTGAGATGCTTGAGGAGAGTTTTCCACCTACAAGCAATGAAAGATTGATGTTAGAGCGGGAGTGTTCGAGAAGCATAGTTAGGGTTTTGGCTTGTGACGATGAAATTGGCGAGGGTGACAGTGAATGTAGGGAAAGAGGTGTCCAGTGGACTGAGAGGCTCCGGGAAGCATTTTTGCCAGTCAGTTACAGTGACGATGTTGTTGATGATGTTAAAGCACTTCTTAAGAGGTACCGAACTGGATGGTCCCTGCAGCCATCACAGGCAGATCATGAATCAGGGATCTACTTGACATGGAAAGAGGAACCTGTAGTATGGGCATCAGCATGGAAACCCTAAAAATGGTCAGAACTTTATTTGAAAAATCAAGCTTAGCATGAGATTTATTTATATTTGGAGCCTGAACAATTGAACATAGACAGAGTTCGTTTAGATAGACTATCCCTTTGGGTTTTTCTTCATGATCATGCATACATGTATCTGGTTTTTTTTATTTTTTTTATTTTTTATTTTGCTTTCTGAACCTACATTAGTTGATGCTTTATGCTTGGTAGTTTGTGCTTCTTTCTTTTTCTTTTCTTTCCTTCTTTTTGTTTGGAAGTATTTGCACCTGTGCTTCTATTACATTATATTAAATCACCTCAAGCCATTATTTCTGAGTTCTGTAGATGGAAAGCTGGATATGTACATGCACGGAAGATGAATTATTGTTGATATTAGTCTATGCTGTCTAACACTGGGATGCATTGCTCCAGGTAGCTATGTAGTTTGCACCATTTCTGTGTTATGTTGTTATACAAAACAAATATGACTCTATTTAATAAGTAATCATGCATTGCTTGGAGCTTTTATTGAAGGCTAATTTGCACAAAAGTATTCTTATGAAGTTACAACTTACCTACCATCTAAAAGAAGTACACGAACTTGAGTAATCAATTAAATCGCAATAGATTATTGCACTGTTCCCATTGTCCTTAGGCATATCTGACTGAAAACATGTGTAAACAAGCCATAAAGATAGTTCCTCACATAATTCTGAAGTTAACATTTTTAAACATTTAACTATTTTGAGACATCACATTTGGCCTATGTCATATTAAGCAAGGGAAGTGCCGTGCCATAAAGGAAGCTGCAGCAACAAATCTGACATACTTTGGAGTCGATGGCAATGAGAGATGACTGTGTTAGGATGATTTTTATGTTAGATAGCTACCAGGGAAAAGTTGATATCCGTGGCTTAGAGCAAGTTTGAAGTAATGTGGCCAGTCTTCATTTATGGACCGCTCATAAATTTCAGTTTTTGGTCTTGGTAAATCAGTCTCACCAGTTCACACCACCATCTAAAAAATTTTGCAAACCATTAGATTGTATTCAGAAAGGGCAACGAGTTTTAACCATTTTATTAAAGTTATACAACGGTAAGCGCTACTAATAAGGGATCATAAATCAGAACAAGTGCAACTAAAGCGTCACCTTCTGAAAATATTGAAATTTGTTTGTCACAAATCATATTTTAATGGGCAAACATGAGACCAGAAAGAAGTTGAAATAAAGTGAAATATTTAAATTTTCAAACTTAAAAGAACTTAGTTAATAGTCAAAAGTCCTGATGTGATTTCTTTATATAGGAACATATTTGGTGCTCATCGCTTCCATAATTCCATCTCTCCCACTTCCTCCCCAAATTTAGCCTTAAAACTTTCAAAAGCATTATATAAACATTGTGTATGTAAATATTTCCGCCATATTAAATAAAAAAAAAATACTTGTTTTGGGATGAAATTATTCCATGGAAACAGAACTTGTTTGTTAGCGAAAAGTTTGCAGCCACATCATTTTCCAATGTATTGATATAATCTATTTGCACGCAAACTTGCAACCAACTTGATCTCATTTGGACACTGCACAAGAAAATGATTGAAGAAAAAGAAGAAAATAGTTATCTAGTGTGAAAGCTCAATGCTGTAGTACAAAGGGGAAGTAAGTGTAGATGAAAAGTGAGATTGCACACAAGAGAGAGGTCCCTTGGAGTGCTTGGTGGCAAGCAGAAGTATACCAACCAGATCCCATGGCTGCCTTTCTGTCTAGTGATATGAACAGCATATTTACCTTTCATTTCCATACGTACATCATTCTTGGGGCCAACATTTTATAGTGGAAAACTACTTTTCTAGATTTAGATAAGACTTGTGCCTAATTAGTCCAGTAAAGACTACATCTCCACTTTCTTTTTTCCTGTCCTATAGTGTGTGATGAAATCTGTGATAATTGATAATTCATTTATCTTCTACACCCCTCTCCCAGATTCTATCTTTCTTTAATCAATACTATCTCATGGCCGCCTTATTTTAACGCTAAAAATACTTTTTCTTTTGTTTGGTCGTTTGTCCCAACTTAGCTCGAATCAAGTTTGTATATTACCAAAGTATCCCTTATTAATAACAATATCCATGGATTTGATGTTAAACCGTAAAGAATTACGTTTTGCTACCTAGCTTTTTTAGTTTAGAAATCATTATAAAGGACAGGCTCTAGGTTTAAGCTGGCCTATTTGTTTTGACAGCCAAATATATATATATATATATATATATATATTCTTTTTCATCTTTCTTTTCAGATCATTACTTAACGCGAATGAATTTCTTTTTCCTTTTCAGTTTTAATGCTTGGTTCTTTTATTCTTTAAATAGAAAATTTTACAATCCATTAATCTAGTGGAATAATTATATCGCAATTGCATATCATTGCACTGTTTATTTCTTCCTCTCTTTGCAAATCATGTACACTTCACACTGAAAAGCAACAAGGAATAAAATAGACTTAGGTAAATGACTTCGATATTCCCTGTTCATCCTCCTATTTTGTGTCTTAAATTTTAAATAATCTTATTCACTTTATCCTTTTTAATCCCTATGCTTACAAACTTGATTCTAAATGATCCTTCATCCTTGATCCAGGTATGGTAATTTTCACTTTGCCCCATTGGTTTAATGTCAATTTTTACAAACTAATTTAAAGTAAACCATACATGTCCTTTCTAATAGTCTTGTTAAATATTTAATCATTGATTAATTTGAATATTTGACTCCTAATAATATTATCTTTGATAATATCACTCTTCAATAGCAAAAATTAAAAATTATTGACTTTATTTATTAATTATTACTACCACCTTTCCAAAAGGGCCTGTTAGCACCCTAATTTGCAATTTGGTTTTAAATGGTTCCTAATGCCAAATCAAAGTAGTGTAGTTTTTATTTTTAATGCTAGTGTAATTCTTCCAAATTTTGGAATAAGTAAGTTGTTCTAATTTTTATGTTTTCAGTATGTTTTCAACTTTAGGACAACTTAACTAACAAAATCAAATGAGCTACTATTTTAACAACTTTCTTTTTTTTTTTTTTTGGCAAACCTCGTACATGGGGAGGGGGATGCCAGTTCCAAATTTTATTAATAAAATAAAGAGGAAGCGAACACAAACCTTACCTCCAAGTGTACAAGAATGATCGTAAAAATTTTTACATTGCCTTAAAGAAAGCATTCCTAGTCTATCCATTTTAAATTCTCCAAAAACTAGTCTAGGAAGTTCTTTAGTACTAAAGTACACATGATTAGATTGGGATACACATCCTTCATTCACAAGTAAATCCACCACCTTATTTGCCTTTTTGAAACAATGTGAAATAGAACTAAACTTGTACCTCTTTAATTCCTCCATCTCTAATGAAACTGACCAAGGGACCGTAGCTATATTATTTAACATATCAACCAGTACCTTTGAGTCCATTTGCAGATGGATATTAGAGTATCCATGTTCCTCATGTAATCTAATCCCCATTAGTAATGCCTTCACCTCTGCTTGCATGCTAGTGAAATTTCCAAGGTAAGAAGAATAAGAAAACATGATATTACTTTGAAAGTCTCTAATTATGCCTCCACCTCCACTTTGCCCCAGGTTCCCTTTTGAGCAGCCATTGCTATTTAATAAAAAATCCCCATGCTTAGGCCTTCTACAATTGTTCCACAAATCATCCTTGTCGCGTCCTAAAAATTGATAAAAGGTGGGATCGTTGACTGTTGCATTTCGGAAAGATGGCCCCGGTTTGGTGACCCCTTTTAAAAAATAAAGGTTTTTTTGGAAAAACCGTGCGTGTGTGATAAAAATAAAATTTTTAGTAAAAAAATGTGTTTTGTTAGGAAAAATGGTATTTTAAAAGAAAGTAAGGCCGGGACTAAGAGTGTGACAATTTTGGCCACTGATTTTTGAAAAAGGATTTTGTTTTTAAAAAATAGAATCGCCACTTGGTACTAAGTTAGTGTGTACCAAGTCACCTGAAAAAATAGTTTAAATAAGACAAAAGTAAAATTTTAGAAAAATTATTTAAAACCCTTTTCTGACTCCAGTCTACGAAAAACGAGAGAAATAGGTCCGGGAGTCAAATTTGAAGAAAGGGAAGGCAAAGGCTTGCGCCTAAGGCACCCTTTCTACCTAGCCGAGGCTAGTTGCGAGATTTAATCAAAATTTTCTAAATTAAACCTAAGTTCTATCGCGCTCGGATGTATCTAAATGAGTGCAAATCCTAAGTCTAAATGTGAGTATTGGGAGGGTCGGCATGTTCCGTCGAGGCTTGGTCGAAATTATCGCATTAATTGCGAAACCCGAGTCGAGATCTCGAGGGAGTCACGAGAATCTATGCAAAATGAAATACAAAAAGAAAAGAAAATAATAATATAGATAATAAGTGGTCGAAGAAAGTGGGGATGCAACATAACGGGTACAGGGGACTAATGGCTCGTGACTGATGTTTCTACTCACGGAGGGGGGAACGGCATGTACGCCACCGCTTCCCACATGAGGACGCGACTATTTCTAGTTGGATTATACAAAATGACTTAAATTCTAAATTCTAAGTGAGATGCAACCTAGATGTCATGCATTTAAAGATATGTCAAAAATAAATAAATAATACAAAATAATAAAAAAATAATGCAAAATGGAAAGAAAACTAAAAATGTGTGAAGTGGAATGTAAAATGCACACGAGTGTACCTAACTTTAAAATGTCCTAAGGATCTAGCGTTGGACTAGCCCGTTCTAAAAAAAAAAAAAAAAAAATCCCACTAGCGTTGGACTTGCGAGAAATGATAAAGCCACAACTAGCTTTGGACTGGTGTGGTGACGGAATAACATAGAACATGAATTAAATAGTAAAACATGAATTAAAAGCAAATTGAACATATAAAGACACATAAGGTCAAATAGGAGCACATAACACGTAAGCATGATATCTAGATGCAAAACTCTAAGGAAAGTGGTAAAACATATAAGCACGTAAGCACGTAAAAACATGCAAGCCTTGACTATTACACCGGGAGAATTAGCTATAATTTTAAGGGAAAAAAATTAAAGATGACCTATCTATTACACTTGCTATCTAAATACAAAATTTTGCTAAAATATGAGAGGAATAATATAACTGTTACATTGACTAGCTAAATACAAAATATCACATTTTTGCCAAAACAATAAAATTCAAAATTAAATAAGTTAATACGTAAATACGCAAAAAGTATGTACAATAAGAAACAAATAATAATAAAAATAATGCATAAAAAAATCACATTGGAGCATATTGGGGCATATAAAGAAGCAATTAAAGAGGTGACGAAAATACCTATTCTCAAAGATCCGGTACTAAAAATGCTAATCAAAATAAATAAACAAGTCAAGGAACCTTAATATAAACAAATAAAACCTAAAACATGTAAATATTGACAAACTGGGGCAAAAATATAAATTGTATGAAACTAAGGACTTAAAAATAAATAAAAACAAATCTAGGGGCCAAATAATAAATTCAAGTAAACATGGGGGTGCAATTTGTAAATTAAAGCTAAATGAGGGGGCAAAAACATAATTCCAACAATGTAATGGGGATCTAAAACAAATTCCAGCAACATGTAATAGACTAAAATACATTTTCCAGCAATTAATGGGGCCTAAAATGAATTTCCAGCAATGTTTGGGAGTTTAAAACAAATTCCAGCAACACAAAAGGACTAAATACAATTTCCAGCAATTGATGGAGTCTAAAATCAAAATTCCAGCAAATGGTGGGGGGTTAATTCACAATTACAGCAAAGTCTAGGGGTTAATCTATAAATGATAGGGAGCTTAATTGCACGTCATAAAAACAGTTTTATGGACCAATTAATAATACTTAAGAAAGTGGGGACTAAGATGTAAATATTACATTATGGAAAACCAAAATGAATATGTAAAGGTAAATTGAAAATTAGATTAATAAACCAGATTAACTAATTAAATTAACAAACAACTGAATCAAATTAATAACAAGAGTTAATCAAGTATTAAATAAACTTTAAAGCTAAAAACTAAACCAGAAACAAAACAGTAAAATCCCCTCCAAATGCCCTGAAACCAGGAACGAATTAAACAACCCATCCCCAAATAATTTTCTTCATCCTCTATTTCTCTCTTTGCTCCGATTCTATTATCTCTTTCACTCTTTCTATTCTCTCTGTTTTTTCCAATTACTTTCCTCTATCACTCACGCGTCTCCTCCCATTTTTCTATCTCTGATCTTTTCTTTTCCCGTTTCTTCCCTCTTTTCTCTGTTTCTCTATTTTCTCTCACTCTCTCAGCCTCCATTTCTCTCACTCTCCTCTCAGTTCTCTTTTCTTTCACTCTATCCTGTTTCTATTCTTGCTCGTGTTTTCTTTCTCCAGATTTCCCCAAATTCTCTCTTGTTATCTCCTATTCTCTCTATTTCTCTTTCTCTCACTCACTCTGTTTTCTCTATTTCTTGTCACTTCTCTCTCTCTCGTCTCTATTTAGTTCGCATATTACCCCTATTTGAACATAATCAAACGATCGATGGCTTATTAAAGGGAATTGGGTGGAAGATTTTCACCTGAATTCTAGAAGGCGATGGTGGTGGTGATGTGGGTGATTCGGTGGTCAAATTTGAACTAATGGTGGCAGTGAAGGTGGCTGTGGTGGCATTGGATTGAAGAGGGCAGTAGGGGATGGGGTTGGTGGTTGGATTTACAACTATTATTTGGGTTGTTACTGGTTGCAGGTGGATTTGTGAAATTGGATATGGTGGGATTGAGATAATGGTGAGGGCTGTTGTGGGAAGATAAGGGAGGTGGTGATTGGAGCTTCGCCATGAAATTCGGTGGTGATTATTGTCGTTTGCAGATGGTTTTTCGGTGGGCTTGGAGGCTCTGTTACTGATTCTTAGCTGAACTTGACAGTTGTTTGTGGAGCTGATTTTTGTGTGGTGATTTTGGGTTTTTACAGAAATTGTGAGGCTAGTACAGGGAAGGGACGTTTGGGCAGTTTTTGGCTTTGGTTTTCCAGGTTGTTTGGTTGTCTTTGGATGTCGATTGGTGGTGATCATTTGAATTTGGGGTGGCTTGACTATGGTGGTTAGAGGTGAGTTTGGGAACGTTTGTTGTGATTGTTTTTTCTTGGGTTCAGATTTTTCTTGCAGGTTTGTCAATGAAGGTGGAAATTGGTGGAGGATGGTGGATTGGGTTGATTCTGGGAATTGAAGGGCTGACCGGTGGTGAGGTGGTGGAGAAGGGAATGTTTCCGGTTTTGTTGTGGTTGTTCTTTGTTTTGGATTTTGTTTTGGATGATGGAGATGGCTGATTCATTGTGTTACCGGTCTTGTTTTGGTTTTTTTTTCTTTTTGTTTTTGTAATTCTTCTGCAAGTTTGAGGGTGAAGGTTTGATGGATGATGGTTGTTTTGGGCTACTGTGGTGGTTGTAAGGACTAGGTACCAGGATTTGGGGGGGAGTGATTTGGTGGTTCGGTGGAGGATGGGGTGGAAGAAGGAGGACTAGTGGTAATTTACTGGTTTGGGATTGTGTTTGGGGAGAGGCGGATGAAGAAGAACGATGGAAAGAGGAATGAAGAACCCAGAAATGGAAAGAACAAAAACCCATAATCGAGCAAGCAAAAAGAGAAATTAAACCTTCCATTAATCAGATTAAAAGAAGATCCAAAATCAAGACTAAAATGAAACAATTACCTTGCTGGCTTGGTGGTTGAACCGTAGCTTTGAAAATTGCTTGAAGACCATATGAACAGTGACTTCCTCCTAAAGTTGAAGCTGAATAGTAACTGAATCAATGAAGAAACGGCTAATTGTGTGTGTGTATATTGGTGTAAAAGTGTGATTTGATCATAAATGGATAAAAAAGTGTGTTTTTAGGGTTTTGGATTTTTCTCTTGATTTTTTCTAACTTAAGGGGGGGTATTTATAGGGCTAGTTGTTTTGTCACCAAGAATACTACAAAATAACAAAAATGCCACCAGTAATAAAAATTCTAATTTTATTTAGGAAAAATATTTTTTAACCCAAAAAATTAAAAAATTTACACAAAGAAATGATAGTAGATTCCAAAATTTGCCAAAACATTGGAAGTAGATTTCAAATTAAAGTTAGAGCTTAAAACTGATAAAAAAAAAGTGCTCGGGGTGTGAAATGACGATTTTGCCCCTGGACAACGAAAATTCACAAAAAATAGGTATTGGCCTCAAAAAATTACCACAAATTAAAAATAAACTTAAAACCCTAGAAAATGCATTTATGACTCAAAAATTGACAAAAAATGAATTTAAACTATAAAATGATAGTTTTGCCCCTGGACAATGAAAATTCACAGAAAAATAGCTATTGACCTTGAAAAATTACTAAAAATTAAAAATAAGCTTAAGACCCTAGGAAATGCATTAATGACTCAAAAATTAACAAAAAATGAATTTAAATTGTAAAATGATGATTTTGCCCCTGAACAATGAAAATTCACAGAAAAATAGCTGTTGACCTCGAAACACGACCAAAAATTAAAATAAGCTCAAAACTCTAGGAAATGCATTTATGACTCAAAAATTGATGAAAAATGAATTTAAACTGTAAAATAATGATTTTACCCTTGAATGCAGTATTTACAAAAAAAATAGCAATCGTCCCTAAAAAAAACAAAAAATTTAGAAACATTCTTAAAGAATTAGAAAAATAAATTTGGGACCTAAAATGAGCTAAATGGTGTTCGCGAGGTGAAATTATCATTTTGCCCTTGTGCTGGTAAAAATATAAAATGAATACCAATTAAATCAGAAAAAATCATAAAAAATTAACAAATTCGTAGGAGAGTAAAAATATGAATTTAAAAACCCCAAAACTAATAGAAAAATATTCACAGATAAAAATTACTATTTTGCCCCCAAGATTATTGAAAAATTAAAACTTAGCCCAAAAGATGTAAACATGCCCCCTAATGTTTGAAAACAAATGATGAGTCAAAATTTGGTGTCTACAATCCTTCTTCCTGTGATTGATTGAGATAAATTTGATAACAGATAACACATTTGGAAATTTATTAAGAAAAGATACTTTTATATCACGTGCAATTGCAACCCAAAGACTTCTCCAATGCAACTTGTTCCCTTAATAAAAAGCAGTGTCACAAAATTTCTAAATATGCCAACAAATAAATAAAGGTGTAATATGAAGTAAAAAATCAATATATTTATTTGAAGCTTTAGTGAGCCACCATGAAGCCAAGCATGCCCTTATTGATATTCTTGAAATGGAGACATCAAACTCCTTCCCAAGCCAATTCCATAACCATCTAGCAAGCTCTCCAGATACAAACACATGATTGGCAGTTTCTTTTTGTGAATTTGAGCATGAAAAACATTTTTATGATCAGAAAAACCCTTTTACATAATACATCATGCAAAGGAAGTCTCTGATGAAATAACCTCAACATGAAAAAAGAAACTTTCAATGGAACTTGGGGTAGCCATAATTTACCAAATACCCACGACTTTTGTGCTACTCTATGAACTGAATGAAAAGCAAAAGAGACAGAAACACCACAAAGAGTTTTGTGAACAAAATTGCCACCAAAGTTTCATTGAGAAAGGGAAGAATGCATTTGATAAAGAACGAAAGCCTGCTCCCCCCTCATCGCATATAACATAGATTACTCCATTTGATTCGATGATAATGCATCGAATCCAAATCAGCAGACCAAAGAGATTTGAAAAAGCACCCTCTCAATCATATATAGAACACCTTGAGTAGGGTTTGTAGCTGCTAAAAAGTGAATTGCGATAGAAGCTAACACATGTTTGATGAGCACCAACCTGCCTCCAATGGACAAGAGCTTATTCTTCCAAGATTAACAATGGATTGTGTTAGTTCAGCAAAAATTCAGATTTTCGCCTCCCTACATACAAAGGACATCCCAAATATTTAACTAAAAAAGCCTTGTGAGAAAAACCTGTAATCCGAGCAATATTTTGCCTTTTGACAGAAGACATCTTTTGATCAACCAAAAAACTACTTTTAGATTTTTTAGTTTGCTGCCCAGACATTTTCTCATGTTCTTCCATACAAGCCATAATCATCCTCAAGGATTTGCACGATGCAACTGAAAAAATCAATACATCATCAGCATAAACTAAATGTGACACCTAAGGACATCTCCTGGTACCTTAAAACCAACGAACTACCTATCCTCCACCAATTGAATAAAGGTATGAGATAAAACCTCTGCTCTAATAATAAAAAGAGCTGGAGACAAAAGATCTCCTTGACGCAATCCACACGATGAGTGGAAGAAACCTTCCGATGCCTTATTAATAATAACTGAAAGCCAAACATTAGAGATGAGTCTCCAAATCATATCGATCCATGTTTCACTAAAGCCAAATACTCTTAGAACCTGGATTAAGAACATCCAAGATACTCTATCATAAGCTTTAGCATATCTAATTTCAATGCCACATTTCGACCAACATTTTGCTTTCCAATGCTTGAAATTAACTCCTGCGCCGATAGGAAGTTATCTTTGATAAGTTGGCCTTTGATAAAACCACTCTATTGAGGCGAAATTATCATTGACAATATCCCAGATAATCGATCAGCTAAGATTCTTGAAAACACTTAATTAATAAAGTTGCACAAGCTAATAAGCTTGAATTTAGAAAATTGTTGAGGAAATTAAACCTTTAGAAAAAGTATAATAGACAAGTTATACTTCTAGGAAGCTCAGCACCAGCAAAAAAAAAACTCAACACTGCTTTATACACACCCTTACTTATCACCTCCCATACTACCGTAATGAATTCTCCTGTAAAACTATCTAGACTAGCTGCACTCTCCCCATTTGTAGTCTTGATTGTCTAGTAAACCTCTTCAAATGAAGGAATGGTTTCTAGTGCTTATTATCTTCCTCAACTATTTCCCCAAGCGCGACATTCAACCTTTGAAAATCAGAAGGCTAATTCTTAGTTGCAAATAATTTTCTAAAAAACTTCACTGCCTCCTCACCAACTTCCACCTTTGAAGAAACCCAATGACCATTTGAAATTTTTATTTCATGAATCAAAATTGAATATGCCGTTGTTTAACTGAGGAATGGAAAAAACCTTGTGTTTCTATCTCCAATATTCAACCATTTAATGTGCGCTTTCTGCTTCCAAAACCTCTCTTCAATTGCAAGATGATTTTGTAGATCATTATGAGCTTCATTTAGTCTTGGCATAGCATCATCCGAAGCTCCCAAGGTAACATCATTCTCAGCTTCAGGGAATTTTTGCTTAGCTAACTTGACTTTGTTGAAGACATTCCCATAGCACTCCTCATTCCACTTATTCAACGTCTTTCTAACCTGTTTCAATGTGACACAAACATTGCCGTTGGAGATCCCACTACTTCCTCTTCCCAAGCTTCTTTGATAACCTGTACAAACCCCAAGTAAGAAGTCCATATATTCAAGAACTTGAAAGGACGTGGTTTTTTATCTGCTTTTGTAGCTAGAGACAACAGAAGTGGAGCATGATTTGAAGGATGCCTACCCAGATGTGTCACAAAGACCACTAACCCTTGATTCACTTAGTCATCACTTATCAATAAGCGATCAAACCTTTTCCAAATTCTAGCTCCACCACTCTATTATTGCATCATGTATAAGGAGAACCTATAAATCTTGAATCCACTAGATTAGTCGAAGACATAAATTCATGAATTCTACAGCCTTAGCTCTTGACCATTAAGAATTAAATTAAAATCCCCCACCATCATCCATGAATAACTATAGTTGCTTCTATCTATCCCTTAACAAATCATTCCATAACGAAGCTCTTAATATTTGATGAACTTAAATTTTAACTCCGATATTCCTTCAAAAGATTATCAGGAAGCATTAAATGATCTTTATAAAGGTGTTCCATGGTTTAGGTGTGATCCTTTGAAAACTCTTGAAGAAGTATATGAAACTATTTATGATCTTGAGTTTGTTATAAAACATTTGTTAGAAAAAGGTTATGCTGAACATCGCTTTTTTATTATGAAAAAGTGTTGAATTAGATCAGTTGTGGCAACATTTGTTTGAATTCAATTCAAAATCAAATTTTTAGTATAAGTCTAAAACATGAGTTCTTCTAATAGATCAGGGGTGTCTGATAGATTATATTATTTGTATGAAATTACAGTTGAGCCTAAGCAAGTAAATCCTACATCACTTCCTTTCTGAATCCTTACTCATCATTTCTAAAGCTGCATACATCTTGGTTGAGTACTATTAAATCATTGATCAAACATCATCTAAGAGGTGTAAAGGAATACATCCAAGCTTCAAAATTGGACCAATGCCCTATTCCAGCAACAGATAAAGGGCAGTTTATAAATTTGCATATTCCTCTTGATTTTCCAAATCAGTGGAAACAACAAGGTTATACTCATATTCATTTTGGAGTAGTTAGATTTTCATTATCATTTCATGGAAGAAAAGGATTACCAGTAGTAGTTAGGATTGCTTTGTTAGACAATAGATTTGTTAAATATCAACATGCTTGTACAGCCACTATAGAAACTACTTTGAATGCTGGTCCTTTTTTTATGACCCTTTTCCCTAATTTTAATGTCATTGTCTAATCCCCATCTATTAGAAGCTTTAAAAGTTCAAGTGCAGATTTATGGAGCAGAGCAAATCCCTGGTGTAATTGCTGCAACTCTTCATTACCAAATGGCATATAGAGTACAGAATCATGCTTTAGATCTTACTTGATGTGAATCACGAGGGGTTGGCCCGATCTTCACGGCATAGGTTTAAGGAGTAGGGATAGTTCGAGACCTAGCGAATGCAATTAGCCAACCCACCTTATTTGGAACGTCACCTACTAATTAGACTATTTGCCCAACCACGAATACAAGTAAACCAATCCATACAACGACGCACTTGAGTCGAGGCACAAATTTGGAGCTTTGTGAATTTGAATCACCAATCTACTGTCATAGGTTGACCAAGCAAGGTTTCACAAGAGCAAAGAATGATATAAATTCCTTACACTATAGAGAGAACTCAAATGAATTTTTATTAAATTTCTAAATGATCCATTACAAGGCTATTACATGGCTATTTATAGCCTCCAATGCTAAATAGATAAACTAAAGATAAGACTAAATTCGCCTTTAAACTAAGATATTGATATAAAACTTAAATTAATGATAATGATAAAAAAGACTAAACGATAAAAGTAAGATAAAGATCTCCTTTTAAACTATAAGATAAAGATCTCATTTTAAAATAAGGAAAAGAGATAAAATCTTCCTTCAACCAAAGATAAGGATATTTATTTATTTTTAAGATTGCAGATTTATTTAAAAATTGTGGCTGGGCCGGGTCATCTGGGAATCACACGAGGATTGAACTCTTTGGGCCCTTAGATGTCATATTGGGCCTGGATCAACAAGATAAAAGCCTCATTTGCATCTTGCACTTGGGCATTAATTTCCTTAGCCTGCAATGTGTTGAACTGGACTCCAATTACATCTTGCAATCGCTTTAGTCTCTCTCTTATCATGAGACCATGTCCTTCCACTAAAGTCAAATCGTTCTCCACTAAAGCTGGATCGTGCAAAATTAATGAATTACCCTCATGGTTCTCATCATCCTTTCTTTCTTGAAAAGAAGTCGTCCTCGACTCTTCATGGTCTTCATCAAAATAAGGGGAGAGGTCAGAAACATTGAAAGTAAAACTAACTCCATACTCACCAGGCAATTCAATCTTGTAAGCATTGTCATTAATCTTCTCAAGCACTTGAAAAAGTCCATCTCCTCTAGGTATGAGCTTGGATTTTCTTTTAGTCAGGAAACCTCTCTTTTCTAAGATGTAACCAAACCAAGTCTCTGGGTTCACAAATAACCCTTTTTTGTCCTTTGTTAGCATGGCTCATATATTGTTGAGTCATTTTCTCAATGTTCTACTTTGCTTTCTCATAGATTTGTTTAACAAACTCAGCATGTTTCTTTCCATCCATGTTGGCCATTTCCTGCAATGGTAAAGGAGTCAAGTCAATAGGTGCAATAGGATTAAACCCATAAACGATCTCAAAGGGCAAATATTTAATAGTAGAATGAATAGCCCTATTATAGACAAACTCGACGTGTGGATAGGCACTCCTTCCAACTCTTCAAGTTCTTCTTCACAATCGTCCTTAGCAAAGCAGAAATGTGTCCTATTTAGAACCTCGATTTGTTCATCAGTTTGTTGATAGGCAAGTGGTAGAAGAATAGCAATTTAGTCCCAAGTTTGCTCCATAAGGCCTTTCCAAAAGTAACTTCAAGAACTTAGCATCCCGATCAGACACTTAGTCCTTGGCATTTCATGAAGCCTCACAACTTTCCTAAAGAACAATGTAGCAATATTAGATGCATCATCAACTTTATGGCATGCAATGAAATATGCTATTTGGGAAAATCTATCTCCAACAACAAAAATAGAGTCCCTCCCCCTCTTAGATCTAGGTAATCCCACAATAAAGTCCATAAAAATGTCTTCCCAAGGTACACTAAGAATAGAGAGGGGATGAACAATCCATAGGGGTTTAATTTGAATTTTACCTTGTGACATATACAATGCATCTTCCTACAAATTTTTCAACGTCCCTATGCATTCTAGATTAATAAAAATGCTCATGTAAGATATCAAACGTTTTATCAATACCAAAATGTCCCATTAGGTCGTCAGAATGCGCCTCTTTTATCAACAATGCACGTATGGAACAATTTGGAATGCAAAGTTCATCAACACGAAATAAGAACCCATCATGCAAGTAAAATTTGCCCCAGTCAATGCCAGGCTAGCAGTGGATAAAAGCTTCACCAAAATCTACATCGTTAGCATATAATTTCTTAATGAATTCAAAACCAAGAACATACCTTTGGGAAAGTGCATCGGCAACAATATTCTCCTTATCTTTCTTGTGTTTAATCACATATGGGAAAGATTCAATGAATTCCACCCATTTAGCATGCCTTCGATTCAGTTTATTTTGGCTCTTAAAATGTTTGAGAGCCTCATGATCAAAATGAATAACAAATTCCTTAGGCCACAAGTAATGTTGCCAAGTTTTTAATATTCTAACTAATGTATACAGCTTTTTATCCCAAGTAGCATAGTCAAGAGTGGGGCCATTTAATTTTTTACTAAAATATGGAATGGGTTTACCTTCTTGCATGAGTACACCTCCTATGCCAATTCCACTTGCGTCACATTCAATTCAAAAGTCTTACCAAAGTCGAGAAGGGCTAGTAGAGGTGCATGGGTGAGCTTCTCTTTTATAGTTTGGAAAGCGTGCTTTTAAGCTTTTCCCCACTTGAATGGAACATTCTTCTTGGTCAACTCGTTCAATGGGGCTACCAACGTGCTAAAGTCCTTCACGAATCTCCTATAAAAGATTGCAAGTCTATGGAAGCTCCTCACTTGTCCAATGGTAGTAGGAGTCGACCGGACTTGGATTGCTTTGATCTTCTCTTCATCCACCTCGTTTCCCTCGCCACTCACAACAAAACCAAGAAAAACAACTTTATTAGTGCAAAATCACACTTTTTTCAAGTTTCCAAACAATCTTTCCTTCCTTAGAATCTCTAGGACTAGCCTTAGGTGTTCTACATGTTTATCCAAAGTTCTACTATACACAAGAATGTCATCAAAATAAATTACCACAAATTTTCCTAACATGATTCATTAACCTCATAAATGTGCTAGATGTTTTAGTTAGTCCAAAGGGCATAACTAACCATTCATAAAGTCCATGTCTAGTTTTGAATGTGATGCGCGCACGTGTACGGAAGACTACCAAGACCCTTGGATTTTAGGCTTACTACTCGTTGAACTCAAGACCCCTTGGATGGATCTTCCAAGAATCCTTGACGTGGAGTAGGTTGCTCAAAATTTTCCCCTTGAAGATGCCCTCGATCCTAGGAAAACCAAGATGAACCAAATTGAGCCCGTTCAATCGTTCAACCTAATTCTCTAAAGAACTTGAACAAAACCGAAAGGAAACTCTAAGCGAGATTGGATGGTCGCCACAAGCAAAGCTTGATAAGACCTATGGTGGTTCTCAATCACCAAAGAACCAAGAAAACTCTAAAGAGAATTCACTCAAAAATATCATAAACGTTGTGTCCAATGTTGTTCACAAGAAACCCTTATATAGGGCGGCACAAAAAACATAAACCAAGAAAGTACTTTACCCTAGTTGTAACCTAACACTCGATTACAACTAAAAAAATTGCATAAAACAACTTAAATGGACTTTCTGATCGTACTCGCGGTACCTATCTGCGGCGTGGGTACGGGGCGCGGGTTCGGTCAGAAAGTTTGGCATTTCAAACATTTCATGAACGAGCCTTCTAATGGTACCCACGGCACCTATACGCGGTGCGGGTTCATGGCGCGGGTTCGGTAAGAAGGTTTGATGCTTCATTCCCATGCTTGAATCATCCTTCCTTCCTTGGTCAGCCCATACGCAATGCACAATACGTGACAAAGGATCCATGTTGGTCGCTTTGTACACATTATCCAGTGTGTCCACAATGAGACCATGCAAAGTATCCTTCATTTTCCTAGCTCTTGACCTAGTCATAGGACCATCCAAGTCTTAAAGCACATCCTCAGTCACCTTGGAATCTTGCTGACCTTGGGACCTTTCATTCCCTCCTTCCTCAAAAGGATTCGTCCTCGAATCACCTACATCAAACACAGACAAGTCAGCAATATTAAAAGTTGCACTAACGTTTCCATACTCACTAGGTAAATCCACTTTGTAGGCATTGTCCCCAATTCTTTCAAAGATCTGGAAGGGTCTGTCCCCCCTAGGATGCAACTTAGACTTCCTTTGTTGTGGAAATCTTTCCTTCCTCATGTGCACCCAAACCCAATCTCCGGGCTCAAATACGACTTTCACTCGACCCTTGTTTGCTACCTTTGCAAAATGCCCATTCTTTTTCTGCACATTCTCATGCACCTTAGCATGAAGATCCCTAACAAATTGAGCTTTCTTTTTACCTTCAAGATCAGCAACCTCATTAGTAGGCAAAGGTAAAATATCTAAAAGAGTTAGGGGATTAAAACCATAAACAACCTCAAAAGGTGAGTAAGATGTAGTGGAATGAACAGTTCTATTATAAGCAAACTCAATGTGTGGCAAACATTTTTCCCAATTCTTTAAGTTCTTTTGAATGATTGCACGCAATAGTGTAGAGAGGGTTCTATTAACTACTTCAGTTTGACCATCAGTTTGTGGATGTGCAACAATAGAAAACAATAGTTTAGTACCAAGTTTACTTCACAAAGTGCGCCAAAAATGACTAAAAAATTTAACATCTCTATCACTAACAATGCTACGTGGCAAACCATGCAATCTAACAATCTCCTTAAAGAACAAATAAGATATGTAAGTGGCATCATTAGTTTTTGAACATGCAATGAAGTGTGCCATCTTACTAAATCTGTCTACCACAACAAACACACTATCTTTACTACTAGAAAACCTTGGTAAAACCCAAAACAAAATCCATAGAAATGTCCACCCAAGGTTGTGATTGAACGGGTAAAGGTGTATACAAACCGTGGGGTTGAACTCGAGACTTTGCTTGCTTGCAAGTAATACATTTAGCACAAATAGATTCAATATCAGCTCGCATGCTAGGGCAAAAGAAATTCTCATGCAACACATGCAAAGTTTTCTTGACACCGAAGTGTCCCATAAGACCACCCCCATGAGTTTCCCTAACCAATAACTCACGCATAGAACACCTAGGCATGCATAGTCTATGATCTTTGAATAAAAATTCATCATGCCTAAAATAATCAAGATGAGCACGTTTAGAACATAAAGACTAGATTTTTGAAAAATCTAAATCATGCTCATATAACTCCTTAATACAATCGAAACCAAGCAACTTAGTTTAAAGAGTGGTAATAAGAGTATACATTTTTGACAATGCATCAGCTACCACATTTTCTTTACCTTGCTTGTACTTGATTGTATATGGAAAGGACTGGATAAACTCCAACCACTTCGCATGTCTTTTGTTGAGCTTACCTTGAGTCTTCAAAAACCTCAAGCTCTCATGGTCAGAGTGAATCACGAAATCTTTAGGAAGGAGATAGTGCTGCCAGGTTTGAAGAGTTCGCACAAGGGCATAGAGCTCCTTGTCATATGTAGGATAATTCAAGGTTGCACCACTTAGCTTCTCACTAAAGTACGCAATGGGCTTGGAATCCTACATAAGAAAAGCCCCAATACCTACTCCAGAAGCATCATATTCAACCTCGAAAAGCTTGTCAAAATTAGGTAAACACAACAAAGGTGCGTTAGTCAACGTGTCCTTTAATAAATCAAACGTCTCTTGGTGTTTACTTTCCCACTTAAAAATAGAATTTTTCTTAACAAGTTCATTAAGAGGTGCAGCAATAGTAGAAAAATTTTGCACAAATCTCCTATAAAAACTTGCTAGACCATGGAAAGACGTAACATCATTAGCACTTTTTGGTGTAGGCCAATCACGTATAGCTTGTACCTTAGACTCATCAACATGTACACCCCTAGAGCTAACAATGAATCCAAGAAACACAATGCTTTCCATGCAAAATGAACACTTTGCCAAGTTAGCATAAAGATGATGCTCTCGTAATACACACAAAACTTGGTGCAAGTGTGTCGCGCCCCAAAATTCGTGAGAGCAAATGGAAAGGGTGTAAGGGTGCTAGTGGGGTCGTTGACTGTCGCGTCTTAAAAGACGGTCCGGTCGTGATGACCCTTTTGAAAATAAACGTTTTTTGGAAAAACCGTGCATGTGTAAAAAAATCGAGTTTTTATTGAAAAAGTGTATTTTAAGAAAAATGGTATTTTAAAAGAAAACAAGGCCGGGACTAAAAATGCGACAGGTTTGGCCAAATAATTTTTGAAAAAGGGTTTTATTTTGAAAAATGGAGTCGCCACTTGGTACTGAGTTAGGGTGTACCAAGTCACCCAAAAAAATCATTTAACAAAAATAAAAATAAAATTTTAGAAAACTATTTTAAAACCCTTTTTCGACTCCAGTCTACGAAAATGAGAGAAAACGGTTCGGGAGTCACATTTGAAGAAAGGGAAGGCAAAGACTTACACCTAAGGCACCCTTTCAATCTAGTCGAGGCTAGTTGCGAGGTTTAATCAAAATTTCCTAAATTAACCCTAGATTCTATCGCGTTTCGGATGTGTCTACATGAATGCAAATCTTAAGTCTAAATGTGAGTATCGGGAGGATCGAAGTGTTCCGTCGAGGCTTGGTCGGAATTATCGCATTAATTGCGAAAATCGAGTCGAGACCTCGAGGGAGTCATGAGTTTTTATGCAAAATGAAATGCAAAAAGAAAAGAAAATAATAATATATAGTAAGTGAAGAAAGAAGGTGGGTATGCAACATGACGGGTACGGGGAACTAGTATCTCGTGACTGAATCTTTCTACTCACGGAGGGGGGAACGGCATGTATACCACCGCTTCCCATGTGAGTAGGTGACTATTTTTAGTCGAATCACACAAATCTCCTAAAGTCTAAGTGAAATGCAACCTAGATGTCATGCATTTTAACAAATATGTCAAAATAATAATAATAATAATAATAGTAATAATAAAATCGTGCCAAATGGAAAGAAAAACTAAAAGTGTGTGAAATGAAAAATGCACACGAATGAACCTAATCACTAAAATGTCCTAGGGTCTAGTATTGGACTACCCCGTTCTAAGGAAAATCTCACTAGCGTTGGACTAGTGGGAAACGATAAGCCACAACTAGCGTTGGACTAGTATGGTGACGGAATATCAATAAAACATGAATTAAATAGTAAAGCATAAATTAAAAGCAAATTAAACACATAAAAACATGTAAGATCACATTAGAGCACATAACACGTAAGCATGATATTCTAGATGCAAAAATCCTAATGAAAATGGTAAAACAAATAAGCATGTAAGCACGCAAAAGCAAATAAATCCTAACTGTTACACCGGGGGGCTTGACTTACAATTTAAAGGGGGAAATTAAAAATGCCCTATCTATTACACTTTCTATCTAATTACATGAATTTTTGCTAAAATATGAGAAAAATAATTTAACTATTACATTGACTAGCTAAATACAAAAATATTACATTTTTATCAAAATAATAATAAAGAAATAATAAGATTTAAAATGAAATCGTATGAAAGAAATAAATACATAAGGAACATACCAAATAGGAAATATGTAAATAAAATGCATAAAAATCACGTAAGGCACATTGGAGCACATAAAAGAGAAATTAATAAGAAATAGGGATACCTCTCGAAGACTCGGTACTAAATGCTAACAAGATGAACAAACAAGTCAACGTACCACAATATAAATGACTGAAACATAAAAATATGTAAGCATTGTCAAATTCGAATAAAAATGTAAAGTCTAAGACTAAGGGGACTAGAATTTTTATAAAATTTAAGGGATAAAATTAAAACTCTACATAAGTATAAGGGTTCGAAAATGCAAAAATTAAAGTAAATTGGAGGGACAAAACAATAATTTCTAATAAATGCAAGATATAATTGTAATTAATCAAGATCTAAATGGAGGCAACCTAAAGCTAGAGGATCAAGATGTGATTAGAAGGGACTTAATTGCCTAAGAAAAATAGTTCTCATGGCCCATTAATAATACACAAGAGAACAAGGATTATAAACAAAATACTTGCTTGATTAAAAATAATAATAATAATAATAATAATAATAATAATCAAAAGGACAAAATACCAAACTATAATAAACACCAAATTAATTAATTAATTAAATTACCTTAATTAACTAAAACAATTAACTAGTTAACAAACAACTTGAACAAAACAAGAGCAATTCCAAAAATAGAATAAGTCAAAAACCAAAGTGGATTGAAAATAAATTTAAATAAAAAAACAAATTAAGCAAAACCCCAAATTTCCATTTTTCACTCGACTCATCTTCTTCAGACGCCCATTTTTCCCATTTTCTCTCAATCACTCTCACTCTCTTTCTCTTCTCTGATATGCTCTTCCATGTGTTGCTCTCACTCTTCTCCTGATCTCTTCGTTTTTCTCTTCTAGTTCCCTCCCTTGTCTCTCTTTTCCTGTTTGCTCTGAAATCTCTTCGGTTCACTCCTCTCTTTAATTTTTTGTGCATTCTGTATCTCACTCTCTCCCCTTCGTAGTCTGTTCTCTCCTTTCTTAATGATGTACAGGGGATTACGGGAAAAGGGAAGATGGAAATGGGATTTGGCCTTGGGTAATTTTGTGAGGCAGGTAGGTTGATTGGCGTGGTTGTTGGAAGTTACTGATGAAGAGGGTGTGATTGGTAGGTTGTGAGAAGGCTTTTTGTGAGGCTATGGTGTGAAGAAACAAGAGAGGTGATGACTAGAACTTGACCTTAGGCTTATGGAGTTGATTTTGCAAGGAGAATAACTGCTATTGATGGAGGTTTTGGTTGTTTACAGGTGGGAGAAGCAGTGGGCTCAGGGGGCTATTTTTCGACGAGGTAGTAGCTGATGGTGGTGGTTGTATGGTGGTGTCTGAAAATGTGTTTGGCCGTGGGTGGTGAATTGGAGGTTGCGAGGGGCTTTGGGGATGGTTGTTTGCCGGTGGAGGCTTTAATACTTGGTGTTTGTTTGCAGGTTTAGTGGTAAAATGGCAGATAGATTGAGTGTGATGATGGATGTGGTGTTGCCTGGTTTCCTACTGTCTTGTTTGTTTTCTGTGTAGGCTTTGACAGAGGAGGGGGTTGGTGATGGTGGGCATTGTTTTTGGGGGGCGTTGGTACAGAGGAGATGTGGCAGGGAGCTTGAATGGTGGCCGTGTATGGAGATTGAGGGGAGACTGTGTCAATTGTGGGCTGAGCAGGGGTCTGTCTGTGGGCAGGGACTTGTTCGTTTGGGGCTGTTCTAGGTGGCTTGAAGTTGCGAATTGACTGTGCTTATGACTGTGATTGGGTTTCCTAACTTGGTTGGAGATTTTGGTGGTGTGTGTATTGTTGGTAGTTCAATGATGGGGTTCTGGTTGTCTGTTGGGATTGAATTGTCTCTGGGTCTATTTGGAGCTGGCTTTGGTGTCAAGGGCGATGGTGTTTTTGGGTTGGGATTGGTGGTATTGATGTGTTTGTGTGGTGATTTGGGGTTAATTGGTGGAATTCTTTGCTGTTTGTTTATCTTTTGTGCAGGTCAAAGATGATGGGAGGCGTTGTGGTGGTAGGCTTGTGATAGTAATAGGTTGAATGGGCAAGAATTGGCAAGTGAACGGTGGTGGCAGTGGCTTGTTAGTTCTGTAATGGCTTAGGGATTGGTTTTGATGGCAGCTATGGTGGGTGATGCGTGGATGGTGAGGGACAGAGGAAAGGGAGGGAGAGACGGTGGAGAGAACCCAGAATATTAACCAGAACCAAAAAACAAAAACAGAACAGAAAGCAAAGAAACTGGAAGACCCACATAAATCACAAAATAAACCCAGATTTTATATCTTCATTTATTCAATTTTGACAATACAATGAAAAAAAAAAAGTGAACTAAAAGGAAAGAAATCAAATGAAGACCTCACCTTTTAAGCCAGTTGATGATGAATTTGCAGAAGACAATGAACAGTAGCTGGCCTTTTAAAAACGAGCTGATGAACAGTAACAAGTGGAAGATGAAGTGTGTGTGTTTTGTGGTGAGAGAGTATGTGCTTTAATCTAAAAATCACAAAAGCCAAAGTGTTTTAGGGTTTTTCCATTTTCCTCCCTTTTTTTTTAATCCCTAAGTGGGTATTTATACTGCACAAATCTTAACCTCCAAGAAATGATTAAAAGACCAAAATACCCTTGACTACAAAAATTACAACTTTATCCTTTAAAAATTTATTCTTTCACAATAATGAAAAAAAATCAAGAAAAATGTAAATAATAAATTCATTAACACTAATTCACTCTGAAAAAAATTAGAAACTTAGAAACATGCTTAAAACCTAAAAACGAATTTGAGATCCAAAAATTGGTAGAAAAATGAGTTTGGAATGTGAAATGACAATTTTGCCCTTGGATGACGAAAATTCACAGAAAAATAGCTATTGACCTCAAAAAATTATCAAAAATTAAAAATAAGCTTAAAACACTAAAAAATGAATTTTTGACTCAAAATTTGTGAAAAATGAATTTAATTTGTAAAATGACAATTTTTGCCCTTGGGCAATGAAAATTCACAGAAAAAATAGTAATCGTCTCTGGAAAAAATTATCAAAAATTACAAATAAGCTTAAAACACTTGAAAATTCATTTTTGACTCAAAATTGGTGAAAAATGAATTTAATTTGTAAAATGACGATTTTGCCCTTGGGCAATGAAAATTCACAGAAAAATAATTATTGGCCTCAAAAAATTACCAAAAACTAAAAATAAGCTTAAAACACTGAAAATACATTTTTGACTCAAAATTGGTGAAAAATGAATTTAATTTGTAAAATGACGATTTTACCCTTGGGCAATGAAAATTAGCAGAAAAATAGCTATTGACCTCAAAAAATTAAGAAAATTCAGAAACATGCCTCAAGAATTTGAAAAATGAATTTGGAACTTAAAATGAGCTAAAATGGTATTCACGAGACGAAATTACCATTTTACCCTTATGCTAGGTAAAAATATAAAAATACTAATTAAATCTGGAAAAATCATAAGAAATTAATAAATTCATATAAAAGTAAAAATATGAATTTAAAGCCCCCAAAAATTGTTAGAAAAATATTTACAGATAAAATTACTATTTTGCCCCCCTGAGATTATTAAAAATTTAAAATTTGTCCTAAAAAATGCAAGCATGCCCCCCGGTGTTTGAAAATAAATGGTGTGTCAAAATTTGATGTCTACAGTTTGCCCCTCTTTGTCGGGAATCTCGTAGAGATTTCAGAGAAAGACGTAGACAACACCAAATTTTGACTCACCTAAATATGAAAACAGACAGTGCTATAAACAAAACACTTAATCATGCATAGTACAAAAATGTGATGAGATGTAACTAATGACCAGAGAACAAATATATAAACATGTGACCGAGCTCTCTAGGAGCTACCGTATCCCAGTAAAGGGAATTAGGTCAAACATAGTTCAGATGTAAGTAAGCGGTGGATGTGAAACGGAATTGCAAATGGTAAAACAAGAGTTCAAAAAAAATGCAGCATTCGAATTGCTAAGCAAAGATAACATAGATTTGTACGAGACTGCAAGACAAAGCAAAGTGCTTAAACAAAAGGACAAAAAAAATGAGTTCAGGTTGCTAAACAAAACAAATACCAACAAGATAAATGCAATGTCTGGGCTGCCAGACTTGAAAAATGTAAGTAGATATATGCCGTTCAGATTGCTGAACGGATGTATGACCTTGGGCTATCAAGGTTGATGAATGCAAAGTTTGGGCTGCCAAACTTAAAAAGTAAATAAACAGATGCCGACCAGGCTGCTGGACGGATGCATGACCTTGGGCTGCCAAGGTTGATGAATGCAAAGTTGGGCTGCCAACTTTGAAGAGTAAATGACAAATACATGACCTTGGGCTGTCAGGGATCATGGAATGCAAAGCCTGGGCTGTCAGACTTGAAAATGTAAATAACAAATGCATGACCCTGGGTTGTCAGGGATCATGGGATGCAAAGTCTGGGCTGTCAGACTTGAAAAAGAAAATGACAAATGCTTGTTCCTGTGCTGTCAGGAATCATGAAATGCAAAGTCTTGGTTGTCAAACTTGGAAAAGTAAATGACAAATGCATGTTCCTGTGCTGTCAGGAATCATGAGATGCAAAGTCTGGGGGCTGTCAGACTTGAAAATGTAAATGACAAATGCATGTTCCTGTGCTGTCAGGAATCATGAGATGCAAAGTCTGGGGGCTGTCAGACTTGAAAATGTAAATGACAAATGCATGACCCTGGGCTGTCAGGGATCATAGAATGCAAAGTCTGAGCTGTCAGACTTGGAAAAGTAAATGACAAATGCATGTTCCTGTGCTGTCAGGAATCATGAGATGCAAAGTCTGGGGGCTGTCAGACTTGAAAATGTAAATGACAAATGCATGTTCCTGTGCTGTCAGGAATCATGAGATGCAAAGTCTGGGGGCTGTCAGACTTGAAAATGTAAATGACAAATGCATGACCCTGGGCTGTCAGGGATCATAGAATGCAAAGTCTGAGCTGTCAGACTTGGAAAAGTAAATGACAAATGCATGTTCCTGTGCTGTCAGGAATCATGAGATGCAAAGTCTGGGCTGTCAGACTCGAAAAAGCAAATGACAAATGCATGTTCCTATGCTGTCAGGAATCATGAGATGCAAAGTCTGGACTGTCAGACTCGGAAAAGTAAATGACAAATGCATGTTCCTGTGCTGTCAGACTTGGAAAAGTAAATAACAAATGCATGTTCCTGTGCTGTCAGGAATCATGAGATGCAAAGTCTGGGCTGTCAGACTTGAAAATGTAAATGACAAAAAGCAAGTCCAGGTTGCTGGACATAACAAATGCGATAAAGATTTCAAACAAGGGAGAAATAAGTGTTGAGCATAGGATGCAATCTATCTCAAAAAAAAAATTTTCTTCTCTTTTTTTTTTCTTCTTCTTTTTTTTTTGTCTTTTTTTTGTTTTTTTTTTGAAAGAAATATGAAAGTAAATAAACTAACGTGACGATCAATGCATGATGACACAAGAAGAATAAGAATGGTAAAATAAGATGCATGAGTGTGCAATTAGAACGACATGGTATCTAATGTTGCAAACATAGTTAATGAAAATTGAAAATGTCGAATTGGTACCCAATGCTACAGATTGAGTCTACCACAAATTGAAAATGAAAATAAAAAATGTGCGAACATAGTATGCATACTACTAAACACATTAAAACATCGTGCAGTATGTTGGACAAATGCAAGACAATTACTAAACGAATGCAAATTTAGAAAAGTAAAACATGTCAATGGGGTTCGGCCGTCGAACGAATGCATGATATATAAAAATAAAAATCCAAAATTTAAGCGATCAAATTAAAATAAACAGAAATTAAAACCCAACGGACGAGTTGGGACCCAACAGACGAGTTGGGGCTTAAGCAGAAAAGTAAACCCAACAGACAAGTTGGGGCCCAACGGACGAGTTGGGACTTAAGACATGATGATATAACATAGGCTGCTAGACAAAATTCATGAATGCGTGATCCTAAACTGATGAACAAAATTCACCAGACTAAAATGAACAAAATGAGATCCAGACTGATAAAAAAAAACATAAAGAAATTTGAGACATGGGAAAACTTAAAACAATTATTGAACATTGTATCTAAATCATCCCAAAGATCAAAATTTTCAAAAAATTTTGCCCCAGTGTATGGCATCAAACTAACCCGAAACCACTCTTTTGAGATTTGGTATCAAAATCCTATTTAAATTCATCCCTTGCAAAAAGCTCAGTCCCAGTACAAATGAATCTCAAAAATCAAATTTTTGCCAAAAAATTTGCCCCAGTGTCAATTTTTGAAATCAATCTTTGAAATAAATCGCGCTCTTGATCAAATCATGATTATCTAAAAAAAATGCCCCAGTTTTCACTCTTAACAAAGGTCTCAATTGATGACGATGTGATTGCACCTGCAAAAAGAGGAAGCAACTACAATTGCAAAAGTGATGCCACCATCTGACGGTCCCTTGACTCTGCTAGCACATATAAACATGAGTATTGCCATTCTGAGTTTCTGACCAATCTTCTACTTGACTTTCCACAAGCTTCCCGATTCAGTGAATTCTGATTCACGACCCAAATCTAAATCTCTCAAAATAGTCTTTCCATTCATGCATGCCTTTGACTTCTGATAAACTTAGGATTGCCTTTGTTTTTATTCAAATTTGAATAAAGCAAATGTCAAAATTTTCAGAACATGAATTGGTTAGAAAAATGCTTCACATGCAATAATGTAAAAGAAATTATGTACAGTAAACAATACACAAAGACTAAATAAAATACAATTAAATGAAATATTTTCAAAAAAAAAATCAATTTTGGAATAATGGTGTAAAAGATGCTTTTTTGATCTTTGGATGTCATTCTCATTTGAATTCTGACATTGCCATAACTGATCAATGCAGACAAAAAACCTCAATTATCTGTTCTCATCAACTTCCCAATGACTTCCATGTCGGCATACTGATTTTCTCATCCGTGAGCCTTCAAATGTCACATTCTCTTAACCATAGGATCCTTCCGGATTACTAACTTCAGGGGAAGAAATGAAACGAGTGACGGTGTCCAATACTGAGCGATCTTTCCCTTTTTCATTAAAACAAATCAGTGCTCAAAGAATATTTGGCATCAGTAAGGCAATCTTCCCTTGTTGATTGGGATAGATATATTAACATCATCTGCCATTGTACTAGAATGCATCATTTTGACGCTTGTCAATCCCCACACACTTGAATCATTATTTGTTCTCAATCGTTCAAAAATGCGAGCTCAACTAGTGATTCAAGTATTGAAATCACACATGTGCGTTTTAAAATGTATTTCCTCAAGACCAAGTAAATGACCATTATGCAATTTACCCTCTTGTCTTTAATACTCATAATATCAAGCAAAGGAGAAGGAATTATATCACAATTAAGTCCAGTTCAACTTAATTTCTTCGCCTTACTAAATTTCACAAGTAAACAAATCATACGATCAATCAGAGAACACCACATGTCTTATGATCAATTTCATCATTTTTCTTATGAGGGAATTTTATTCTAGTGACCTAATCACTCGAAATACAAGAGTGTCTTTTGACGCGAAAACCGACATTGGTTATGAAGGTTCCCGGTTACTCAACACCTCAATCTCTAAGCAAGTAGCAAAAACTGTATTTGAGAAGTACAATTGCCTTTTTACGCAAGAATCGACATTGGTTAAATGAAGACCCCTGGTTACTCAACAATTTACTTACTCTAATTTGCAATGCATTACTCATAATTCAAGTACCTTTTGACTGCGAAAGTCGACATTTTTGGATGAAGACTCCCAGGTTACTAAGCACGAGAATCATTGGAGTAGAAGAAAGCTATGTCATACTTTTCTTTCTTTCTTTTTTTCTTTCTCTTTTTCTTTTCTTCTTCTTCTTTTTTTTTCAGTATAAAAATCCCTCATAATAGATGTCACTATCACATATTACATGAATGTACTAATTGACCATAATCAATATTTAACGTGTGAAATCGAGTAAAGAAGAGAAATTTTCATCAAACGCTGCAAAATTTGGACATAATTCCAACCACTTTACAAGATATACTTTCTATAAGAACAAAACTCCAAACCTCATAATAATTATTTCTCAGTATTTGAAAAAAGCATTTGTCAAAGTACATAAAGTAATTTCAACCAGTAGAGGAATTAGACAAACATCAAGCATGTGACATCCCCTATCTTCACCTCACAATAACTTATACAACCATTCCAACGGTGAATAAAAAATCGTGGACATGAAACAATAAAGCTTCCCTTGTGAATTGGTTGAAATGGCATCCCCTGCATGTTTGTTCTTTTATTGTGCTTGAATTCTCCAAACGTTCAACCAAACTTGCTTGGTGAAGTTTGCCAAACATTTTCAAGATCTTTGGAGTAAAAGCGGATCTTGCTCTAATTCTTTGACCTATGTCTTGGCGCCAGTATTTATGGCTTCTGATCCTTTCATGTCAAGTCTGAATTCCCTTTGTACCATTCAGAATTCTTAATACGGAATCCAGATTTCTTTTCAATCTCACTGTGATTCCTCATTGACAATTTTTGTCTTATTTAGGATCCGTAGAGATATCGAAATGACAATCATCAGTTTCACGTGAGGTGACATCCAAAAATCATAAGCATTTATTTTGGCCACTTGAAGGAAAAAAAAATAAAAAATATAGAAACAATTGAATAAATAAACAAATGAGAAAACTTTCATTTCATTGAACTTAAACTTGCATTTTCTTGAAAAAGAGTATTTACAAACACCTACTGGCACTAGCCTTTGGGAAAGCAGTAAACGCAGTTCAAGTTTAAAACAAAACATTTTACTCAAAAGTAAATAAGGACTTACGACTCATGAAATAAAAGGAAAACAAGATATGAGCCAGACACTAAGACCATTGAAGAACGAAATCCATTCCAGGGCTCTATCTGGAAATGAATTTAGAAACAAAGGCAATTCTAAATTCACCATTACTCAGCTGCCCATTTGTTCAGTGCTCCTTCATTAGTAACCTTGAAACCAACAGTGTCTAGTTTTGACTCCTATTGTCAATTTCTCCTCTAGATCTATCATTCCTACAGTGGGCTCATGGGTAGGCAAAGGATTGTTATCCACATTTGGAGTCTGTCCCCCTCCTCTTCTCAGCACGATTGCTCCATCATCGATCATGTCTTGAATCATATGCTTTAGAGCCCAACAATTGGCAGTGGAATGCCCTCGGCTTCCGGAATGATAAGCACAAATAGCTTGGGGGTCGTAATGATGAGGAAACCCATTAGAGTAATTCACTTCAGGTACTGTGCCGATCTTACCTGCTGCCTTCAGTTGTTCATAAATTTGATCCAAAGGGCGCCCAAGAGGAGTGAAGGTCCTGGATCCTCTCTGTGGGAGGGTTTGCTGGACCCATAACATTCTGAGAGTGGTTGGGTGGAACATAAGTATTGGGACGAATAGGTCTTGGGCGAGGTTGAAATGGAGGACGCAGGTTATTTTGTGGTACGGACCTGAAAATTCTGAAACTGTGGGTCGAGCATTTGGAAAAAATGGCTGCATATTCATCGGTTGGGCCTGGGTGTGAAAAACTAGGTTGAGGGCACGGTGGAAAAGTAGGAAAAGCATGTGCCGGATGGAGAGTACTGCAGATAATTGGCATGATAGTTCGTGTTGGGTTGGAATCTAGGTTTAGGTCTCGGGCCTTGATTTAGCACAAAAACTGATTCCCCTTCCTTCTGTTCGATTTTCTTTCCAGTTGCTTTTCTTCAAATGGTTATTGTTCTGCAGATTTTCAACTTGTAATTTCATGGCAGCCATATCTACTACCTTTCCCTTTCTTCACTCCTCTCTCAATGGCTTCTGCCTGTTCGATGACCTGAGCGAAAGGTTTTTCCAATAGAGCCCACAATGGCTTGGTAATATGGTGGATCTTGAGCATCTATAAACAGTTTAACCATTTCGTTCTCATCAATTGGTGGACTTACTTTGGCTGCCACACTTCTCCACCTTTGACCGTAAGCTACATAGCTCTCTGAGGGTTTCTTCTTTAACTCTACCAAAGCAAATCTATCAGGTACCAGGTCACAGTTAAATTCATATTGTTTGATGAAAGCCCGTGAAAGGTCAGTCCAACTTCGGATCTTTGAGAAGTCCAATTTGAAATACCACTCTAATGCATCTTTATCTAAACTCTCCCCAAAAAGTCTCATGGGCAACTTATCATCTCCCGTTGGCCTTCCAAGTTTGTTGCAGAACATTTTGAGGTGCACCACAGGGTCCCCACTGCCATTATACTTAGAAAACTCTGGCACTTTGAATTTCGGTGGCAATTGAGTGTTCGGGAACATGCAGAAATCCTCGTAATCCAATCCACCGTATCTGTCAAACCCCTGACTCTCTTTGATAAAATCGTCAAACCTGTCCAATCTCTTCAATAATGTCTTATCAGTTATAAAAGGATTCTCTTCCCTAGCAAAAGGTTCCATCTCTACTCCCCCCTGATACCTAGTATCGAGCACAAACTGACTTGGGTTAAGAGGCGGTGGGGGCTGAGTGTTTTGGGTGAATTGAGTTGCTTGCTGGGGGTAGTAAGGTTGGTTCAGAGCATTTTGAGTGTTTCTAGGGCTGGATGGAATATGAACGGGCATTTGAGGGTTTTGAGTGGATGGGGGTGAAATCTGCGTGTCTTGGGTATTCAGAGATGAGACTTGTATCTGGATAACTGGGTCATTGTCGTTCATACCAAGGGTTCTTCCACTTGCATTTGGTTGCGTGTGCGGAGTTTCTCGAGCGGGTGGTACATTCTAGGTGGATCCATTATTGTTCATATTGCTTATGAAGTGGGCAATGATTTGGCTATGTGAGGACACCTCGTGAGTCATGTCATTCATCTTGGTTAACATTTCACTCATTTGAGCTCTTAGCGCAGTCAGTTCAGATGCCTGATTCCCTGCTGTCACTTCGGAAGAATCCGGATGGTTACTCATGTTTATATGCAGTAGCTTGGTGCGGGACCGCGTGTAGATGGGACTTCGCTGAAAAGAAGCTATGATTTACTGTACCTGAAAGATGGGAATCGAAAGAACATGATTCAAGTGTTTATCTTGTCTAACACTGTCATATTTTTATTCTGGGAAAGAAAAAGAAAGAAAAAAGAAAAATATTGGAGTCAGTAAATGTATAAACAATTGGGATGCGTGTCCTAGGGAGTGCCCTTATGATGCCAAGGGTAGGCCTAGCATGAAATGCAATCCTTTAGGGGTGAGACCCCCCCTTTTCTAATAAAAAAAACACGCCATGTTCATCGAGAGGCAAATGCTTCTATTTTGCTCGTACTACCTTACTTAGAGTTTCACCCATCAGGATGGTACTGAAATATAAACGTGCATGTCTTTTGAGGGTTAAGTACCCAAGACAAAAGGGCGGCTTTCCTATCATGGGATTCCTGAAATGGCATTTCCTCTATGGTTTATGCATGATGCCAATTATTAAAGCTGATTAAAATATGCAAAAATGCAAGATTTGAAAATTTTGTAGAATTTCTTTGAGAAAGATGGAACATGAATTGTATAAAAGATTATTGACTTCAAATTTATTTGCTTGATAAGAAAAATCGAGCCTTTATGAGGTTATGAGACACGGCATTGAAAGAAAACAAAAGTCATGACTTTATTTAGAAATGTACAAGTCAAAATGCCAATTTATTAAAATCAAATGAAATATGTGCTAAAATCACTTTTTGTGTAATACGGGTCGGGAGGGCGGGGGATACGGCAAAAATAACATATTAATTTTTGAAAAAGGATAAACACAAGCTGTGCAAAAAATTTGACCGCTCATGTGCATTTATTGACTCTAAGAAAATTTGGTTCGAATAAAATTGACAAGTACAACAGGAATGAGTAAACTTTGAAAAGGATTTGAAATTACACTTCTTATTGAAAAATTAGATTTTCGGAATTTTTACATAATTTACAACAACTTGACTCTTGGGTATTTATAACAAAATCCAATTTGCAAAAATTTATGAAATTCCGTTTCCATCTTTCTTGAAGAAATTAATTATGAAAATGAAATTTAAACGTGCCAAAAGAGGGTTGGCTTTCTACGAGAGCACCATGCCAGGGCTCTTTATTCTATGGTTGTAAATGCAATCAAAATAAAAAGGAAATTGTGTTAGTTTATTCAACAAATAACACATAACACATTGGCAAAAACCAATAATATATATAGATAACAGTAAATGGCACAACAAGAAAGATAAAGGAAGTTGGTTCCCTCTTCTTGTGCCTGGTGTGCCTGATAGGGTAAGGCTGACTCTACCCTAAGTTATTCTACATGGATGCATGAGGTTGGGCTCACTAATGTATCTAGACTCGATTAGGCTGTCGGTTCCCAAGCCTTCAGACCTAAGGGTAAGGGTCATCAATCCCAAAACCCTTGGTCGGTGGCTCGAGCGATCCCCCGGACACTGCTACTTGAACATCGTGCCCTGGCCACGTGTCCGAGTGGATCTATTTTAAAGCCCAAATCTCTAGACTTGTGGACTCAAGTCAAGAGTTTGGGTGATCTCCTAGACATGGTCACGTGCACATCGTGCCCCGATCACATATCCAAATGGATCAAGCCTACGATAAGGTTTAAGGCTTCCGAACCTTCAGACTTAGGGACCCAAAAGTAACAAATCCGTCAATTCCAAGGGCCCCGGTCGGTGGTTCGAGTGATTCCCTAGACACCGCTACATGCACGAATGCGATGGCCGCATGTCCAGGCAGATCGGTCCTAGTCCTAAAGGGATGGGTGGGTGGCAACCACCAAAAAGAAAAAAAAGGTAAAGAATATCGAATGCACGTATGAAGTGCTCCTTATGAGAGGAGGAAATGATTAAGCGTGGGCTCTAAGGGTGACTCATCCCCTTCCCAAATGCAAGCGCGGTCGAATAAAGCAAAAGTAAATAAATTATACATTCATCACATAAGTGGCCGAGAGACGGGAAGTGTGTGAGATGCAAAAGAAAAACCTAAAAACCTAAAAAAGAAAAAAAATGCAATCCTAACATCCAAACGCGATGGAATAGAAGGGTTAAATAAGGAAAATGTGATTAAGCCTAGTGTTCGGACTCACTAGTGATCCCCAGTGGAGTCACCAAAATCCTGTCGCGCCCCAAAAATCGTGAGAGCAAAAGGAAAGGGTGTAAAAGGGTGCTAGTGGGGTCATTGACTGTTGCGTCCTAAAAGACGGTCCGGTCGTGATGACCCTTTTGAAAATAAAGGTTTTTTGGAAAAACCTTACATGTGTAAAAAAATCGGGTTTTTATTGAAAAAGTGTATTTTAAGAAAAATGGTATTTTAAAAGAAAACAAGGCCGGGACTAAAAATGCGACAGGTTTGGCCAAATAATTTTTGAAAAAGGGTTTTATTTTGAAAAATGGAGTCACCACTTGGTACTGAGTTAGGGTGTACCAAGTCACCCAAAAAAAAATCATTTAACAAAAATAAAAATAAAATTTTAGAAAAATATTTTAAAACCCTTTTTCGACTCCGGTCTACGAAAACGAGAGAAAACGGTTCGGGAGTCACATTTGAAGAAAGGGAAGGCAAAGACTTACGCCTAAGGCACCCTTTCAACCTAGCCGAGGCTAGTTGCGAGGTTTAATCAAAATTTCTGAAATTAACCCTAAATTCTATCGCGTTTTGGATGTGTCTACATGAATGCAAATCTTAAGTCTAAATGTGAGTATCGGGAGAGTCGAAGTGTTCCGTCGAGGCTTGGTCAGAATTATCGCATTAATTGCGAAAATCGAGTCGAGACCTCGAGGGAGTCCCGAGTTTTTATGCAAAATGAAATGCAAAAATAAAAGAAAATAATAATATATAGTAAGTGAAGAAAGAAGGTGGGTATGCAACATGACGGGTACGGGGAACTAGTATCTCGTGACTGAATCTTTCTACTCACGGAGGGGGGAACGGCATGTATACCACCGCTTCCCACGTGAGTAGGCGACTATTTTTAGTCGAAGCACACAAATCTCCTAAAGTCTAAGTGAAATGCAACCTAGATGTCATGCATTTTAACAAATATGTCAAAATAATAATAATAATAATAATAGTAATAATAAAATCGTGCCAAATGGAAAGAAAAACTAAAAGTGTGTGAAATGAGAAATGCACACGAATGAACCTAATCACTAAAATGTCCTAGGGGTCTAGTATTGGACTAGCCTGTTCTAAGGAAAATCTCACTAGCGTTGGACTAGTGGGAAACGATAAGCCACAACTAGCGTTGGACTAGTATGGTGACGAAATATCAATAAAACATGAATTAAATAGTAAAGCATAAATTAAAAGCAAATTAAACACATAAAAACATGTAAGATCACATTGGAGCACATAACACGTAAGCATGATATTCTAGATGCAAAAATCCTAATGAAAACGGTAAAAAAAATAAGCATGTAAGCACGCAAAAACAAATAAATCCTAACTATTACACTGGGAGGCTTGACTTACAATTTAAAGGGGGAAATTAAAAATGCCCTATCTATTACACTTTCAATCTAATTACATGAATTTTTGCTAAAATATGAGAAAAATAATTTAACTATTACATTGATGGGGTTCTGGTTGTCTGTTGGGATTGAATTGTCTCTGGGGCTATTTGGAGCTGGCTTTGGTGTCAAGGGCGATGGTGTTTTTGGGTTGGGATTGGTGGTATTGATGTGTTTGTGTGGTGATTTGGGGTTAATTGGTGGAATTCTTTGCTGTTTGTTTATCTTTTGTGCAGGTCGAAGATGATGGGAGGCGTTGTGGTGGTAGGCTTGTGATAGTAATAGGTTGAATGGGCAAGAATTGGTAAGTGAACGGTGGTGGCAGTGGCTTGTTAGTTCTATAATGGCTTAGGGATTGGTTTTGATGGCAGCTATGGTGGGTGATGCGTGGATGGTGAGGGACTGAGGAAAGGGAGGGAGAGACGGTGGAGAGAACCCAGAATATTAACCAGAACCAAAAAACAAAAACAAAACAGGAAGCAAAGAAACTGGAAGACCCACATAAATCACAAAATAAACCCAAATTTTATATCTTCATTTATTCAATTTTGACAATACAACGAAAAAAAAAAGTGAACTAAAAGGAAAGAAATCAAATGAAGACCTTACCTTTTAAGCCAGTTGATGATGAATTTGCAGAAGACAATGAACAGTAGCTAACCTTTTAAAAACGAGCCGATGAACAGTAACAAGTGGAAGATGAAGTGTGTGTGTTTTGTGGTGAGAGAGTATGTGCTTTAATCTAAAAATCACAAAAGCCAAAGTATTTTAGGGTTTTTCCATTTTCCTCCCTTTTTTTTTAATCCCTAAGTGGGTATTTATACTGCACAAATCTTAACCTCCAAGAAATGATTAAAAGATCAAAATACCCTTGACTACAAAAATTACAACTTTATCCTTTAAAAATTTATTCTTTCACAATAATGAAAAAAAATCAAGAAAAATGTAAATAATAAATTCATTAACACTAATTCACTCTGAAAAAAATTAGAAACTTAGAAACATGCTTAAAACCTAAAAACGAATTTGGGATCCAAAAATTGTTGAAAAATGAGTTTGGAATGTGAAATGACAATTTTGCCCTTGGATGATGAAAATTCACAGAAAAATAGCTATTGACCTCAAAAAATTGTCAAAAATTACAAATAAGCTTAAAAAACTAAAAAATGCATTTTTGACTCAAAATTTGTGAAAAATTAATTTAATTTGTAAAATGACAATTTTTGCCCTTGGGCAATGAAAATTCACAGAAAAATAGTAATCGTTTCTGAAAAAATTATCAAAAATTAAAAATAAGCTTAAAACATTTGAAAATGAATTTTTGACTCAAAATTGGTGAAAAATAAATTTAATTTGTAAAATGACGATTTTACCCTTGGGCAATGAAAATTCACAGAAAAATAATTATTGGCCTTAAAAAATTACCAAAAACTAAAATAAGCTTAAAACACTGGAAAATACATTTTTGACTCAAAATTGGTGAAAAATGAATTTAATTTGTAAAATGACGATTTTGCCCTTGGGCAATGAAAATTAGCAGAAAAATAGCTGTTAACCTCAAAAAATTTAGAAAATTCAGAAACATGCCTCAAGAATTTGAAAAATGAATTTGGAACTTAAAATGAGATAAAATGGTATTCGCGAGACGAAATTACCATTTTTCCCTTATGCGGGTAAAAATATAAAAATACTAATTAAATCTGGAAAAATCATAAGAAATTAATAAATTCATATAAAAGTAAAAATATGAATTTAAAGCCCCCAAAAATTGTTAGAAAAATATTTACAGATAAAATTACTATTTTGCCCCCTGAGATTATTAAAAATTTAAAATTTGTCCTAAAAAATGCAAGCATGCCCCCCGGTGTTTGAAAATAAATGATGTGTCAAAATTTGGTGTCTACAAAGTGCTCAACATGATCCTCAAGTGATCTACTATAGATTAGAATGTCATCAAAATAAACCACAGCAAATTTACCAATGAAAGCCCTAAACACATAGTTCATAAGCCTCATGAATGTACTAGGTGCATTAGTTAAACCAAAAGGCATAACTAACCATTCATACAATCCATACTTGGTCTTAAATGCGGTTTTCCATTCATCACCTACTTTCATTCTAATATGATAATATCCACTTTTAAGATCAATTTTTGAGAAAATAGTAGAACCATGCAATTCATCAAACATATCATCTAACCTAGGAATAGGATGACGATACTTTACCGTTATCTTGTTGATGGCTCTACAATCAACACACATGCGCCATGTTCCATCCTTCTTTGGCACCAAAATGACTGGTACGACACATGGTGACATACTCTCACAAACAAATGCTTTCTCCACAAGCTCATCCACTTGTCTTTGAATCTCTTTCGTCTCCTTAGGATTTGCCCTATAGGCGGGGCGATTGGGTATACTAGCACCAGGTACAAAATCGATTTGGTGCTCAATCCCCCTTAATGGTGGTAATCCATTTGGTATATCTTCAAGAAATACGTCTTTAAAACCCTTCAAAAGAGACACCACAATACTAGGTAAATTAGGATTAAGTGCATTAAACTCGCCCAAAGAAAGAAGAACATCTTTATATAAAACAAGTAGAAGTTGTTGCTTAGCCTCCACAGCTGAAACAATATCACTCTTGGTAGCAAAAGCATTCACTTGCTTCTTTCCCTCTTTCTTCTCACTTATAACCCTATTTTGTTCACCATTTACTATGCCATTTTGGTCAAATTATGACCAAACGAAGCCCCTTCTCAACTTCTCCACAGGCTTGTGACTTTTGTTCCTCCCTTACCTTGAATTCCTTTGCAATTCTTACTTGGTCTGCATGTGCCTCAGACGGTTTGATTGAATCCAAGGTGATTCTTCGGTTGTCCCACATAAAGGAATACCTATTCTTGTAGCCATCATAGGTGACCCTCCTATCAAATTGCCAAGGACGTCCAAGAAATATGTGGCACGCTTGCATAGGAATCACATCACACCACACCACACCACACCACACCTCATCCTTGTACTTATTGATGGAGAATGGTACCCTAACTTGCTTGGTAACCCTCATGTCCCCAACCTCAGCTAGCCAATGCAGTTTGTATGGCTTGGGATGGCGTTTAGTCTCAAGGCCCAACTTATCTACAAACAAAGTAGAAGCAACATTAGTACAAGATCCATTGTCAATAATCATGCTACATACCTTGTTTTGCACGGTACACCTAGTGTGGAAAATATGATCTCTTTGTAGATCCACTTCATCCTCCTTAGGTGCAATGCTAAGAGCACGCATTGTGACAAGAACTTCACCTTGATCCCCACCATACACATTATCTTCATCTTCGGATCCTCCCTCTAATGGAGGCATTTCCTCATCATCTTCACTTGAAGCTACACTAGCTACTTCACCATCCTAAAAAATAACCATAGTGCGCTTGTTTGGACAAGAAGCAGTTATGTGTCTGAACCCTTGGCACTTAAAACATTTAATCTCCCTTTGCCTAGGCTTCGCAATTTGCTTACCCTTAGGATCTTGCTTTGTAGTTGGTTCAGCCCTAGGCAGTGGTGCACGAGTTGGAAGACCATGTGATTGTTCAACATCTCTAAAGCTCTTCCTTGGTTGTTCAATTCTCCAACTAGTACAATTTTGTGTAGTGAAAAATCCTCTAGCACGCCTACGTTTTAGTTGTCTCTCAACCTTGATTGCTTTTTCCACCAAGTCGTCCATCTCTAGATAATGTTGCAGCTCTATAATTTCAGCAATTTCTGAGTTCAAACCTGCTAGAAAACGTGACATAAGAGCCTCTCCATCCTCCCTAATGTCCACTTTGATCATGAGCATTTCCATCTCCTTGTAGTACTCGTCAACGCTCATAGATCCTTGCTTCAAGAATTGTAGACACCTATGTAGGTCACGTGAGTAGTAACTTGGAACAAACCTCTTCTTCATAATGGCTTTCATCTCCCCCCAAGTTCTCACGGGTTCAGCTCCACACTTCCTCCTATCTTTGACAAGTTGATCCCACCAAACACTCGGGTAGTCGGTGAATTCAACTGCAGCTAGTTGCACTTTCTTTGCTTCGGAGTAGTTGTGACACTCAAATACATGTTCCACCTTTCTCTCCCATTCAAGATATGCCTTGGGGTCTAACTTGCCTTGGAATGAAGGTATTTTCATCTTAATACTTTCCAAATTTCCATCGGGCTCACGTGGTACCCTCTTTCCTCTCCGTTGAATAACTTCATCAAACTCCAACCTCTCTTCAATATCATCATCATAAGCTGGATTTTGAGTCATTCTAATGTTGGAACCAACTTCTCTACCATCATGTGGATCTCCTCGAGCCCTAGATGCTTGCTCCACATTGTCCATTCTCATGAACATGCTTTGCATTTGCTCCATGAGGCATTGGAAGTTATCTTGCATGCCTCTCATCATGGCCTTAAAATCATCATGTTCCGCCATAGTACCTTAAACCTGCAAAATAAAAGGTTAGAACAATATAAACAAGAATTTGTAGATCACTCCCTTAGTGTTTGCACTCGCTTCCCTCAAATTTGTTGGCTTTTACCCTCATTGTGCTCACTATTAAGCCTTTTCCTACTCAATGAATTTTCTTGTTGGCCCTTTAGAGAAGAACCAGCTCACTCAATCTTACCAAGGCTTATAGCAACACCAATCTGTGAGAGTAAATGTAGAGGTCAAGAATAAGTATGCTTAGAGTGTTTGGTTCAAGAGAGTTACAAAGAATGACCAAGAATCAAGAATAGACACAATATAGACACCCTAATGTGTGGTATAATTGTGTGATGTATCTTGATTTTTTTAATGTTCTTTGGAAGAAAATAACCAAACTTGTGCAGAAACAATACTTCTAACAAAACACCAAGAACAAGAAGAGTAGAAACTGATCAATTAAACTTTCGTACGTGGCGTTGTTCTCTGTCCAACGGTCTGTTTGTTTCAACAGATCTACTCGGTTGTACAAGGACAGTATTCTAGCCAAATATACTTCAATTTAATTGTTTTAGTTTGTGTGCTTGGCTTTTATCACTTTGCACGCCTCTTTCACATTCTTTTGTGTTGCACGATTTTTCTTTGTGCAAGACTTTTTTTTTTTTGCGAATTCAAAACCCAGATAACCCAAAAAACTCAAACAAACAAGTAAAAATTCACCAAATGAACAGTGATTTTCCGATGAACAGTAACATGAACAGTACGCCCGCGTGAACAGTACGTCGTGAATTGTAACGCTACAGTACTGTGAACAGTGATGCGAAATTTTTATTTTTTTTTCAAGAATCTTCAACCCTAGGATGGCAAGTCCAAGAAACTGATTCTTTTTAAAAGATTTTTGCACAAGAATTCCAAAAAAACAATAAAAACAGTCAAGAAATACAAAATACCACACAACTCTAGAATTCTTGATTGAGAAGCAACCAAGAACGACTCTAAACAAACCCTAAAGCATGAATTTAATAAGGAAACAACGAAAACAAAGGCTGAAATTTTAAGAATGTTAAAGACGGACAGAAACAAAACTCAACGAAGGCAAACACAATTTGAAAAGAAAAGACAGTAGGAAACAAACAAAATATTAGGATTAGACACGAAACTCTTGCCTTAATATCATGAAACAACAAACAAAAGGGATATATCTGCAATTCCAAAGGAACAAACGGATTGATAGAACCTGGAAATCCAAGAACTTTGACTCTGATACCAATTGATGCGCACATGTGTATGGAAGACTACCAAGACCCTTGGATTTTAGGCTTACTACTCGTTGAACTCAAGACCCCTTGGATGGATCTTCGAAGAACCCTTGACGTGGAGTAGGTTGCTCGAACTTTTCCCCTTGAAGATGCCCTCGATCCTAGGAAAACCAAGATGAACCGAATTGAGCGCGTTCAATCGTTCAACCTAATTCTCTAAAGAACTTGAACAAAACCGAAAGGAAACTCTAAGAGAGATTGGATGGTCACTACAAGCAAAGCTTGATAAGACCTATGGTGGTTCTCAATCACCAAAGAACCAAGAAAACTCTAAAGAGAATTCACTCAAAAATATCATAAACGTTGTGTCCAATGTTGTTCAGAAGAAACCCTTATATAGGGCAGCACAAAAAACATAAACCAAGAAAGTACTTTACCCTAGTTGTAACCTAACACTCGATTACTAAAGATTACAACTAAAAAAATTGCATAAAACAACTTAAACGGACTTTCTGATCGTACCCGTGGCACCTATCCGCGGCATGGGTACGGGGTGCGGGTTCGGTCAGAAAGTTTGGCACTTCAAACATTTCACGAACGAGCCTTCTGATGGTACCCACGGCACCTATACGCGGCGCGAGTTCATGGCGCGGGTTCGGTCAGAAGGTTTGGCACTTCATTCCCATGCTTGAATCATTCTTCCTTCCTTGGTCTGCCCATAAGCAATGCACAATACGTGACAAAGGATCCATGTTGGTCACCTTGCACACATTATCCAGCGTGCCCACAATGAGACCATGCAAAGCATCCTTCATTTTCCTAGCTCTTGACCTAGTCATAGGACCACCCAAGTCTTGAAGTACATCCTCAGTCACCTTGGAAGCTTGCTGACCTTGGGACCTATCAGAATGCCATTTTCCATTCATATCTTTCTTTCATCCTAATTTGGTGGTAACTACTTTTTAGGCCAATTTTAGAAAAGATAGTGAAGCCATTCAATTCATCTAGCATATCATCCAATGTTGGAATAGGGTGACGATATCTTACCGTTGTGTTATAATGGCTCGACAATCTATGCACATTCTTCATGTACTATCTTTCTTGGGCACAAGCAATACTGGAACCGCACCAGGACTAAGGCTCTCCCTCACATATCCTTTGTCCATCAACTCTTGAACTTGTCTTCGAATCTCTTTAGTCTCTTCAGGATTAGGGCGGTATGCCAGACGGTTAGGTAAAGATGCCCCAGGTATGAAGTTGATTTGATGCTCTATCCCTCTAATGGGTGGCAAGCCTGATGGTACCTCATTGGGAAAGACATCCTCATAATCTTGCAAGAGAGAAACAACAACACTAGGCAAAGTAGAGGTTAAGTAATTAGTGTTCAACATAGCCTCTTGGTACACAAGTACTAGGAGGTTTCGTTGAGAAAACAAAGCTTGCTTGACCTCATTTTTCTTGCTACTAATAAGCTCTTCTCCTTTTCTCCTTCTTTTTCTCTTTTGCTTCTTTGTTTTTCCTTCTTTTCTTTCTCTCCTCTTGGCTTGTTCTCACTCTTATTTTTACTCTCTTCTTTTTGGTACACGTTTCTATTCTCACTTTCTCTTTTCTTTTTTCTCTTGAGTTGATCTTCTAATATTTGTTTTGGTGATAAAGGGAGAAGGGCTATAGGTTCCCCTCGGAGTACAAAAGAGTAGCAGTTTAGAAAACCATCATTCGTGACTTACTTGTCATATTGCCAAGGTCTACCTAACAAGGGATGACATGCTTTCATTGGCACAACGTCACATAGCAATTCATCTTTATACTTACCAATAGAAAATATCATCTGAACTTGCTTTGTCACCTTTAACTCACCACATTCATTGAGCCATTGGACTTTGTATAGACGATGATGCTTGAAGATAGGTTGACTCAACCTCTCCATGAATTTGGTGCTTGCCACATTGCTCCAACTTCCTCCATCTATGATCATGCTACATACCTTGCCTTGGATTTGGCAATACGTATGAAACAAATTCTCTCTTTGATCATTCTCTTCTTCCATCATTTGGACACTAAGTACCCTTCTAGTCACGAGTAGTTCTCCTTCCTCCGCAAATTCTCCATCATCATTTTCTATGGGTAGCTCCTCTTCATCTTCAGTTGTTTCACCTTCACTCTCCTACTCACCATTGTTGTTGATAATAATGGCTCATTTGTTAGGACACTCACTAAAAATATGTCCTCTTCCTTGGCACTTGAAGCATCATATGTCACGGTTCCTTGAAGAATCTGTCTAGGTTTGAGCCTTATGGGGAGGGGCAGCAAACTTTTCTCCTTTCTTTGAGTTAGCCTCCTTGGAATTTGATATAGAAGGGGTGTCTTTCTTTGTATTATTCCTCCATGAATTAAAAGATGTTGAGTTGGAGCTCTTCCCTGCACCGTTCCTCCTCTTGAGTTGTTCTATCTTGATGGCTTGATGGATCATCTCTTGAAGCTCCACATAGTGATACATCTCCATAACAGTAGCAATGTCACGATGAAGTCCATGTAGGAAGTGAGCCATCATTGCTTCTCGGTCCTTTGCTACGTTAGCTCTAATCATGGCAATCTTTATCTCCTTATGATATTCATGCTCTTAGATCCTTGAATGAAACGTTGGAGCTTCTTGTGAAACTCTCTATGGAAATAGGTTTGAACAAATCACCTCCTCATTTTTGCCTTCATCTCAGCCCAAGTTGTGATGGGTTGCTCACCATACCTATCCCTCTACTTTTACATTTGGTCCCACGAAACAAGAGCATAATCAATAAATTCAAGAGCAAGATTTACTTTTTCACCTTCAGAGTAGTTATGGCATGAAAAAATTTGTTCAACTTGCATCTCCCACTTCAAGTATGCTTCCAGATGACTTTTGCCTTGAAAGGAAGGAATTTTGACTTTGATTCCTCCAAGGCCTTCTTCTTCATCTCTATGCCTCCTTGGTCCAACTCTTGGTCGATTAATTGTTCTCCTTCTTGTCTAGAATTCCTAGAACTCATCCTCCTCGCATTGACTCTCAATGTCGTCATCGTGTTGATGATAATGGGGCTGACGTGGTGTAGATTAAGTAAAACAATTATGAATAAAAACACTACAATCAAGTAATAAAAACCTAATCTCCCAACTAATCTGCAAATGCACGGGTCGGTTGTAGTATTTGGAGTATTAGGTGTCGAATCCCACAGGGAATCAAATACGTGCAATTACTAAAGCTTTTTCACTAACTTTTATTATCTAAACACACTCGAAATAAGATGGAGATGGGATCCCTTCAATAGAATAGGTATATGATTGAGAACTTTTGTCGAACCAATGCAACGAAGCCTAGAACATAGAGTCCACTAATGAATCTTATATGAATGACTTACTAAGTTTTACCTTGCCTTGTTTAGAATCTAATTCCATAAGTGTCATAACTAGATCTATCTACTAATGACAAAATTCCAACTATTCTCATGATAAAATCTTATGAAAACATGAATTGTAATGATTCACTTGAATATCCATTATTCTCATATCACTACAAACAAATTGACATTTACCAACAATAATTTACACCAACGGAAGGAAAATTGTTAGTTAAAATCTAACTATACCAACTTATTTAGCCCTTTGTTAGTATAGCATTAGCACTCACTAATAGTTATTCCAAATCATTAGTAAAAAGGTCATATTTTACTAACAAATAGATGAAACTATTGGGATGTGTTAGTGTATGCCCTAAACCCAAGTTGGTTTTTGGGATTTTATTACGCTTATTTCGTGTTATACTTATATATGTGGCATTTTCTTTGTCATTTAATACTTGTTATTAATATTACTTGTTTATTTGATAAAGTCCATAGAATATTAACTGTGTATAAGAGATTGTAAGAGTTACAATGATGAGACTCTTATTACACATTAAGTTATATTCTTAAATATCCCTAGTCATAGTATTAATGAGATTGGACATCATTAATATGGGAAGACTAGCACATACTTTGCCTCTACTTATGGTAAGTAGTAGTTGATCTCGTCAACTATGGCGTGTGACACCTAAGCTGGTATGTGGATGCTTGTTAGAGAACAAGTTCATTGGATTGATCCGCCGAGAGTTACTATTCATAGTGCTAATGAATTATACTCTTAATGGCAATGGTGTAAGTGATCCTTAGACTTGAGATTACCATGGTATCTTGAGTGTGGATTGCTATGCTTTGACTCTATTGCTCGGTGCTCGTAAAAGAGTAGCCCATACGGTAGAGATTGGGTATAGTATGAAGCATGGAAGGATAGTGAGTAATCGATATAGGATTCACCACTCCTTATTATAGGAGAGTATATCCCGGATTGGCCACTTGTTGAAATATGACTTAAAGAATCTTTTGCGCAAAAGTGAAAGTATGACTTGAAAGAGTTTCAAGGTTATACTTTTATGGAAAGTTATATTTCGGGAACAAGAAATCATTAATTAGTCATTTAAAGAGTGCGCACTACACTCTTAGACTAATTGGGATATAGTGTGGTGAAAGGATATTAATTACACGGTAACATTGTCATTGATAGGTGTAGTCTACCATATGACTTTCCTATTCACTTGGGTGGTCATGATGCATTGCTAGACGCCACTCATGATCTATAAGTGCAAATTAATTAATTAGTGAATTAATGATAAATTAAAGTGTTAATTTATCTGGCTCTTAATTAATTAATTAATGAGTTATAATTTGTACTTATTGCCAACGTGAATGGAACCTAATGGGTCACACACAATAAGAACATGGTCTTTGGGTTAAATTGTTATTAAGATAAGTATAAGATACTTATGGGGTTAATTTATGTGATAAATTAACTTAAAGGACTTAATTATAAATATTCTAAGTCTTGATGGAAATTAGTTTCCTAAAAGGAATTAAGAAGCTATTTGGTTTCCTTTTGGAATTGGTTTCCTAAAGGAATAGGATTAGCTTAAGGTAAGCTTCCTAAACCTTCTTGGTTTCCAATTGCTCTTGTTTCCTTAAAGACTAGGATACTACATCTATAAATAAGTCCAATGCCTTGACTCTTGGAAGATTGATGAAACATAACACAAAATTTAGAGAGAGAAAATTGAGAGCTTAGTGGCGTTTTTCTCTCCAAGCAAAAACGCCACACCTCCTTCCCTAATTGTTAGGGTTTCAACTTCTTTCTTCTTCTTGTGTTCTTCATGAATCATTCAAGGGAGCTAGCACTCAAAAGGCAAGGCAAGCAAGCCCAAAGGTTCCTAAAGATCGTGTTCGTGTGGATACCTGTTGGAGGCTCTACACTTGGAGGGCTTTTCATGGTAGATCAACACCTTCATCGAATAGGATCTTGCCCTTTGAAGCATAGAAACCTTCTATGCTTGAGGTATTTGTGCTAAACACCCTTTAATCGTATAGATTACATCAAAGAGATCCATGGCTAAGGTAATAAATTTTTAAATATTCCGCTGCGTTACTCCCCTTATTACCTTACAGGATGGGGGTACGTTATACTAATAGTTACTAACAATCCGTTGGTATAAGGACAAGTGTAAATGAAATTTTTTTGAAATTCCGTTGGTAAATCTATTAACAAAAAGAGTAGGAAACTTTAAACAAAAGGGTGGGAAGTTGAAAAAAAAGAAGTGGGAACTGAAAAAAAATAAAAGGTGGGAAATTGAAAGCATAATCCTTCCTAATAGCATTAAACAATTAATTTCTATCAAAAAACTAAAAATTATACCCGTGACAATCAAAGTGATTGTATGCAATTTCACCAAAGTCGAAACAAAAACTAGGTCCTAGCAAAAATACACGTGCTTTAAGTCCTAAAATGTAAATAGTCTACTCTCTAATTTACAATAGGGCATCCACGGCCAAAGACCCAATTATCAAAATTCATCTCTTCTCAGCGTCGCATTCACCGGCATTCTCATTCCCCTTAACGATCAAACTCACCAGCAAGAGAATCATCCAAAGACTCGTCCATTTTCTTTATCTTTGCAGCAGGTAAATTAACCCACACTCATACTCAATTTTAAATTTTGCAATTTCTTACTTCCGATTTTGGTTTGTCTCATCTATAGGGCTTGAATCTTTCTGTTGTTGTTAGCTGACTTCTTATTTGAACTTTGATATATTCTAATGCTTGGTATGATGAATTTTAAGTTTTTTTCCCTTCATTTTTTCCAATTTTTTTGATTATTTACTGATGAATGTCAAATGCACATTTTCTACTACCATAAGAATCCTCAACGTCAACTTATGGCTGTAATAAAAATAGCAAAAAACATAAATGAGAAGATTCCACATTGATTTAGTTATTTAAAGAAGTCATCCTAAGATTAATTATAAGATGTCTAGTCAATAGACTTTGTCGTTAATATTATAGTTAAGGTTCAGATATACTTCGAAAATAGTTGGAGAAAAAAGGTGGGTTGAGTGCTCTATTGTCTGGATGTGTTTCTTAATTAATCAACATCTTTAGTGCTAAAGAATGATTAGCAACAGAGTAACCATTGTCATTAAACTATAGTGTCTGGTCTCCTGGGGATAAAACATGTGGGTCCACCTATTTAATCAATGGCTGTAGAAACATGTTTAAAACTTGATCATCCGGTCCACCAAATTTGATTACCCAGAATATATGGCCAATAGTTGACTACAAGTTTACATATCCTCAGTTAGAAAGAGAGCATTTAGTTATTCCACTTCTTTTTCCAGAAAAAAGATATAAATCAGTTTTTTATTTGAGGAAAAAAGTTTGTATGCCAAAACCTTAGACACATAGTTCAATCTTCTTCTCTCATTTTCTTAAGTGGACGAAAGGCATAAGAGGATTATTTGAGGAACAAAGTTTGAACCATAGACTGTAAAATACTTGTGACTTTGATTATTTGATGAGGAATGTCAAATACACATATTTTTGCCTTTTATGTCATTTGTTCAAGTTCTACTTTAGAAAAGTGTTATCCTCTATAGCCTACCTCTACTAGAGCAATGCAATTATTGTGGTTGCTTAAAAAAGCATGATGATCATAATGTTAACCTTTGTTTGACACTTTTCAATAACATTTATTATCCCTATTAATTTTGTTAACTTTTTTACCTTAAATACAGTTGATTTTTCCCATTAATTTCATCATTCTTTCCATAATATTTTTTTCCTTTTCCTTTTTTGATTTTTCATTCTTTGAGTGTAGGAAAGGGTGATATCTCTCTAGATTACTATAATTTCTTTTTACTGTTTAATAGTAACAAAATTTGTGGATTCATGGCGGCAATTGATTTCTTGGAATGTTGTAGTAATGTAGCATGCTGCAAAGAAAACATTAAAAGGAAAAATCACATGCAACATTATTTCTATTTCATTAATAATTACACTAAAACCTTGTGTCCTAAAGATAGTAATATTTCGCATATACTAGGACTTGCTTCAGGAGACTTATTTATGCATGCTAATGCAATCTTGCGAGCAAGAAAAGCTTGATTTCTTTCTTTTCCATGTATAGAAAATTCACTTTTTTGTAATGCTAAAACTCTTTAGCACAATCTTTCTTGTACTATTCTTTATAGGCCTTACATTTGACAGGATGAGGTAAAAGTTCCTCACGCAAACTGAAAAAATGGATATTTTATTTCTTTGCAATTCTTGGTTATGCATATATCATTCAATTTCAACGTTAATTAGCCACAACGTTATAAAGTGTTGTATTTTTTTTTTTTGGGTTCAATCAAGTTGTGACTTTTGTTTAGTTTTATAAGTTAAATATATCATTTGTATATGCTTTTAATTTTAGTTCTATATATTCTCATAATCTTTTTGTTGTCGGTATCTTTCTTAGATTCTTTTACTTTTATGATGATGGATAAGTCTTGGATAAATCTTGACTCGCGTGTAAGCATCGCATATCTCAAGGGTGCTATCAGTTTTCTAGATTTTGCATTTCAAAATTCTTCTAACGACGGAAAAATACTATGTCCTTGTGTGAAATGTGTGAACACCTATTGGCATCCTAGGTCTATTGTGTTTGAGCACATTGTATGCCATGGTTTTCTTAGAGGTTATTATAAATGGATTTTTCATGGAGAGATTCCAGAAGCATCTAGTTTTAATGCAACCGCCAACAGAGATGAAGAACCATTTGAGCATGACATGCATGGAATGTTGAATGATGCCTTTTTCATGCATGGCGAGGATGATAATGATGTTAATATGAATGAAGAGGAACGACAATCTACTAATAGAGTTGAAGCGCAGCAAGATATTAGGGGACATGATGTAGATAAGTTTTTTGATTTGCTCAAAGATGCTGAACAAGAAGTATATCCAAATGCTGGTCATAAGCATTCGAAGCTTTCAGTTGTGGTTTCATTGTACCACTTCAAGTGTTTGGGGGGATGGAGTAATAAATCATTCTCGTGGTTATTGGAGTATTTGAAGGATTTATTACCAGAAGGGAACATATTGCCAAGTAGCTGCTGTGAATTTAAAAAGATTATTTCAGCTTTAGGTTTAACATATGAAAAAATTCATGCATGTCCCAATAATTGCATATTATATTGGAAGGACAAGGTGAACTGATGAAACATGTCCAAATTGCGGTGTGTCTAGATGGAAATCATGCACAAATGTTGTTGAAGAAGGGGACATTTGCACTGCCAAAAAGAGCAAAAAGAAACCTGCAAAAGTGCTGCGCTGGTTTCCTTTAATACCAAGACTCCAAAGATTGTTTATGTGTTCAAAGACAGCTCCTCTCATGAAATGGCATCAAGAAGGTCGTACCAAGGATGGACTGTTAAGGCATCCTGCAGACACTCAAGCTTGGAAAGATTTTGATTCTCGATATCCCAATTTTTCATCTGACCCTCGAAATGTTCGTTTGGCATTAGCTTCTGATGGTTTCAACCCATTTCAAACCATGAATGTTAGCTATAGCACTTGGCCCGTTATAGTTATACCATATAACTTGCCTCCATGGTTGTGTATGAAACAACCTAATTTCATACTCTCTTTGCTTGTACCTGGTCCTAAAGGTCCCGGTGATAATATAGATGTATATATGCAGCCCTTAGTAGAAGAATTGAAAGAGTTATGGGAGGTTGGCATTAAAACTTTTGATGCATCAACTAATGAAAGCTTTCTTATGCACGCAGCAATAATGTGGACGATCAATGATTTTCCAGCATATGCTAATTTATCTGGATGGAGTACGAGAGGAAAATGTGCTTGTCCTACTTGTGGGTATGATACAGTTTCTAAGTGGTTGTATAATAGTGGAAAATACTGTTACATGGGTCATCGAAGATGGTTAGTGCCTAATCATAGATACCGAAATGATAAGAAATCCTTCGATGGAACTCAAGAATATAGATCTGCTCCTATACCACCATCTGGAACTGTTGTTTTAAGACAATTGGATGATATTGGAGTTGAAGGAAATGGGGATCAGTTGCAAGCTTGGAAAAAAAAGAGTATTTTGTTTAGGTTGCCTTATTGGGAGTATAACATGATACGTCACAATTTCGATTTTATGCATATAGAAAAGAATGTTTGTGATAATATTATTGGAACAATAATGGGACAAGAGGGAAAGTCCAAGGATAACTATAAAGCTCGACTTGATCTTGTTGAAATGGGCATAAGAAGTGAACTTCACCCAAAGAATCGTCCTGGCAGCAATACAAAATACTTGCCCAAGGCATGTTACCAAATGACTTTGAAAGAGAAAGATGCTTTTTTAAAGGTCCTTAAGGAGATGAAAGTTCCAGATGAGTGCTCTTCTAATATATCACGTTGTGTGCAACTTAAACAACGTAAGTTAATAGGGCTCAAAAGCTATGATTGTCATGTTTTGATACAAGAGTTTATTCCCATGGCAATACGGGGATCTTTGCCTGACAATGTTTGCTCAATTATAATAGATCTATGCAACTTTTTTAAAGACATTTGCTCAAAAATTTTGAGTGAAAAAGAATTAGAAATTTTGCAGTCTCGGGTTGTTGTGACTTTATGCGAGATGGAAAAAATGTTCCCTCCATCTTTCTTCACTGTCATGGTTCATTTAATTATTCATTTGGCAGAAGAGGCAAAATTAGCTGGTCCAATCGTGTATCGTTGGATGTATCCTATTGAGAGGTATATTTCAAATTTGTTTTTGTTGTTATTATTAATTTTCTAATAAATTGTTATTATTATTACGTTCTAAATGCTAAATTACTTTTCATGTAGGTTTCTTTTTACTTTAAAGAAATTTGTACGTAATAGAGCTCATCCCGAAGGGTCAATCGCTGAAGGATATATTGCGCATGAATGTTTAATTTTTTGTTCACGATACATGGAGGGTTTTGAGACTTTGTTTAATCGTCCTTGTCGAAATGATGACAATAGTCATTCTTTTGAAGAAGAAGGAGAAGAAGGATTTTTTTCCAAAAAGGGACGACCATTGGGTAAACAAAAGCAACATGGTTTCAATGTCAAAAAAAGAAAAAGAGTCAATCGTGCCAATCTTGATGATAGAGCATTAAAACAAGCACATCGGTATATTCTTTTTAATTGTGATGCAACCGCTCCATATAGAAAGTAAGATTAACTCTCTTTCATAGTATCTAGATACTTTTAATATTTTAGCTACTCATCATTCTAATACAATTGAAGGCAACATGAGGAATTTATTAGGAAAAGCAAGCGCCCAAGTCGCCTTTCAAGATATGCTATCCAGCAAATTCATACTAATGAATTTGCTGATTGGTTTCGTGATAAAGTAAGTATAATACATAATCTATATTTGTACTTGTATTATTTTATATATTCACCATAAAATCGAGATAACCATTTATTGATTTATGTAGGTTGCTTATGAATTTGAGCAAGGGAACACACAACTCAGTGATGAAATCAAATGGCTTTCTCGTGGTCCGAGTAACGTTGTTAGAAAATACACCGGTTATCTCATTAATGGGTGTAGGTTCCATACAAAAGACCGCGAAATGTGTTTAAAATCTCAAAATAGTGGTGTCGTTGTGACAAGTGCAATAGAAAGTTATGCTAGTGCAAGGGATGGTCGCCCTTCTGAAGGTGAAATTAACTATTATGGAGTTTTAAAGGAGATCATCCAATTAAATTACAGTGGCAAATTCAAATTTGTTCTGTTTAAGTGTGATTGGGCTGATATTAACAGAGGTTGCAAAAAGGATAAATTTGGGTTAACTCTTGTAAATTTCTCGCACTTGATACATAAGGGTGATAACTTATTGGATGATCCATTTGTGTTAGCTTCACAGGTTAAGAAAGTGTACTACGTTCGTGATGATAGGCATAAAGATTGGTTTGTTGTGAAGCATGTAAAGCTTGGTGATACTTTTGATATGGGTGAAGAGCATATTGGACAAGTGATTGCTACACATTCTAATGCTCTAGTTGAAGATTTCACTTTGGTTAGGACTGATACCTATGAAGATGGCGTGGATGTTTCAGCAGAAATGGAAAAAGAAGTTATTCATGATGTTGAAATGGATGAATTTAGAGATGATTTATTTTAATTTTATATTTTGTAGATTTGAATGTCTTACCAATTTGCAATTGTAAACAGTTGAATTTAGAGATGATATTTTTAGTATAATATTTTAGTTTTTTACACAAATATTTTGATATCATGCATTTTTTCTTATGCAATCTTATATTCTTGTTCATACTTTTAGTGTAAAAAGGTGAGTTATGATATGTTTTTTATTATTTTTGGTCTTTCTTAAATTAAATTATTGCTGTTGATAATCTCTTTTATATATAAATTGATTGGTTTCTGTAGTTTTCAGGTTTCTGAGCTTTAAGTTTGGAATGGGAAAGCGAAAAAAAGTTCAGAATCGAAAAAGTTGTACCTGAAAAACAGCCACAATGTGAGGAACCAGACCATGACATAATCTTGAGTTCTCAATTACCTCCAGGTACGTGTAGGCTTGATATTAAAGTACCAATTAGTAAGTGAATTTGTAAGAAATCTTATGTGTTTGATACAATAGATGATCCTGTGCAACCTAAGAAGGTTCGAGGTCCTACACTCATGTCTGTGATTTGGGAATTGGAAGAGGGAGAACGTGTCATTGTTGAATTTAATGAAAGACACCAACCAATAGGGGATGAAGGTTGTACCCTTACGGGTTTCTTAGGATCTATGGTTAGAAGACCCGACCTTGCGCCCATTCATTTCTTAACATGGCGCAAAATGTCTCAAAGTTACAAAGATGAGATGTGGCGCACTGTAGAGGTATCCATATTTATTTTCAAATATAAGTGGTTGCTTATACATTTGAAATGATTTATATGTTAATTCATTTATTATAATTGTAGTCAAAATTCAAATTTCTTCCTTCTTGCACCGAAGAAATAAAAAAATGGGTTATGAGCAACATTTCTGACAAGTGGAGGTATTGGAAGTCGGAAGTAAAGGCTAAATGGTTTGTAGAACAGCTGACAGTTAATCAAATGTGGGAAGATGTATCAGATCCTAGGATTAAAGAATCACAATTCAAAGTTCTTGCTCAACATTGGATTTCTGATAATGCTAAGGTGTGTTTTGTGGTGTTTAGTTTCACTTTTTTTGGTTAAAATTTATGACAGGATTTATTATTTAATTTTTTATTTTAATTTTTTTGGAATAGGAAATTAGTGAGAGAAATAAAAGAAATCGTGCAAAACTGAAGGATCCTCATTGTTTAGGAACAAAATCATTTCCTAGGATTATTCATGAAAAGGTTCGGCTCTATTTCACTTTTTTCAAAATATGATTAGGCTTCTATTTTATTTATGCACTCATTATCCATATGAAGTTGTTTATATCTGTTTTCATGTAGTCAAAGGATGCCAATGGATCAAAGCCTTCACGGGTACAACTATATATTTCTAGTCGTACGCGAAAAGATGGGGACATTGTAAGCTCCGAGGCAGCTGAGTATATGGTAATATTAACTATAAGATGAATTACAAAGTTCTTTTTTATATTGAATTTGTACTACAATTTATCTAAAATTTTTTATTACTATAGGACTTGATGAAGAAAGGATTAGATGATTCTATAAGCTTAGGGACTTCAGATGATTTGTTGAGCTTGAATAGTGATATATTTTCTCAAGTGAAAGGACCTGAAAAGCCAGGTCGTGTTCGTTGTTTGGGACAGCTTGCTAGTTCTTCTAAAAAATTAGATCCTTCATCATCTCAAATGAAGCAACCATCAGAATGTTGTGCAGAATTGAAAGAAAGGGTTGTTGGATTAGAGGGGTTGGTTACTGGTCTTATTACATATATACAAAAGGAAAATTCTAACAACAACAATCTCAATGAATTTATATGTGCGGCAAAACTTTTTTGCAACAAAGAGGTATATTATTCATTTATTTCTATTATATTTTTTGTACTTCTCTTCTGGATAAAATTGGTTTTGAATTTATTCATTTTCAATAGATTCCAGATGCTAGTAGTGCACCAAATACCTCTCCAATTGGGTTGCCATCTTCATCAAATGATTCAAATCAAAATGGTTAAGGCCTTGTGGCTTTCACTCCTTCTCTCTACTTTCATTAACTGATTGATTAATTCTACATTTTCTTGACCATTCTTTTAGTTTGTAAAGTTTTAATATTTACCCATTATTGCATTAATAAGAAGGTGTGATGTTATTGCATTGATTAGAAGGTGTAATGAGTCAGTTCTCCTACATGCATTGCTTGTATTGTGTTTCAAGTGTGTCTTTTAACTCAACTGGTTTATCAACTTTCATTAATGGGTATTTGCGCATTTTTTTTCTTCTTAGACAATTAGTATTCTGTTCTTTGTTGTTTCTCTTGAAAGGTGGTCTTTTTTTTTTTGGGTCTAATCAATTGTGAATGATTAATTGGTTTTGATTAGAATTTTCTCAGGAAAATGTGTTCATTTGAACTAAGAATGTTTTTAACATAGCTGTAATTTTTTTGGGGTTTTTTTGTCCAGTGAATGAGGCTTGTTTTGCTTTTACCCATTTTATAATTGCATTGTAAAAGCTTAGTTATTAAGGAAGAAGAGTATTGCGTAAATGGTGACTTAAATTAACAGCAGATGATTCTCCTTGGTCAGAGACTAATATGGGGTTCTCATATTTTTTGTCTTTCGGCCACCTAATTTGTTAGCTTAAAGGTGTAGCAATTGAGGTTTATTCGATTTTAATACCTATAGTCACATTGAACCATGTAAAATTAGCATATTTTTATTGGAGAATCTTTTTGTTTGTGCATGTAAAATTAGCTGTGATTATTAATTATTATCATGTGAGGAGAATCAAGTATTAATGTCGAAAAATATTTACGCAGCAAAACGCAGAAAGCAATACTTCCATATTTGTGTTACGTCTTTCTAAATATAGGTGGTTTTACGTGTTCATAAGATATCTAATACCTTGGAGAGGTGGTGAATTTGATTGTTTCTGGAGGATGGAATTAGTCATTGCTATGAGAACTTAAATCAGAAGGGAAAATAGATAACCACAATGAACTTAATCAGTCCTCATATTGTAGGTAGAATTGATCCAACCTACTATATCATTTTTGGGGATCCATTTTCTGTACGACAACCATCATAGTTTCACCAATACATTGATTTCATTATATTGGTAGTTAAATTTAAGCATGGTAGCTAGCATGTTTTTGTTGCTTACTAACTTGCCAAAGCTGCTTAACTTTGAATTAAATTGAGTTTTATGAAGTTTTAGTTGACTGATTCTATAATGGGAATGAGAGACATTCTTATTACATACATTGCTGCAAATTTTTGTTATATATTCAAAATCTAGGTTGGTTGATTAATCTTTCTGGGATTAAATGTTATTAATCTTTTCATTGTGTTTCGCCAAATAATTGTTGTTGTGTAATTTTGATTATGGGACATAAAGACGTAGGCAGTAGCTAATCTGCATCTTTATGTGTGTATATATTTTTTTTATTTTTTTTAAAATAAAATAAATGTAATGTTTACTCTCATCAACTCAAGTGTACATGTTTAGCAGTCTCGATAGTTTTTGCATTTTGGCTCACTCACAAATTTATTATTTTGTAGGAGAACTACGTAACAACATCGATTAAGGATGATCATGAGACAACTTGTTGGGCCTGTGGAATCCGTCTTCTTGTCTCACCTTATGCACCTGTTTTCAAATGTGGCTAGTATGGAGCAATATCTAACACAAATGCATTGAATTATGATAACTAGTGCTACAAGTGTAGACTTTTGTGAAATCGATGCTTTGTTTTTGTCATCCTTCAGTTCATGCTTTTTATAATATGTAAGCAGCTGATACAATGCTCATTCACTTTCTTCATTTCTCAACGAGGAGAATGCTCAACATTGGATTTTTTTTTAATGTTTAACTCTTATTCGACAAACATATATTTTAATTGATGCTACAGTTAAGAGAGTTTATTATGCATAAATTTGATTTTGAAATTATTGAATTTTATTTAATAATTGTTATATTCAGGTATGTAGTTTAATTACAAATAGCGTATGTGTTAGTAGAGTACCACCCAAAATGCGTTCTACTAATGGATCTATGTCATTGGTAAAAGTTATCACACACTAACAAATCTAATTGTTGGTAAAATACCATTCCAAATATGTCTTTACGAACGGAATAAAAATGTTGCTAAAAATTATTTAAATCCGTTGGTGTATTCCTATTATTACCAACGGATTTTTTCCGTTATTATAGCAGTTTGACATTTACCATTGATATATGATACCTATTAGTATAGACCACAATATATTTACCATCGATATGAAATTCTGTTGGTATAGACCACTGTGGCTATACCAATAGGGAAAGTTTCTGTTCGGCAAAGGATTTACTATCGAGAGCAAGCCCAACGACAAGACATTCCGTTGGTATAGCCTAAGACAGGTCTACACCAACGCTTTAATAGGCTATAGCAACAGTTTGTTTTTGTTAGTAAATGTCAATTTGTTTGTAGTGTATGAACTACTTAAGCAATATTTGTTCATTTTCCATTATTACAAGCATATCTCAATGTCAAGTAACAACTAGATGACTTGTTTAAGTTGGCCAAGCAAAAAAAAGTGATAAAGATTGAACAAATAAACAAACAAACGCAAACTTAGCAAGTTTTGATAATATTAGTCATGCTTTAGGATTCATTAGCTTCATCTATATTCTACATGAAACCTTTAGTGAATCATGACTAATGAATCAACTAAAAGTATAACTTCAAAGCAAGAATTCATTCAACAAGTGAAAGTAAATAGAGGGGAGTAAGAATTGCTCAACCAAAGTTTAGACAAAGCTTCTCTTCTTATTCACCTTTAAAGTTGAACTTACAATAGTTCTCTTACAATGCACTTCACTATTCTATTAAAGGATGAAGAGATTTCTATTAATTCTCTACCAAAACTAGTGTAAACTAAGCTAATACTACTTTCTACCACTAAAACTTGTTACAAAAGCTTTACAAATGACTTCTATTTATAGACAAATGTTCCTCAAGTCATTTTCCAACTTGCATGAATCATTATGCATGGAAATTATGAAGATTTGCTTAGGGATTCCAAATGGGCATAAAAGTCTTCATTTATGCTTCCAATATGTTCTTCTACTTGCAAAACCCTATCCCATCTGAAAATGTCTGCAAAAACTAGCTGGAAGAGGATGCAAGTTGATGCCCTTGAAATTCCAGCCGACTTATGATCCGCAGATGGAGATACACGGGTGACAACCTGCGGATCTCCATCTGCGAATCACACCTTTGTGGCCCCCACTTGATTTCTAATTTTTACTGAGCTGGACCTCATGTGTGCAAGAATTTTCCATGTATTTCCAAGCATTGTAGTGAAGAATTGGATTTTTCCATTATTTTTGCACAATTATTCCTTCAAGTTGTTCATCCAACTTTAACTCTTTGAATCACCATTGACTTTAACTCCAATTGATCCAAAATAAGTTTAAGTATGATGAACCTACAATTATACACAAAAATTGTGCATTAGTTTGCTCAAATAAGAATTTTGCCTCAAAAACCCTAATTCTGATAAAAATCCTAATTCTCATGAATTGTTGGAAAATGAGTCATTTGCAACCAAAAATACTATAATTATGCTTAAATAACATTTAAAACATATAATAATATATATGAGAATATTGGCACTTTATTGCTTACCAGGGGCTGTGCGGCTTATGCTTGCCTTAGATCGAACGGAGTTGTCCTTTGGCTATTTGATTGTGAATTTAGGTTATATCAAAATATATCAAGAAATCTACTTAAAATCACAAAAACAAATAATACAATTTGTAACCTAATATGCGTTTCACAAGTGCATGGGTCAATTATAGTTTTCACGAGTATTAGGGTCGATCCCACGAGGGAACAAGATTTAGCTACTACCAAAGCTACCAACTTGCTTAATTATCTAGACAATCAATCTTTAGAGGTGGTGAAATGGTAGGAAAATCAAATTCAAGTAAGCAAACAATGAAGAAACTAGTTAAACAAAGTTGGCTAGGCTTAAGAATCCACCAAATATGTGAGTTTAGCTTATGACCATAATGATTTTATTCATGTTTAGGATTCAATTTCATTTGTACTCCAAACTAGATCTCTCTATGAATGGAAGACTACTAATACATGAGCTTTCCTACTCTCATGGTAAAGACTTGCCTGCATTAGTTCATTAAAATCATGAACTGTGGCTTTTAACCTTAATCCACCTATGTGAATCACTAGTTTAGTGAGATTCAACATAAGTTCCATTTACTCTTTCCATTGTTAAGTGCAAATCTCTTTATCAAATAACAACTAGACGACTTGAAATTGGTAGCTAATCAACAAAAAGTGTTAAGGCCAAGTAAATGAATAAACAGACCAATGTGAGCTAATCGATATGCTAGTCTAAGGATTTAAGAATTTTGATCAAACACGAAAGAAATCACTCTAAGCAAGTATTCAAGTCGCCACAAGCTTAAGCTTGATAAGACTAAGAGTATTCCAATCCAAGAACCAAGAAAACACTCTTAAAAGAGCACACACTATTCATACAGATTTTTGAGGAATAATCTGATTTTTTCATTGAATTATGAAGGCCTATAAATAGGCTTACAAGAGAATTCTAGAACTTGAAGTTTAAGACAGCTACTAAAAACTAAATACTCAACTATTTGGAAAACTACCTAAAACAACTTGTAAACAATTTGGAAAACTAACAAAACATAAAATAAGATCTAGAAAATATTAAAAATTCATCCATAAAAGTCTCCTTGGGCTAGACACCTCCATTGTGCACTATTAGGCCTCCATCTTGCAACTTTAAAAGCCCTCCAAATGAGTCCAAGTAACTAGCCCCTTGTATGCTTGTTATGGACAACTTAGCAGCATCAATTGGACCGTCTTTGTAATTAGATTTGATCCAAAGCCAATGCTCCAATACTTGGCCCAATGTGCTAGCTTGATTAATGTGAGCTTCAATCTTGTAAACAAGCCCAAAATCGTATGAATCCAAAAACCAGCAGCCATGTAGAAACAATCCATGTATGATTATTACTCCTTTAAGCTCTTCTTGATCCTTATGAATGGCCTCTTCTAGTCGACCAAGTATAAGTCCAAGTCCAATAAATGTATGCGCCCCTTGGTTCATATCAATCCCTCCTTCCTCGAAAAGATTCGTCCTTGAATCTTCTGCTTCAAAATCAAACAAAATAACATAAGTAACTTGAGGATTGATAGATAAATAATCATAACTATCATAAATACAAAAGAAATTTAGCATAAAATTCAGATGGCGTAATGCATGTGTCAACTCCTAGATACAAAAATTCAATGCTCTTTAAAGATGAGATAATATAGAACATGAAATTACAACTTAAAGATGCATGGACAGATTCTAATCTAAGAACAACAAACATGTCTAGATGAGACCTATTCCTAAATACATGCAAAAGAATGAACATATAAGAACTCCTAATAAAGTAACACACAAAATCAAAGTAAGAACACAAATGAATAAAATCAAAAGTGTTGTATGGAGCAAGCAAAATAAACTCTAGATCGTGAACTTCGCTACTAACTAACAAACTTGGATAGTCCCTATGATAAAATAAGCTCAAAAGCATGAAGATTATCACCAACTACATCATTGGAATGCATATGACAGAATGTATAAACAATCATATAAACCCTAGAGCAAGTAATATGACATGATAAACCACAAAAAGTATAATGAAAATTGCTTAAAACATGATGATTTAACATATCGTATCCCCTAAAACAAAATGCATCGTGCAAAGCTAAACATGCTGAATGTAAAACATGATTACTAACTAGAACACTAGAATGTACTTGATAGAATGCATATATAAACATGTAAACCCTATCTTGGCACAAATAATTACAAAAGACACAATAAAAATTGTTTGAAATATGATGAGAAAACACAAGAAAATTTTGAAGATAGATTGCATTAGATGAAGTTAAACAAACTAACAAACTAGATGCAAGATGTAATCACTTAATCCAACCAAATAATCATGCAAGATAGAATTAATGCGTAAACTAAAAACACCAAAACATGTGTATAAAGAATCTAAAGAATTAACACAAAGAAAAGCTTTGAAAATAAAATAAACATGTTTACTATATGTAAATGCATCATGCAACAAACAACCTAAAGCACCACTAACAATGAAATTACTAGAACAACCTAAGTCTAAACCATCAAAATTAGAATGTAATTCATACAACTTATATTGAAACTTTATATGCAACACACATTTATCTCTACTTCAAAAGACAAGATGAACATCATGACTATGATTACTAAAACTCAAAATGAATTTCCTATGAGAAATATTATGCATAGAATGCAAATTGTCCCATAAATTACCAGTAGACACTACATGCAATGCAAAATTATTCACACTAATGCTATAGACAAAATGTAATGAATCATGCATAACTAAGTTAAAACACAAAACATGTATAAACTTGAAGTTAGAAAACCAATTGACACCATGCCACCCATCAAACGTGTATTTGATTAACCAATTTGTGTTGATGGCATGTGACTAGCTTTTTGTCTCAAAGCATTCCTTCTTCACCAAATCGTGCCATTGAAACACTTGCATATCCTTGCTTGATGATGATAATGCTCCATCAATTTGCAACGTTATGCCATTGAATGAGCAACTTGCTAGTGCTGTCTCTCTTTGAAATCGATTTTCATGTTGCTGCAAAGGAGAAACAAAAGCACTAGGAAAACAAGTGTTAAGAGTGTTAGGAAAATAATCTACTTCCTTGTACAAAGGTACAAGAAGTTTAGATCTTTCACTCAAAGCACTATTTTCTTCTTTTTCACACTCAACAATTTCCCCTTCAATGTTTTCCATTGTGCTCACATCACACTCTTTCTTTTCTTGAACACACTTTTCTTTGTCTTCACTCTTTTCTTTGGATTGCGTGCTCACTAATTTTTCCTACTCTTTGCAATCTTTTGCAATTTTCTCTCTATCCTTATTTGCATCAAGTGGTGACAAAGGATTTAGCTTGATAATCTTCCCATTCCATATGAAAGATCATTTATTATTCACCCTATCATACTTGGCATTCTTTTCAAGTTGCCATGGATGTCTCAAGAGTATGTGACAATTCTCCATTGGTTCTACGTCACAAAGAACCTTACCACAATACTTGCTAATTGAAAACTCCATCTCCACTTGATTGGTCACCTCCAATTCTCCATTGTCAGTCAACCTTTTGTATGGATTTGGATGTTTCAACAAGGGAAAACCTAGCTTTCCAACACACATAATACTTGCCAAGTTAGTACAACTATCATGATTGATATGCATACTACATACCTTGTTATTCACAGTGCGTCTAGTATAGAATTGACTTTCATGTTGCACTTGTTCACCATCACTACCATCTTTCAATGATTGCATCCCCTTATCACTATTAACTTTCATCATCTCCTTAGACTTTGAAGTTGATGGTTTATCATTCCCTTCAAAGGTATCATTATTTATCCAATGGATATGACTTGATGAACTGTGATTCTTTATTGATGGTTTAGATTCCTCCTAACGCATCATTCCACAAGCTTTCTTCTTTTGAGTAGCTACAAGTGCCTCATATTCTTCCCATAGAGAATCACGATGTTGCCTTCTAGAGGGTTTAGAATTCAATGGTCTTTCCCTCCTTCTTGAAGCAACGCCCTCATGGCCATAATCATCAATGATATACTCCTTAGAAGAATGATAAGATTGAGAACACTTCGATGGTACCTTCCTCTCTACCTTCCTTGAAGCATAGGTAACATAATCACAATCATTGGTGCACCCCTTAGAGGATTTAGAAGTGACATTGTGATCAAATTGATTCATTTTTTTGAGCACAACACATTTCCAAGCCATATTTAAACCTGTAAAAAGTTAGTGACAAAGAAAAACAAATAACATGAAAATAGCCTCACCACTCCCTTAGTGTATACACACAAGCACTCGTGTATCACTCAATGTATATGGCTTTTTCCCTCGAATGAGCTCGCCCCTAAGCCTTTTTCCTCTCTTGAGATGTTTTCTTGTTGGTCCTTTGACAAAAACCTGCTCAATCAATCTTACCAAGAGCCAATAACAACCCAATACTCAAAAATAATGATGATAGTAGATAATGGAAGACGCTTAGAGTATGGTTTGATCAAAGAAGTTCAAAGAAAGTAAGCACAATCAAGATTGACTCAAGAAATACACAATTTAGAAACCCTAATGTGTGGTATTCTTGTTTGTAAAATCCTGATTTTTAATGATCTCTTGAAAGAAAATAATTTTCTTGTGCAAAAAACGAAAATTCAAGATTTCCTAATAAAGATAGGATTTATGGAAACCCTAGCTCAATTAGGTTTTGGCAACTTGGACAATTAAGCACAAAAGGAAACAAGCCACTTCAAATTAGGAAACCAAGATATTCGGTCAAAGGAGGCAAAATTTCAAGTGAAACTTCCTTAATTCCACTGCTGTACAAAAAGAAAACTCAAGCAACGGTCACAAGAAACAAACTCCAAGTAGTTTCCTTTTTGAATTCTCAACACTTTCCTTAAAATTCAAGCACAAGCCAAGCTTCACCAATAAAAGGAAACTAACGGTCAACAATCAGCTTCAAGAGCAAAAAGGAAACCAATGACACACACAAAGCAAAAAGGAAACTAGTGCCTCTTATCTTCCAACTAACTTTCCTTATTTCCTTTTTTTTTTTCTCTACAATGGTTTTCCTATTCCCTTTGGACTAGGATTCCTTTTCTTTTTAACACCAAAACAGCTCCTTATTGTCCCCCCTTTAAGATCAAATCAAGTTGGAAATTTTCAGAAAATTCGTAACTACACAATCAACCAAAATTCTTAAAGGAGTAATAATCATACATGGATCATTTCTACATGGCTACTGGTTTTTGGATTCATACGATTTTGGGCTTGTTTACAAGCTTGAAGCTCACATTAATCAAGCTAGCACATTGGGCCAAGGATTGGAGCATTGGCTTTGGATCAAATCTAATTACAAAGATGGTCCAATTGATGCTACTAAGCTGTCCATAACAAGCATACAAGGGGCTGGTTACTAGGACTCATTTGGAGGGCTCTTAAAGTTGCAAGATGGAGGCCCAATAGTGCACAATGGAGGTGTCTAGCCCAAGGAAACTTTTATGGACGAATTTTTAATATTTTCTAGATCTTATTTTATGCTTTGTTAGTTTTTCAAATTGTTTACAAGTTGTTTTAGGTAGTTTTCCCAATAGTTGAGTATTTAGTTTTTAGTAGTTGTCTTAAATTTCAAGTTCTAGAATTCTCTTGTAAGCCTATTTATAGGCCTTCATAATTCAATGAAAAAATCAGATTATTCCTCAAAAATTAGTATGTATAGTGTGTGCTCTTTTTAAGAGTGTTTTCTTGGTTCTTGGATTAGAACTACTCTTAGTCTTATCAAGCCTAAGCTTGTGGCGACTTGAATACTTGCTTAGAGTGATTTCTTTCGTGTTTGTTCAAATTCTTAAAGCCTTAGACTAGCATATTGATTAGCTCACATTGGTCTAGTTTAGGTCCTTAGGAGTTCGTAATCTTCATTGGAGAAGACTCGAGGCATTTGCTTGGAATCTTCAAGGGTCTTGGCGTGGTTCCACGATTCCGTTCATATCATCCTACCAAGCTTTAGTTCTAGCTTAAACTAAGCTTAAACCAAGCACAGCTTTCATGAATACAAAGGCATGTATTTATAGAAATAACCCTAGCTCAAGTCTCTTTCCAAGTTGGAGACATAATGCTCAAATTTGATTCAAAATCTTGTCAAAGTCTTCCTTGAGTTTTGTGTTATCTTCTAGGGCATCCCGAAGTGCAGCTGGACATTGGCATTATCAGAAAAAGAGTTATGAACAAGTTGCAAGTTGCGAGGAGCTGAAATGTAACTTTCTGTCCAGGATGTGCGGATGGGATATGCGGGTTATTGGTCCGCGAATTTTGATTTGCGGATTGCACCAAGAAGACGTCTGAATCAGCTTTTCCTCAAAACATGAAAACTATATAGGTTTGAATTAGCTTTCCAGCACCACAAGAATTAGTTCATTTTGAGTTCTGTATGCAAAATAATTTTGTGAGAACTGGATTTTGATGTCTTCATAAGAATTATAGAGTATCCTCTTAAATTTACAGTGCAAGAAAAATCATCTCAATCCAATATTTGTAGCTTAAGTTATGGGTAAAATTTTGAAATGTGTCATTGTTGCCGATGCCTAGTTTTCTCCAATTCTTCACTTCATTTGCTACTTTGCCCTTTTCTTTTGTTAGTTATTTCTTTGATGTCCTTGAGACCTTTTTTGATTATTTGAACCGTAATTTTTTGATAGAATTTGATGAAGAAAAATTATTTCGGAAATTGCAAGTTTAAGTGATACAAAGGTACAATTTTGAATCAATATTGAATTTGATATTCCTTGAGCTTCAATTGATCCAAATTGTATTTAATCATCATTCCCTGCAAATTCACATAAACTTGTGTATTAATTTGCTCAAAATAATAATTCTACATTAAAACTCTAATTTTGGAGCAAACCTTGATTTGATAGATAATAATGAAATCGAGCCATTTTAGTATAAAAAATATAAAAAACATGCTAAAATCACACTAAAAACCTATATAAAACACTATACTAAAATAGATAAATTTATTACTCATCAACCTCCCCCACACTTGAATCATTGCTTGTCCTCAAGCAATTGAAAAATCAAGAGATCAAATGATGATTCAAGGTTTGAAATAACAAATGCCTTATTGTTGAATTTCTTTGATTGATTGAAATGGGAAATTAGCTTGAGAACATTTGGGGGAAATTTGAATGTTTGAAGGTTGGGATGAATGATTAAAGAATCAGTGAGTGAGAAAAGGGAGAAAGAGAGAAAAAAATGGAGGAAGAGAGAATGAGAGCTGGAGAAGAGAGATTAAAGAAATTGCCAGGGGGAGAGAAGAAGTGAATTAGAGAGAATAAGAAAAGAGAGAACAAGCTGGAGAGAGATAGAGAATGAGAAGCATGAGAAGAGAAATAGGGAGAAAAGAATAGAAATCAGGAGAAAAGAGTGAGATAGAGAGGAGCGAAAGAGAGTGAGAAACGGAGAAGAGAGGAGGAAGTGAGAGAAGAAGAAAAAACCAGAAGAAGAACGGAGAAACAAAAGAAAAGGTAGATGAGAAAGGAAAAGAAAAAGGGAAATGACAGAACGTCATTCGGGCAGCTACATAAAAGAGAGAACAGAGACAAACGAAAAAGAGAGAACAAAAGAGGGAAGTAGAAGGATAATTTGGGTTTGTGGGGTTTTAATTTGGGTAAATTTTTAGTATTTTGTTAAATTGATTTTGATATGTATATTTTTGCTTTAGTCCTTATTTTTTTTATTCGTATTATTATGCCCTTAAATATTTTTATTTTTTGCAACTAAGTACTTGCTCATTTATAGATTGACCCCCCCGAGATTTTGTTTTCTTTCAATTAAGTCCTACAATTTGCAATTTGTCCCACATCTGCATGACTTCATTGTTTATGCCTCTCCCAATTTGCTTGTGTAAAATTTCAATTTGCCTCCTTAATTTGTTGAATTTCTAGTTTCACCCTTGAGCCCCTTAGAGTTACAATTTGTTTTTAGGCCCTTTAGTTTAATAAGATTTACATCTTTTATCCTAATTTGTTGGCCTTTCATGTTTCACAATTGCTTTCGTTAAATAGCGGTACCGTTAACTTATTTGTACATTTTGATAGCATTTAGTACTAGGTCTTCAAGAAGAGGTATCCCTATTCCTCGTTAATTTCTCTTTATATGCTCCAATGTGATTTTTATGCATTTTCTTCACATGTTTTTCTTATTTTTACATGCCTTTATGTAGTTATTTATTTTACATTATTTAGTTTCAAATTTTTTATTATTTGGCAAAAATGCAATAGTTGGATTACAATTTTCTTTAGTTTGGATTATTTTTGTATTTAGCTAGTTAATGTAATAGCTAGATTACATTTTTTATAATTTTAGCAAAATTTTGTATTTAGATAGCAAGTGTAATAGATAGGTCATTTTACTATTTTTTTACCCCTAAAATTGTAGCTAATTCCCCAGTGTAATAGTTAAGGCTCATGTGCTTTTGTGCGCTCTTGTGCGCTCTTGCGCTTATAAGTTTCATCGCTTTCCTTAGGATTTTGCATCTAGATATCATATTTATGTGTTATGTGCTCTTATGTGCTCTTATATGCCTTACATGATTATTTTCTTTTAATTTATATTTTACTATTTAAAATCATGTTTTTGTTATTCCGTCACCACACTAGTCCAACGTTAGTTGTGGTTTCCTCGTTTCCCCGCTAGTCCAACGCTACTGGGGGATTCCTAGAAAGGGCTAGTCCAATGCTAGACCATTAGGCTATTTTAGTGATAGTTTCACTCACGTACATTTTATCTGATTTCCCACACATTTTATTTTTTAGAAATTTCCATTTTTGCCTAATTTTTGGAATATATTTTGTTATTATTATCTATTTTTTAGCATCTGACAGTGCATGACATCTAGGTTGCATTTCACTTAGAAGTTAGGTCATTTTGTGTGCCCTGACTAGAAATAGTCGTCTACTTACGTGGGAAGCGGTGGATTGACTGGCCGTTCTCTCCTCTGTGAGTAGAAAAATGTCAGTCACAAGTTACTAGTCTCCTGTATCTTTTATGTTGCATACCCACTTTCTTTGTTCACTTATTATATAAATTACTATTTTTCTTTTCTTTTTGCATTCCATTTTTGCATATACACTCGTGACTCCCTCAAGGTCTCAACTCGGGTTTCGCAATTAATGAGATAATCTCGACCAAGTTTCGACGGAATATTTTGACCTCCCAAGACTTACATTTAGATCTAGGACTTGCATTCATATAGACACATCCAAACACAATAGAATTTAGGGTTAATTTAGAAAAATTTGATTAAACCTCGCAACTAGCCTCGGCTAGGTCGAAAGGGTGCCTTAGGTGTGAGCCTTTGCCTTCCCTTTCTTCGAATGTGACTCCCGAACCATTTTCTCTCATTTTTCATAGACCGGAGTGGAAAAAAGGTTTTTAAATATTTTTTCTATAAAATTTTATTTTTATTTTTTTTAAACGATTTTTGGGTGACTTGGTACACCCTAACTCGATACCGAGTGGCAACTCCATTTGTTAAAATAAAACCCTTTTTCAAAATTATTTGGCCAAAATTGTTGCATTTTTTAGTCTCAGCCTCCTTTTGTTTTTCAAAATACCATTTTTCCTAAATAACACTTTTTCACAAAAAACTCAATTTTTTTCTCACACATGCGCACGATTTTTCTGAAAACCTATCTTTTCGAAAAGGGTTACTGGACCAAACCACTTTTTTGGGGCGCGACAGTAATGACCCCACCGTGCGTCATTTTGGGATGTGACAAGCTTCATCCTAAACCTAGTAGGTGTAGACACCAAATTTTGACATACCTTTTCGAAAAAATATGTGTTTTACTTTATTTAGGGGGTATTTTTTTTTTTATTTTCAAGGGCCAATTATAATTTTTGTATATATTATGTCTAATTCGTTACATCAAGGGCAAAATGGTAATTTCACCATGTAAATATTATTTTATTTTATTTTATTTCCTAAATATACAATTTTATTATTTTTTTTAATTTATAATTTTAATAATTTTTAAGAGTCATTTATCATTTATTTAAAATTTTAGTATTTTTAACTTAATGGCACGTTTCTCAATGCAATCTTTTTTACGAGAATTTTTAAATGAAAATTTTCATATATGTATTTTGTATATTTATAAATTTTTAGTAAAAAATTACATGATTTTTGGAGGTCATTTAGTATTTATTTAGTTTTGTCTTTTTGTTATTAAGGGCACGTTTCCCAAGGGTGCGTTAATTTTAAAAAAATTTTGAGTGAAAGTTATAATATATGTGCTTTATTTGATAATGTATGTTGTGTAAAATTTTTGTGATGTCATTTATTAATTTGCATAAATTTTATAATTTTGCCACATTTAGATCACGTTTTTCAATGCACTTTTTATTTAAAATTTTCTTTTTGAGAATTTTGCCTATGAGCATTTTATAAATTTTATGTTAAAAAAAAAAAGAAATTTATTGTATTTTTATTTTCTTTTTAAAAGACCATTTGGTATTTATTTTAAGTTGTATTTTTCTAATGTTGAATTAACCTTTCATTTGTTACACTAAATTTTATCTTTTCCTTCTTATAATGTTGTATTTCATTTTTTATTTTTATTTTTTTTATTTTTATTTTATATAAAAAAAAGAAGTTGAAGTAGTTTTATTTTATTTTATTTTCACTTTCTTTATTTTCTTCTCTTTCAGAAAAAAAAAAGAGAAACTGACTAGAACAGCAGCAGTGTTGCTGCTGCTGTTGCTTCTGCAAACACCATCCTCCTGCCACCAACTCCACCTTCTCCCCCATTTTACACTCAATCTACCAGATTTTAGGGGATTTGTTTTGTTGTTTTATCAAATAAAAAAAGCACAAGAATACACACACAGCTCACACACCTAGACATTCACAGACATCACACTTCCTTCCACTCTCTCGGCAAAATCACACACAGCACACACACCAGGCATACGCCTTCCCCTTCCCTTGCACAAGCATACACTCACAGACATAAAAAGATCAAACTCACACACTGCACTTGCATTTTTCCCTCACTTTCTGCACTGGTTCTTCCTTCACCAGAACAAAACTCACAGGCACACACAATTCCATTTTTCTCTCGGCCCTCTGCAACTCACACACACATACAGCACACACACTAGGCACTCACTGTAACACCCTAGAAATTCATGAAAAACCCTTCATTTTGTATTATGTTCATTAGGGAAAAAAAAAAGTGATGGCTGAATTTGTGGAAAAAAAAAATATGATGAGCATGTTGTACTTAGTACCTTAAGAGTTGTACTTAGGAAATCTTGCAAGATTAATTATGGGATAACTAATGAAAATCACTTCTAATTACCTAGTGCCAAGTGGAGTCTTCCATGGTTAAAAAGTCAAGACTTACTTTGGTTTTGTCTTGTTTTGATTGGCCACTACTTTTTCCAATTTATCTCCAATTCTTTTCATTTTTACTTAGCTTAGTTTTCTTCCTTTTTCTTCATTGTGGCCGGCTGTTCTCTTCCTCTTTTCTCTCCATTTTGTTTCAATTTTCTTGGATCTTTTACTTCCATTTACTCATATTTCAACCATAGAAATTGAGTGAAACTTCCTCCTAAGCAACTATCTTGTCTACCTAGAGGTATTTCCCATGAATTTCTCTTTTAATTTCAAGTGTAAGATTATAGTTTTTAGCCTTAAGTTATGTTTTTTTATGGGTTGTATATGATTGATTTTGGCCATGAATATGAAGTTTTATTCCATGAATATGAGGTTTATGGACTTGTATGGCTTGTAGATAGTGATTTAGACTTGAAATGACATGATTTAAGTTTGATTTGGTTGAAAATTTAAGGTTGAACTTAAGAACACTTAAACAGTCATGCTGGACCAGTTTTAGTAAAACTTTCATAACTTGGTGTAGATAACTTGGATTTGAATGATTCTTGTTGTTTTAGAAACTAGATTCATAGGGCTTTAAAACGGTATAAAGCTTGCACGGTGGTTCATTGTGTATTAATCGCAGAAAGCTTGCAAAGTTAGCTGAAAATTCGGTTCTGCGTAAACAGTTTTGATGAAGAGCCAACTTGGGGGCTGATTTTGAACCTGTTCTAGTTGGAATTTTAAGTGATGATCTTCATGAAAGTTGTAGCCCTATAAACGTACTTTCAAACCATGTAATCACAATTCCCTAGTTCTTAGTGGATTGACCCCAACAATGGCACGAATTTGGCTGAAAACCAACCCTGTGTAAATTTGGGTAATGATTCTTGGAGTAGGGATTTTGAATTTGAGTGGAATCTTGATTGAATTTGGGTTTAAATTGAACATATAAGTTGTAATAGATGTTGAATGGATTGGATGGTTGATTTTTCTTGCAGGTTTAAAATTTTTGGGTTAGTCCGGTTATAGGGGAAGTGCTGCCGAAATTTCGGTAAAACCTAGGAAATAAAAATAATTAGGCTATGATTTAAGGCTTTATAAGCTGTAATTTAGTGATTTAAGTGTGCAGAAATTTTCGTAGATTAGTTATTAGTGAATTAAACCTTTCCGAGCAAAACCCTAGAAATTAAACCCTAGAAAGACTTGGGGTATTTCTTGAATTTCCTTATGAAATTTCTTAGATTTTAGTCAGGATTTTTATACGATTATTTCTCATGAATTTCAGGATCCGGTAGTGAGACGCGACCTTACCACGAAATCTTTTCATAGACAATTCAGGTGAGTGTTCTTATGTGTGCATGATGCATGAAATGCCATGTTCTACTTGATATTATTATTTGATAAAATGTGTTACTTGAGAAAAGATGTGTACTTTATCGCATCTATTTCACAACGTGTTACATGCTTTCATTATTAAATGTGTTAATTGTGTGTGAGACTACCGTGACTAACTTCACCGTTACTTCACGGTTAGTCAACCCTGACGTGACTTGGGAGGATATAAGGTGCTGGGTGTTTTAGGGCGTGACGTTCTTTCCTTAAATGAGTTGAATTCCTCTAAGAGGCCAACTCCGGGTAGAACTTTCTTGCTTGTTGGCCCTTCCAAGGTTGAGATTACTCCCTGGAGGTGGTAGCTTGTTTGGAGGTTATAAGGTGAACGGTGGTTAGGGTACTTGCTTGTTTGTATTGGTATGTTCCTTGATGAGGACCTGAGCTATTATCTCGGTCCGAATGTCTTGGTTACATATTCAGTGCCTGCTACTTCCACGGTTGAGCTTGCTCCCGTAGTTGAGCCCCGTATCCGCCCGTGACTACTTGTTAAATTAAATTGTTCACAAATTGTTTATTTACTCGTTAAATCTTTTATCGAACAAAAATCACATTTTACTGGTATGGTTGTATGACTTGAGCACTCACTGGGCTATTTTAGCTCATCCCATTTATTTGTTTTCTTTAACCAGGTTTCCAAAATTACTAAAGCTGGAAAAGCTGATTTGGACCTAGTGGATATTTTGTTTATTGTGTTTTGATAGCCTAAATGTGTAGGCTTTTATTGTAAATATTGTTATATTTTTTGGGATGTAAAACTTTAGTAATATTTACACTTTTAAGTAAATATTATGAATTTATTTATTTATGAGTGCATTTTATTTTAAGTTAAGTATGGTTGGATGTTTAAGCGAGTGCGTGTTTGAGTCCTGGCGAGAGCTAGGCAGACAGTCCGCTAAGCCCTTTGGTGCGCCTTTGGGTAAGGTGGGGCTGTCACACTCACCTCACTCTCTTCTCTCTCGGCACTTGACACAACTCACACACTTGCACTCATAAACGCACACACAATCCCCTACACACAGAAGCACACACGCACCCTGCAAGCGCATACACACACACTTATAAACATACACACACATTTCCCCTGCAAATAACGCACCCAATTCCAGCACACACATACACCTGCACAATCACACTTATACACACAATTACACATCATACACGCCCCTGCAAAACATATACACACCTGCACAAAAATTAAAAAAAAAAAAACACAACAAAACAACAACAACACCAGCAAACAAAGTCCCAATCGGAGCACCACCAACCGGCCGGATTCAGTCCACCAGTGACGCCAAGCCAACCCTCCGCCACCTCTCCCTCCATATTTTCTCAAGTCGGGTAAGAAAACTTCTTCCCCTCCACTAATTTCTCCCTGTAAAAGCAATAATCCATTCATATGTATTCAATTTACTCATGTTTTTATTTTAAGAATTAGGAAGTCTAGATAATTTTGGGGGGAATAATTCGGATCTCTTAGAAAAGAGACCGAGTGAGAGAAAGAGAGATAGAGAGAGAGGAGAAATCGGGACTGGACAGTGAGGAGAGAAGGTCCAGTGAGGAGAGAAGGTCCGGTGAGGAGAGACGTCCGGCGAGGCTAGAGAGAGAGAGAGTTCGACGAAGAGAGGGGAGAGAATGGAACCGGGGGGAAGGGAGAACAGATCGGGAAGAAGAACCAGGGGGGGGAAGGAAGAAAGAAAGAAAAGAGGAAATTTGGAAAAAGAAGAAGGAGAGAAAGAAAAGGAAAAGAAAAGAGAGAAAAAGGAAGAAAAAGAAAAAAATAAAATAAAATAATAAGAAGGAAATCTGAAAAAAAAAAGAGAAAAAAAAAGAGAAAAGAAAATCGTGTAAAAAAAAAATTTGTTTTAGTGAAACTACGTCGTTTTGACGTAGTTTCACTCAAAACTACGTCGTTTTGATTAGTTTAGTTTTTTAATTTATTTTTAATTAATAATAGCTATTTATTTTATAGTCCTTATACTTTCGTTAATGCTACTGTGGCCCTAGAAATTTCTTATTTGTGCATTTAAGTTTCTGTTTTTTTACACATTGACCCCCATAATTTAATTTTCTTTGCAATTAGGTCCCAATTAATTGCATTTAAGTCCCCGGACTTTTATATAATTATAATTTTGGCCCCTACATTTTTCAATTTTCCATTTTGACCCCTATATTTTTATAAAATTATATTGTGACCCCTATACTTTTCTAAAATTGCATTTTTGCCCTTAAATATTTCTGAAAATTTCGTTTTACCCCCTTTTATTGTTGGATATTGCAAATTAGTGTTTAATGTGGCCATAATTTACAAATTGAACCTTGAATGTTGCTTAAAATTGCAATTTGGTTTTAAAATTTGTTGGAAGTTGTATTTTAATTTGCTGAAATTTTATTTTGTACCCCCAACATTGCTGGAAATTCTATTTTTGCCTTAGAATACTTGCTGGAATTTCATTTTTATCCCTCCCAACCGTGCTGGAATTTTATTTGAGTCATTATACTTGCTGGAATTTTATTTTTGGCCCCCTATTGTTGCTGAAATTTATATTTTGGTCCTTTATGTTGCTGGAATTTGTTTTAATACCTCCATTAGTTGTTAGAAATTGTATTTTAGTCTTTTATTTGTTGCTGGAATTTGTATTTAATACTTATAGTTGCTGAAATTTTTATTTTAGCTCTTTTATATGGCTGAAAATTGCAATTTGACCCTATACATTGCTGTAAATTATATATCATTTAATGACCTTGCTGAAATTATATTCTTGGCCTTAAATGTTGCTGGAAATTTTTTATTTTTGGCACTATACTTGCTGGAAATTATATTTTAGCTTTTAAATTTGTTGTAAATCATATAATTATCTTAACTATGGTTTGAAATTATAATTTTACCCTTTAGTTTGTTATAAATTACATTTTTTTACTCTAGAATATTGCTCAAATTTCTCTTTTAATCCAAATCTCATAATATTTTACTTTTGCAAAAAAAAAATTAATTAATTAAAATTAGTTAAGTCCTTAAAGCTTTAAATTATTTCTTTTCACATTTTCTTTATTCATTTTATCAAGTTTATAATTAATATTCTAAAATTTGGTCTTGGTTAGTTTAATTAATGTTCAAATTAGTTTCTTTATTTTCCTTTTAGTTGTTTTAATAATTCTTATTTGGGGTGTTAAAAGTTTAAGTATGTATTATTGTATTTTATCTTCTATTATTATTATTTCTTTATTTTTGTTGTTCTGCTTTATTTATTTATTTACTTATTTATTTTTACTTGAACAATTTTCATTTTTCTTCCTAAATAATTAATTATCATTATCATTATTTTCTTTCTCTTATTTTGTTTATTATTGCTATAATTGTTTGAATTATCGTAGTATGTTCATAGTGATTGGTATGAAATTATTTAATTAGTAGTTTATTTATTAAATAGTGATATTTTTGACATGTTTGTTCATGTTAGTAGCGTTTTGTACTGAGTTTTACGAATGGGAGGTACCTCGATTACCCTTTTTAATTTCTTTTTATGTGCTCCTACGTGCTCCAATGTGTTTTTCTATGTGTTTTCATGTATCTTTGTGCTTATAATTTTTATCCATATGTGAGTGTGTATTTATTTATGCCATATTGTTTATTTGAATTTAATCTTAGATTATTCAAAGAAATGTAATAGATAGGTAATATTCTATTTAGTAAAATTTCTGTATTTAGATAGTTAATGTAATAGATAGTTTATATCTAGTTAACAAAAACTTTTGTATTTTAGTTAGAAAATATAATAGATAGGCTAGATAGGCTACTTTGATTATCTTTTCCATTTTAGATTGTAAGTAGGCTTCTCTGGTGTAATAGTTAGGCTTTGTGTGCTATGTGCTTATGTGTTTTATTTGCTTCCTTTAGGAATTTGCATCTAGAATATCATGCTTATGTGTTAGGTGCTCCTATGTGCTATTATGTGCTTTTATGTGATTATTGCTTCAATCTATGCTTTATTTATTTACTTGCTTTATTATGATATATGTGTATTGTCGCCACACTAGTCTAACGCTAGTTGTGGCTAATCCCGGTTTCTTCGCTAGTCCAACGCTAGCGGAGAATTTATAGAAAAATAGGCTAGTCCAATGCTAGGCCTTTAGGTCAATTTAGTATTAGGATCATTTCTCGCGTGTTCATTCTATGCCATTTCACACACATTTTTTTAGGCCTTTTTCCATTTGGAATGATTTTTATATATATACTCTATCATCTACTATCTATTTTTCAACATATGTTTAGTGCATAACATTTAGATTCCAATACACATAGAATTTTAAGTCATTTGTGTGATTTGACTAGAAATAGTCATCTACTCACGTGGGAAGCGATGGCGTACATGTCGTTCTCCCCTCCGTGAGTAGGAACAGTTAGTCACGAGTCCATTCGTCTCCCGTACCCGTTAGGTTGCATTCCCACTTTCTTTGTTCATTTACTATCTATATTACTATTTTTCTTTTCTTTTACATTCCATTTTGCATCTACACTCGTGACTCCATCGAGGTCTAGACTCGGGTTTCGCAATTAATGCGGTAATTCCGACTGAACCTCAATTGAACATTTTGTCCCTTAACGATATCCATTTTTTAGGACTAGATTTGCATTTATATAGTTGCATCCAAATGCGATAAAATCTTAGGGTTATATTAAGAAAATTTAGACTAAACCTCGCAACTAGTTTCGGCTAGGTTGAAAGGGTGCCTTAGGCACGAGCCTTTGCCTTCCCTTTCTTCAACTGTGACTCCCGAACCTTTTTCTCTTATTTTCAAAGACCTGGAGTCGTCTAAAAGGGTTTTTTCTTGTTTTTCCTATATTTTTCCAAAAAGCATTTCCTCAAAAAATCATTCTTAGTTTTCTTACCTTTTATAAAATATTTTCGGGTGACTTGGTACACCCAAAACTCCATACCAAGTGGCGACTCCTTTTTCACTAAAAAACCCTTTTTAGACTCTATTTTCGGGCCCAAAAACCGTCGCATTTTCAAAGTCCCATTTTAGGCCCTTTTTCTTTTATTTTTAAAATAAAGCATTTGTTTGTCACATTTTTATCGAATCATCTTTTATAAAGCATTTTCTAAAAATTATTTTTACAAAAATTTACACGCTTCCTTTTCCAATAAATACAACCACATTTAATTCTTTCTTTTCCTTTTTCCGATCTTATCACACTATATCATTTATTATCCCTTCGAAAAATGGGGCACAACAGTGGGAATCAACTTAGTTTAACTTGGTAAAGGTAATATTAAGCACATAAATGAATGCAAACAAGCATGCATGAATGAAACTAAAAGGAATAAGGTTAGAGTTACTCATTTGGTGGATGAACTTGGCTCCAAAACTTCTCCTTGCATTTCATCAAACATGTTGAATATAAGGTAGTTCCTCCAAAGTCTTGTTACAAGAATATGACTTTGCCTACTACAAAACTAAGAAAGAAAATCAACTCTAAGTATTTACAAGCAGTGCTCCTCCTACCAAGCCTTAGTTCTAGCTTAAATTAAGCTTAAACCAAGCATAACTTTCATGAATACAAAGGCATGTATTTATTATAGAAATAATCCTAGCTCAAGTCTCTTTCCAAGTTGGAGACATAATGATCAAATTTGATTCCAAATCTTGTAAATGTCTTTCTTGAGCTTTGTGTTATCTTCTAGGACATCCCAAAGTGCAACTGGATGTTGGTATTATCTGAAAAAGAGGTATGAACAAGCTGCAAGTTGCAAGGAGCTGAGATGTCACTTTCTGTCCAGAATTTGCAGGTTGTTGGTTCGCGGATTGCACAAAGAAGACGTGTGAATTAGCTTTTCCTCAAAATATGAAAGTTGTATCTCTTTGAATATTCTTTCCAACACCATAAGAATCAGGTCATTTTGAGTTCTGTATGCAAAGATATAGCCAAAATATTCAGACATGACTAGGAGAACTTTGTACTTCTGTAATTTGGATTTTTGGCTATGAAGACGTGAGAACTGGATTTTGATATCTCATAAGAATTATATAGTATCCTCTTAACTTTATATTGCAAGAAAAATCATCCCAATCCAACATTTATAGCTCAAGTTATGGGCAAAATTTTGTAATGTGTCATTGTTGCAGACGCCTAGTTTTCTCCAATTCTTTAGTTCATTTGCTACTTTTCCCTTCTCATTTGTTAGTTATTCTTTGATGCCCTTGAGACATTTTTTCACAATTTGAACCATAATTTTTTGGTAGAATTTGATGAAGAAAAATTATTCCGAAAATTGCAAGTTTAAGTGATACAAAGGTACAATTTTGAATCAATATTGAATTTGATATTCCTTGAGCTTCAATTGATCCAAATTGTATTTAATCATCATTTCCCTGCAAAATCACATAAACTTGTGTATTAATTTGCTCAAAATAATAATTCTACATTAAAACCCTAATTTTCGGTCTAAAAACTCTAATTTTGGAGCAAACTTTGATTTGATAGATAATAATGAAATCGAGCCATTTTAGTATAAAAAATATCAAAAACATACTAAAATCACACTAAAAACCTATATAAAACACTATACTAAAATAGATAAATTTATTACTCATCAAACTCCCCCACACTTGAATCATTGCTTGTCCTCAAGCAATTGGAAAATCAAGAGATCAAATGATGATTCAAGGCTTGAAATAACAAATGCCTCATTGCTGAATTCAATTTCACAATATAAAGTAAATAGGCATTACACAATTCCTTGTTAAGTTTCTAATACTAATTATACCAAGGGAAGTAATTATCTCAAGATTAAAACTAGTTCAACAAAATTTCAATGCCTTAAAAATTTTGCAAGAAAATGAATCATATGGTCAATCAAAGTACTTCACATGTCTATGATTATTTTCATTTTTTTACTTGAGGGAGTATTATTTAGCAAACTAATTTCTCAAGATGAGAATGCCTTTTGACAGGAAAATCGACATTGGCCGATGAAGGTTCCCGGTTACGCAACACCTCAATGTTAAGCAAGTAGCAAAAACCATATTTGGGAAGTAAAATAGCCTTTTTATGCAAAGATTGACATTGGCCGATAAAGACCCTGGTTACTCAATGATTTATTCACTCAAATTGCTATGCATTACTCATAATTCATGCATCGTTTTATGCAAAAGTCGATATTTTTAGATGAAGACCCCCAGTTACTAAGCACAAGAACCATTGGAGTAGAAAAAACTACTTCATTCTTTTTCATTTTCGTAGTATAAGTATCCCTTATTGCAAGTATTAAACCATAGATTACATGTTTGAACTAATTGACCATGCTCATCATTTAACATGTAAAATCAAGTAAAGAAGAGAAATTTAGGACCAAACATGCCAAATCAAGACATAATTACAACCATTTTACAAGATATACTTTCTTAAAAACAAAACTCCTAATCACATAATGACTATTTCTTCATATATTTGTGGAAATCATTCAATTAAAGTTGCATAAATTATTTCAAAAGTAAGAGAATTCAACAATTTTATGGCATAAAAGCATGATAATGAGGCAATTTGGGAAAAATTTTGGGCAATTTTTATCAAAAAAACATTTCATAAATACCCTCATTCTTAACCAATCATAATCCTTATACCTTCCCCCCACACATAGAGTGTCACATTGTCCTCAACTTGTAAAGGAAAAGAAAAGAATGAAAAATAGAACAAGAATACTCCCCTTGATTGGTTAAAGATCCACAAAGAATGTTGTTGTTGTGGTTTGATGTCCATTGGCCTTTGTGAAGTTTCCTTTTGCAATGCTTCACCATGTTCTCATTTGGTCATTCTTGCTCACCAACCTTGTTTCAAAGCTTAGAAATCTTCAAATGCTATGTTAGAACATGTTTGAATAACAATTAAGCTCAAAAAGTAACATAACATGCTTTGAAATACTTGATTTTTCCCGCACTTTGTTGTTGCAATGTTGCTCCAAAGAGGTGAAATTTTGATGCATATGTTATGTGAGCCAATGTGATGTCTTATGATGAAGTTGTATGCAAATGAAACTTGTGTGAAAATGCCTCAAAACAAAATTTCATACTTAGTTGTATGCATGTATTTATAGAAACAACCCTAGCTCAAGTGTCTTTCCAAGTTGGATACATAATGATAAAATTTGATTCCAAATCTTGTAAAAGTCTTCCTTGAGCTTTTTGTTTTGTTCTAGGGCATCCCAATGTGTAGCTGGACATTGGTATTATTTGAAAAAGAGGTATGAACATGCTGCAAGTTGCAAGGAGTCGAGATGTCACTTTCTATCTAGAATTCGCGGGTTGTTGGTCCTCGAATTTTGATCTGCAAATTGCACCAAGAAGATGCTTGAATCAGCTTTTCCTTAAAATATGAAAATTGTAGCCCTTGAATTAGCTTTCCAGTACCACAAGAATCAGGTCATTTTGAATTCTGTATGAAAAAATTTGGCAAAAATATTGAGACGTGGCTCGAAGAACTTTGTTCTTTAGTAATTTGGATATTTGGCTATGAAGACATGAGAACTAAATTTTGATGTCTACATAAGAATTATAGAGTATCCTCTTAGCTTTGAAATGCAAGAAGAATCATCTCTCCAACATTTGTAGCTCAAGTTATGGCCAAAACACTAAAATCTGTCACTGTTGTTGATGCCTAGTTTCTCCAATTTTTCACTTCCTTTACTACTTTACCCTTCTCTTTTGTTGGTTATTGATGCGGGTGGATTAGGTCTATAAAATATGCAATAAATCCGTCCAATTTCAGTCACAAACAAGTAATAAATATAACCTAATTCCCCAATACTACAAGTATACAGGTCGAAAGGAGTATAGGGATACTAGGGTCGATCTCACAGGGAAACTTGATATGGCAATTACCAAAGCTTTTAACTTTCTTTATTATCTAAACAATCAAAACTCAAGTAGTAGAAAAAAAATATAAAAGTAAACAACTAAAGAAAATTCAATTTCTTGTAAGATAACTAATGGAGAAAGTCACAAAATACAAGTAGTAGGGTTTATAAGCCACTAATTCTCACTTGCTATTAATAACTTGATTTACTTGGGATTGCAATTCCATATGTAATCAAAACTTGTTTTTGCAATGAATTGAGATAAACTCACCTACTCACGTGATGAAGTTTTGTGAAATTCATGAATTGTGGTTTAAAACAATCTCAATCATCCTAAGAATACAACTATTTTCATGTCATACTACAAAGGTTTCATCTATCATATTTCCATTGTTATGTTGCAAGTTTAGTTGTCAACTAACAACTGGTAGTTTGTAGTTGGTGATCAATCAACTACAAATGTTTAACCTTGATAGACAAACAAGTGAAATCAAGATATAGCAAGTTTAATTCCATTTAAGGCATAGAATTAGTTTCATCTAACCTTAATACAAGTAATTAGCTTAGCGTAGAATTCAAAACTTCAAAGAACAAAACACCAAAGTAACAATTCATAACAAGTAGTAAATGAAAAGATAAGGATAGAAATTGCACATTTTGTGGATGAACAAGACTCCATGGCTTCCATTTCCTCCTTGAAGATGAATTGGTACAAATGAAATCTCCAAGAGCTTCCTTACAAATATTGAATTTTCTACTAAAACTACAAAAAGATTTCTACTATACTACTCTATTTCTCCTAACATAACATCTCCTAACCTTACATATATATCCTCCATACGTTAACCAAGGACCCCTATTTATAGAATGACGAGTGTTAAATTTAATTATGTTATAATATATTTATTATATATTTTTTATTGTGTTTTAATACATTTAGAAGGAATTTGGCTCTAGAAATATTATTTTCCTCAAACTAGGGTTTTCTCTTAGAAATTAGGGATTTTGATGCAAAATTTATATTTTGAGCAATTTAATGCACAAGTTTATGTGATTTTGTAGGTTTATGATATTTGGATCAATTGGAGCACAACTTATCTTAATTTGCGTTGATTCAACATTGGATCGAAAACATCACAAAACTTGGAGATTGTTTGTTCAACATTTGAGAGCATAGTTCACCAACAAATCAACTATGGGATTCATGGGTCAACCTCGCAAATAATATTTTGGACCAAGATCATGTGGACCAAAAAGTTATTGGCCCAACTTGCAAATTTGGCCCATAATGTTGTAAAAGCCCAATTTGGCCAAAAAAGTAAAAAGGCCCAATTAGCCCAAGTTGGCCCAACTAGGCCCAATGGTGGTGGAATTCTCTAGAGAAGCAACTTGCAGCATGTTCACACTTGAATTTCAAGATAATTCTAGAGAAATTTGTAAGAATTTTAGTCAAATTAAAATTGCTAATTCCAATGCAATTCACTTGAGAATTCTAGAGATGTTTGGAAGACAACTTGCATTGCAAGTTGGAAAATGACAGAATTTTGAAGAATTCTCTACACAAATGTATTTGACTCTTCAAACCCTAGAATTTTCATTTTTAGGACAAAATTTGTAAGAAATTGTTAACAAGGACTTGAGTCCCAATGGTCTATAAGTAGGGGTGGTCCTTGGTTAACATATAATGAGGTTATATATGTGAGGTTAGGAGATGTTATGTGAGGAGAAATAGAGTAGTATAGTAGAAATCTTCTTGTAGTAGTAGAAAATTCAATACTTGTAAAGAAACTCTTGGAGATTTCACTTGTACCAATTCAAGTTCATGAAGCAAATGGAAGCTACGGAGCCTTGTTCATCCACCAAATGAGCAATTTCTATCCTTGTCTTTTCATTTACTACTTGTTATGAATTGTTACTTTGGTTGTTTGCTCTTTGAAGTTATGAATTCTATGTTTAACTAAATACTTGTACTAGGGTTAGATGAAACTAATTCTATGTCTTGAATGAAATTTAACTTGCTATATCTTGATTTTACTTGTTCATCTATCAAGGTTAAACATTTGTGGTTGATTGATCACCAACTACAAACTATCTAGTTGTTAGTTGACAACTAAACTTGCAACATAACAATGGAAATATGATAGATGAAACCTTTGTAGTATGACATGAAAATAGTTGTACTCTTAGGTAGGATTGAGGTTGTTTTAAACCACAATTCATGTAATTTCACAAAACTTCATCACGTGAGTAGGTGAGTTTATGTCAATTCATTGTGAAAATAAGTTTTGATTACATATGGAATTGCAATCCCTTAGTAAATCAAGATGTTAATAGCAAGTGAGAATTAGTGGCTTCTAAACCCTACTACAAGCATTTTGTGAATTTTCTCCATTAGTTATCTTACAAGAAATTGAATTTTCTTTAGTTTATTTACTTCTATATTTTTTTTCTACTACTTGATTTTCGATTGTTTGGATAATAAAGCAAGTTAAAAGCTTTGGTAATTGCCATATCAAGTTTCCTAGTGGGATCGACCCTAATATCCCTATACTCGTTTCGACCTGTATACTTGCAGTATTGGGGAATTAGGTTATAATTATTGCTTGTTTGTGAGTGAAATTGGAAGGATTTATTGCATATTTTATAGACCTAATCCCTAAAACACACTAAAAAATATATAATAAATATATTATAACATAATTAAATTTAACACTCGTCAAACTCCCCACACGTAAATCATTGCTTGTCCTCAAGCAATTGGAAAATGCAAGTCCAAATAATGATTCAAGGGTTGAAATAACAAATGTACCCTTTGGAACTTAATTCCACAAAACCAAGTGAATAGCTATTATGCAATTCCTTATTTTGCCTTGAATAGTTATATTATCAAGCAAAGTAGAAGTAATTATATCATAATTAAACTAGTATAACAAAATTTCTTTGCCTTACTGAATTTCACAAGTAAGTGTTTGATATGAACAATCAAGTACATTCTTATATCTATGATTAATTTCAAACAAGAAGGACTTCTTTCTTTCTTTCTTCATGTTTTTCATTTTCATTTTTTTTTGAAGTATGAAGTTGTCTCGAATTGAGAGTCGGCATTGGTTGATGAAGACCCCCATTTCTCAAAACTTCATTTGATTTAGTCACAACTTTTAGCTTTCGCTTTGAGAAATGATATTGTCTTTTGACAATTCATCTTCAATCAAGCTTTGCTATGCATACTCATAATTCAAATGCTGTTTGACGTGAAAATCGACATTGTTAGATGAAGATTTTCGGTTACTAAGCATAAGAATTAGCAGAGTAGAGTGATATTACACATTTTACTTTTCATAGCACAATAGTCCCTTTATACAAAAAGTAATCCTCATAAAACATAAGTTACACTTTTTTGTCCATATCTACCACTTAATTTGTAAAATCAAGTAAAGAAGAGAAATTTTATCAATCATGCAAAATTTAGACATAATTCCAACCACTTTATAAGATATACTTTCTAAGAGAACAAAACTCCAAATCACATAATAGCTATTTCTCATGTGTTTGTGAAAAGAATTCTTACAAGGCACATAAACTTATTTCAAGAAGTAAGAGAATTTGAAACAATCATGGCATTGAAATCATTGCCTTTTTTAGTTGAAAATGAGGAATTTCAAAAACATTTGGGGAAAATTTTGGCGCATTTCACAATTTCAAGCCATTCAAACATGTATCTTATACTTTCGCACCACATTTAAAATGTCACATTGTCCTTAGTGTGTAAATTAAAAGTAAAAAGAAATAAGTACAAGAAAACTCCCCTTGATGGACTTGAAGTTTCCTCGATGAATGTTGAAATGTCCTTTGAATTTGATTGATCACCATCCCTTAAAGTTGCCTCCTTTGCATGCATCATTGCTCACAAACCTTGAATCCACTCAATTTTATAGTTATAATATGTATGCACAATGAATGAATTCACGAAATGAAACATGAAATCAAAACTTGATGAGTTTTTATGCAAGATGATGATAATCCAAGTGAACTATGCCAGCTATTTGCAGATAACCATGATTATATAGCACTCCAAAATAACATCAATAATGAAACATGAAATGCAACCATTTTGAGTGTGTTAAGTGTCCATGTAATGCCAAGAAAGTTGCCAAACAATCATGCAAACAAAAACCCTTAATGTTGCAATTAGATTTCAACAAAGGCAACAAAGAAAGGCTGTTTACCCATGGATCCGAGGATCTAGATCGGTGGGTCAGCTGGTACACGGATGTGGATCCTCCAGCTGCAGAAATTTCATCAAGTTCTTCATACTACAGGGTTGGTTTTTCTCAATTTTGCTTGCTGAATTTCTTGCACTAACACTTCAAATTTGATCCAATCAACTTTATAAACACTTTAACACTCATACAAGCTTCATAATGATGCATTTAACTTGCTCAAAAAATTAATATACATGAAATTTGGATGGATCAAAGTCAAGCACTTCAAAATTCTGCAATTTTCGAAATTCACTGTTCATTTTCCAGCTTTGTTGTTCTGACTTGACAAATGAATTTTCATCAAAATTTTGAGCTTTTTAACACATGAGACAACTTTAAAACATCCAAATAAACATGTCCAATTCAAATTTATGCAAGTTATGCACATCAAATTCAAATTAAACTTGAATTTTCCCTTAAATTCTTTGAACCTCAAAAGTTGCAAATCATGCTTCCTTATTTTGAATACCTACAAAGCACAAACAAACATACTTCAAGCATTATAAATAACATTAAATCAAACAAAAATCACACCAAACTGAAAGTAAACATTGGGTTGCCTCCCAATAAAAGCTTCATTTATAGTCTAGAGCTAGACTTTCCTCCAATCTTCTTACGTTATTGGAATGTCCCACAAAGGATGTAATACACCTTTTGTGCTGAATTGGTTCAACAAATAAAGGTGCATCCTTTGTGCCAAAATAAGTGCTCCCAAGTCCATCATCCATTTTGCTATTGTTCCTACCTCATGGAAACACTTTACAAGAACTTCGTAGCCAAAATTGGCTATGCCTTTCTCTTGTGTTAGTATATTGTCAATACCAATAAAATCAATGTCACAAGTGAAAGGAATATCATTAAACTCTTCAAATTATACCTTTGAATTTTCAATTTCTTCATCAAGAACAAGTTCATTATTGAGATTTGTGTGTTCAAAAGTAGGAGAAACAGCTATTTTATCATTTTCCACTTTTTCAACTACCTTTTCACACATATGCGTTTTCTTCAATTACTTGTTCTTGGTCATGTTCAAAAGTAGAATTATCAAGTATTTCTTCACCATCATCACTTTCATGAACAAAAGAAGTATAAGGCATGCCTTCCACCTTTGTACCACACATATCTATTTGATCACTGGAATCATGTTTTTCACAAGTTTGAGTACTAATGCTAACATATGAATCATTTTGAATATCATAAGGTTGTACCTTAGCTAATATTACACAATCATGATTTTCATGGTCACCTCCACATGTAGTACAACAAGTAATATTCAAATTAGACTCATAGTCAACATAATGCATAGAATATTGATATGCCTTTTACTACGCTATGGATACTTAGGCAAGTGCACCTATCAGTTTCTAGTAGTATAGTGTATAGGAGTACCGAGTGTCGATCCCACAGGGACTATGTGAGTACTAGTACTAACCTTCTTTTTATTATCTAACCTCACAAAGCGAATGACTGAATTTATTGGAAATACAAATTAACTAAACTAATTATCCTAATTAAAGCACAATCTAGAATTCAGTAGAGAGAATGGACAAAAGTAGAGGCGAATCTAGATGAAGAATACCCTAAACCAAGTATGCTAAGACTATACCTTGATTAATGAATAACCCAATCACTTAGACCCTAGAATCCCTTAATTAGGTTTAATCTTTCTCAAGTATTAACCTCTATCCCCTTGGTTGATTGATTGGAATCTCTTCTCAATCAAAACCCCAAAGAGAAGCATTAAAACTCTATGGATTCTATGGTTTTGGCTAGGTTTGAATCTAACCGGGGAGACTCATGTTATTCTATCTCTAGCAACACATGCAAGCCTCTTTATTCAAGAGATGATCTAATCAAATAGGTGATTTCTCAATCTACCTATATGAAATCAATATTGAATCTAAGGATGCATGCAAATCCCAATTCAATAACCAATAAACATCAAGAATAAATCTAAGACAAAAATTGAGAATTCATTAACTAAAGATTCAAATCATAGTCATAGAAAGGTAGGGTTCATCCTATCCAAATTATTCACAACTCAATCATATGTGCAAGAATAAATCCAACAAAATACAAGAAAAGAATGGAAAAACTCATTCTCATGTAATTCGCTTCATTCTTCCCTTGCATCTTGATGAATCCTTCTTGCTTTGTACCATGGAAGCTCTTGAGTTGCTCCTCCACTCTTGCTTTCTTCTCTCTACAACTCTGTAGATGTGTGTAAAATTGTGTTTCTTGTGCCTTATAACCCAAAGAGACCACCTATTTCCTTCCCCAAAGAGGTAGGGTTCTCCCCTCAAAAGATTCGCCCAAAAGTTCTTAAAACGCAACATTCCATAACTAGGCCGTGGCACGGCCTTACCCACGGCCTTGTGTCCTCCCTTTCTGACCAAGGCCGAACCCAAGGCCGTGGCAAGGCCTTACCCGCGGCCTTGGTCAAAATGTTTCACTTCTATTCCATGCAAAATTTCACCTTGAAAACGGCTGAACTAGCTTTTCCTGAAAACATAAAAGTTTTAGCCCTTTAAATAAGATTTCCAAATCGACAATAATCACGTCATTTAAAGCTCGGTACGCTGAGATATAGCTGAAATACTAAGAACTGGTCGGAACAGTACTGCAGTACAAATATGCTTCAATAACTTGGAATTTTGACCTTCGAAACTTAAGAACTGGACTTTGATGTCTCATCTGAATTGTAGATCATTGTCTTAGCTTCAAAATGCTTCATGAATCACCTTAATCCAATATCTCTAGCTCAAGTTATTGCGAAATCACTGAAATATGTCCAGGCTGCCAAACCGTTTCTTTTCCAATTCTTCTTCGCCTATTGCTTCTTTGCATCACTTTGAGGGTTTCTTGACTTTAACTCATCACCAACTTCAAATCATCTCAAAATATCATTCAATTGCCATCCAAATTGATCCAAATTGGTGATGCAATGTGCAAATCCTACGAAAATGACACAAATCACATGTAAATCACACCTTTACACAATTTGGCATTCAAATCACAATTGAGAAGAAATAGCTAAGAAATAGAGGAAAACTCATAAAAAAACCCTGAAAACCTACCCTAAAAACCTTATAAAAACTAATGTACTTTAGCACTTATCAAATATTTCTCTAGAAAAGCATTTGCTAATTGCTTCCAACAAGTGAAATAATTTGATTCATATGATCTTAGCCAATGAGTTGGTTGTTATTTATAGTTAGGCCTAAAGCAATAAGTAGAGCAACATTATAGGCTATTGAAGAATTGCCATATTCATGTTTTTCCCTTGGTTGTTATTGATTTACTTTATTAGTTATGCATGGTTAATTAAGGGATTTGTGAAATATTGATACTTAATTGATGAAATCGAGACTATCAGTGGAATGGGTAAGCAATTTCAAAATTTTGATTGGTAACTAGCCATTTTCAATGGGTCTAATGCTTCATTGAGGGCATTCACTTTCAAATTTTTGCATATTTGGTTTAGTTGCTTTCTATTTGAATTGTGACATAGGAAATTTACTTTGGTAGTTTAATTGACCTACTTGGTGGCTTGTTTTGAATGATTATGTCTCCTATCAACACACGTGTGTGTGTTACGTCAATTACTTTCATCTCCTTGAGTTATATTTACTTGGGTGTTTAGTCTTATGGATTGTAGGTTATGGCGTCTTCATCACATGCTTCTGGTAATAGGGCTAGGGGACTGATGCAGGTGGATTAGGTCTATAAAATATGCAATAAATCCTTTCCAATTTCACTCACAAACAAGTAATAATTATAACCTAATTCCCCAATACTACAAGTATACAGGTTGAAACGAGTATAGGGATATTAGGGTCGATCCCACAGGGAAACTTGATATGGCAATTACCTAAAGCTTTTAACTTGCTTTATTATCTAAACAATCGAAAATCAAGTAGTAGGAAAAAAAATATAGAAGTAAACTAAACTAAAGAAAATTCAATTATTTGTAAGATAACTAATGGAGAAAATTCACAAAATGCTAGTCAGTAGGGTTTAGAAGTTGCCTAATTCTCACTTACTATTAACATCTTGATTTACTAGAGATTGTAATTCCATATGTAATTCAAAACTTGTTTTCACAATGAATTGACATTAAACTCACCTACTCACAGTGATGAAGTTTTGTGAAATTACATGAATTGTGGTTCAAAACAACCTCAATCCACCTAAGAGTACAACTATTTTCATGTTATACTACAAAAGTTTCATCTATCATATTTCCATTGTTATGTTGCAAGTTTAGTTGTCAACTAACAACTCGATAGTTTGTAGTTGGTGATTAATCAACCACAAATGTTTAACCTTGATAGATGAACAAGTAAAATCAAGATATAGCAAGTTAAATTTCATTCAAGACAAGAATTAGTTTCATCTAACCCTAGTACAAGTGTTTAGTTAAACATAGGATTCATAACTTCAAAGAGCAAAACACCAAAGTAACAATTCATAACAAGTAGTAAATGAAAAGACAAGGATAGAAATTGCTCATTTGGTAGATGAACAAGGCTCCGTAGCTTCCATTTCCTTCATGAACTTGAATTGGTACAAGTGAAATCTCCAAGAGTTTCTTTACAAGTATTGAATTTTCTACTACTACAAGAAGATTTCTAGTATACTACTCTATTTCTCCTCACATAACATCTCCTAACCTCACATATATAACCTCATTATATGTTAACCAAGGACCCCTACTTATAGAACATTGGGACTCAAGTCCTTGTTAACAATTTCTTACAAATTTTGTCCTAAAAATGAAAATTCTAGGGTTTGAAGAGTCAAATACATTTGTGTAGAGAATTCTTCGAAATTCTATCATTTTCCAACTTGCAATGCAAGTTGTCTTCCAAACATCTCTAGAATTCTCAAGTGAATTGCATTGGAATTAACAATTTTAATTTGACTAAAATTCTTACAAATTTCTCTAGAATTATCTTGAAATTCAAGTGTGAACATGCTGCAAGTTGCTTCTCTAGAGAATTCCACCACCATTGGGCCTAGTTGGGCCAACTTGGGATAATTGGGCCTTTTAACTTTTTGGGCCAAATTGGGCTTTTACAACATTGTGGGCCAAATTTGCAAGTTGGGCCAATAACTTTTTGGTCCACATGATCTTGGTCCAAAATATTATTTGTGAGGTTGACCCATGAATCCCATAGTTGATTTGTTGGTGAACTATGCTCACAAATGTTGAACAAACAATCTCCAAGTTTTGTGATGTTTTCGATCCAATGTTGAATCAACACAAATTAAGATAAGTTGTGCTCCAATTGATCCAAATATCATAAACCTACAAAATCACATAAACTTGTGCATTAAATTGCTCAAAATATAAATTTTGCATCAAAATCCCTAATTTCTAAGAGAAAACCCTAGTTTGAGGAAAATAATATTTCTGGAGCCAAATTCCTTCTAAATGTATTAAAACACACTAAAAAATATATAATAAATATATTATAACATAATTAAATTTAACCCTCATCGTAGAACATTAGGGTTCAAGTTCATGTTAACAATTTCTTACAAAATTTGGTCTAATGGTGTAATATTTAGGGCTAGAATAGTCAAAAACATTTGTGTAAAATTTTCTTCAAAATTCCAGCCTAAAATCCTCTGGAAAACTCAAGAAATCAATTTTAAAATAACTCCAAGTTGCAAAAACCGCCATTGACTCTCTCTTTGACCAACACATGTTGACTGGTCAGCCTGTCCAGGTGTCTGCATAACATTGGTCCATGAATTTCACCTTGAAGATGGACGAACCAGCTCTTTTGCAAAACATGAAAGTTGTAGCCCTTTGAGTTGGATTTCCATCACCACAAATATCAGCTTATTTAAAGGTTGGAGCATGGAGATATTACCAGAATACTGAGACATGGTCAGAAGAGCTTCACAGCACAGATGTACTTCAGTAATTAGGATTTTTGGCCATGAAAACTTGACAACTGGATTTTGATGTCTTGATCAGAATTGTAGAGCATCCTCTTAGCTTCAAAATTACATAAGAAACATCTCAATTCAATATATATATATCTCAGGTTATTGATAAAATACCAAAATCTATCATTATTTGCCAAACCCTAATTCTTATGTAAAATAAACCTAATTGGAAGAAAATGATATTTTGGGAGCCAAATTCACTCAAATACATTAAAAACACACTAAAAATATATAATAAAGATATTATAATATAATTAAATTTAACACTTGTCAATTAATCCTTTGATGCCCTTGAGACCTCTTTTCACTATTTGAACCATAATTCTTTGGTAGAATTTAATGAAGAAAAATTATTCCGGAAATTGCAAGTTTAAGTGATACAAAGGTTGAACTTTTAGTTGTTTCACTAACCATGTTGAACTAAAAGCTTCATCTAGACCATAGATAAAGCTAATGAATCAACAAACATGAATTAATCTTTTTAGACTTGCTAAGCTTGCATTTGTTTGTTTACATGTTCAAGTTTTAACACTTATTTTTGCTTGGCCAACTTAAACAAGTCATTTAGTTGTTACTTGATATTGAGAAATGCATGTAATAATGAAAAATGAACAAGTAATGCAATAGCGAATCATATAAGAATAATAGTTGCTTAAGTGAATCAATACAATTCATATTTTTCATAAGGTTTCACCATGAGAATAGTTGAAATCTTGTCATTTTATAGAGAGATCTAGTTATGACACTCAAGGAATTGGTTCTTTGCCACCCAAATATGCCTCGATCAAGAAGAACAGTGGTTAAGCAAGTTACAAGCTTTGTGGAGAAATCTTTTCCTATACGTTATTTGGGTTGCCCTCTTTTTGTTGGGAAACGAATAAGGGATTATTTTATTGATCTTTTCACTTCAATCTCTAACAAAGTTTTGCCATGGCAAAACAAGTTTCTTTCAATGGGGGGAAGGCTGATTCTAATAAAGCATGTACTGTCCTCTATTCCATTACATGTCCTAGCAGCAGCAAATCCTCCTCAAGGGGTTCTATTGCAGTTGGAGTGCCTATTTTCTAGATTTCTATGGAGCAAGGATGGAGAGAATTGGAAACATCAGTGGATCAAATGGAAAGATCTATGTGTCCCAACCGAGGAAGAGGGAGTGGGTTTTTGTTCGCTAAAATGACATATACAAAGCATTTTCCATTAAGTTATGGTGGAGATTTAGGGAACAGCAGTCTCTTTGGGCTTCGTTTATGGCTAAAAAATATTGTAGAGATAGATGTCCCTCACAAATCCAATAGAATAGACTGGATTCTACAACCAAGAAGCGGATGCTTACCATAAGGGATGTGGCAGAAGAAAAGATTGTTTGGCTGAATGAAGAGGGTTTGGCGTCCAATTCCTTGTCAGTTGGAAGGCCTGCAAAGATGATTTGGACTTTGACACTCTTAGGTTCGTTTTCTCTTATATCGGCTTTTAAGTGTGTTAGAGTTTGTAAGGCATCTAGTTTTATTTTTAAGAACATTTGGAAATTCTGCTATTCCCTTGAAAATGTCTTTTTTGATGCTAAGGCTACTGTATAAAAGGCTTCCTACTGTAGATGTAATTAAGGGTATGGGTAATGACCCATCTAAATGTTTTTGTTGTTAGCATCCTCTTATTGAAACAATTGAGCATATATTTTGTGGGGGTGACCTACCTAATAAGGTGTGGGAATATTTTGGTGCACCTATGGGTATAAGGGTGCAGCAGGAACACATTTGGATGAGGTTAATGAAATGGTGGCTATCTCCCAAGGGAAATGTTGTTTGCTCCTTTTTAATTCACACTGTTCCTATTTTCATTATCTGACATTTGTGGAAGGAAAGAAATGCTTTTTTCTTCACAGATGTTACTTAGAATTGGAAATGAATTGTTACTAATGTTTTCAATGACGTTAAACTAGCTTTTAAGAGTAATTTTAAATGCTCTATTCTTCACAACTGTTGGCCTGAATTATTGGAGAGTGTGGTTAAGGAGAATAGAAAGAGAACAATTATTCTTGTTAAGTGGATGCCAGCACAGCAGGGTTTAAAGTTGAACATGGATGGTTGTTCAAAAGGCAACCCAGGTGATTGTGGAGTACTTTGGGATAGTAATGGGAAAGTCTTATTAGGGTTTGTAGGTTTTTTTGGGAATGGATCATGCTTGGAAGCTGAAATGAAAGCTCTGCCATCCAGTTATGTGTGGCTAAAGATTATAATCTTTTTCATGTGGAAGTTGATTCTCTCTTATTGGAAAATATATTCAAGGGATTATCTGTGTGCCTGTGGTTTTATCAACATTGGGTGAAGGAAATTACTAAGTTTCGTAATCATTTCAGCTTGATTTCTTATTGTTATAAGGAAGCGAACAAACCCGCAGACTTGATGTCTAATGAAGGAGTTCAAAGGAAAGAGAATATCGTCTTCCAATGTTTGTCTAAGTTGCCAAGAGAAGTTCGAGGTGCTATTAGACTAGATCAACTTGGTTGCCCTTCTTTTCGTTTTCACTAGTTTCCTTTAATGTGTATAGTTTTCTTTGTCTTATTTTTCTCATTAGATATGTAATAATTGGAGGCAAGGTTTTATGTCCTCCTCCATTGTATATATTTATTTTTATTTAATAAAATTTGGGTGTGGCACCCACCTTGTACAAGGTTAGCCAATTAAAAAAAAAATATTGACGTAGGAAGTAAAGACACACTAGCACCTAAATCACACAAAGCATTAGAAAAATTCACATCACCAATAGTGCATGGAATGGAAAAACTCCCTAGATCTTTGAGCTTCGGTGGAAGTTTGTTTTGGATCCTTGCACTACATTCTGCCATTAGTGCTATGTGTAGACATCAAATTTTGACACATCATTTATTTTTCCAACATTAGGGATATTTTTTATATTTTTGGGGACAAACTCTGATTTTTGAGCAAAAAGGGCAAAGTCAACTATTCCGGGGGGCAAAACAGTAATATTCTACATGTAAATATTTTTGCCATTGGTTTTGGGGGTTTAAATTCATTTTTTTTATACTTTCATACACATTTCTAAATTTTTGTGATTTTTTTTCGAGTTTAACTGATATTTTTCGTATATTTTGATAGTACAAGGTAAAACGGTCATTTTGCCTCTGGAACATTTTTCGCCATTTCTCGGTTCCAAATTCATTTTTTAGGTTTTTAAGCATGTTTCTAAATTTTGATTTTTTTCGGGGTGAATTGCTATTAATAAATTTATTGTTGGCATTTTTCTTAATTTTTCCATTTTTGTGTTTTTGGGAGAGAATATAGATTTTTAATTTTTTGTAGGGGCAAAGTTGTATTTTTAGTTGTCAAGGGCATTTTTGTCACTTTACCTATTTCTTAGAGGATAAGTCTTTCTTGCACTATAAATAGCCCATTTTGGAAATAAATAAAGAGAGGAGGAAAAAGAAAGAACTTAAAGAGATTTTTTTTATTTTTTCTACTAAACTAAAAACACCAAGAACCCCAAAAACACCTAATACATTTTTTAGTACATCTTCATCTTTTCACACACTACACACACCATACATCGTCATGCAAACACACACTACACCAAGAACACACACCATACATCGTCATGCAAACACACACCACAAATCTTCATGCAAACACACACTACACCAAGAACACACACCACACATCTTTATGCAAACACATACCTCACACCAAGAACACACACTAAGTCCTAGTACATCTTCATGCACCACATATACAACACCAAGAACACACACTTCTCCCCAACATACACAAACACACGCGCAAGTTCACACACCATCTCCTCCAAGAACCACGCTTTCAAAACCTCCCTTTTCCAGATGATAAGTGCTAAAGTGCACTAGTTTTTAGTAGGTTTTTAGATTAGGGTTTTAGGGTTTTTTATGGGATTTTCCTCTAGTTCTTAGCTATTTCTTCTCATTTGTGATTTTTATGTCAATTTGTGTAAATGTGTGATCTACATATATTTTCGTGCTATTTTGTAGGTTTTTGATAGCTTCGTCATCGAATTTTATCAATTGAAGTTGCAAAGATGGAGTTTGGATAGTTGATTCGATGATGGAGGACGATTAATGGAGTAAAACACTCCAAAATATGGAGCAAAGTCCAAGGGTTTTGAGTTACAAAGGCATTAGAGCTGCTGGACCACAGTTGGAGGAGCGATTGGATGCAAAAGAAAAGTTTCTGATCTTAGTCGCGCTCTTATCCGAGCCACGGATTGAGCTACGGCTAAGATCAGAAGGTTTAGAGCCTCAGCCACAGTTTGAGCTGCACCTGTGGCTCACCTAAGGTCACTCGCGGCTCACCAGCCACGGGTCCAGATGCATCCACGGCTGGCCAGCTTCTACCCGCGGCTCATCCAGCCGTGGGCAAGGCTGGCAGACGTGGGGGCGGCTCACTTACAAGATTTTGTGATTTTTTAGCAGTAGAGTTGGCGTGAAAGGGAAGACCAAGGGAGAACATTAAAAAGCAGAAGAGAGGGCCTTCTCGAGAGCAACAAGGGACGAGAACATAGTAGATAGAAGAAAGAGGCAAGAACAATGAGAGAAGAGGGGTAGCAACTATAGGACAATCTCTGCAGCAACACAAGCGAAGAATTGGTGGCCTTATGAGAATGAGTTCTCCTATTTTTGCTTTGTTGTTTGTTGATCTTTCCTTTGTAGTTATGAACTAAATAGCTTAGGAACTAGATGGGCTGAACCCTATTTCACTTATCATGGATCTATTTCATTGATTAATGAATGAAATTCTCTTTATTTAGATTTATTTGTAGAATTTACTGCTTGATTGAATTGGGTACTTGCGTGCGACCTTTGACTTAATCATTGATTTCACTTAGGTTTATTGAGAAATAACCTAACTAATTAGATCCCTTCACAAATAATGAGACTTGCATGGGTTGCTTAGAGATAGAACCACATGAGTCTTCCCGGGTAGATTCATACCTAACCCACACAATAGAATCTCTGAATTGTAACTTCATCTCTTTGGGGTTTTAATGGTAGAAGAGATTCTCATTAATCAACTAGAGAGATAAGGGTTATGATACTCGAGAGAGATCATGACCTAACATAGGATTCTAGGGTCATAATACTTGAATTCATTCATTCATTGGAATTGAAACATAATAAGGAAAGAATTAGGGGAATTCCACATCTAGTTTCTACTTTTGAATCATTGGTACTTTCTCTTGTTCGACTTTTCTTGTTTGCTAATTAGGTTTAAGTAGTTAGTTTATTTTGATTCAATTATATCAATCTTTCAAATTTGTGGGTTAGATAATAGGGAAAGTGTTAGTACTAGTATTCATATAGTCCTGCGTGGGAACGATACCTGATACTCACTTATCCTGTACTATCAGGAAAGAGAGGTATACTTGCCTAAAGAACCTGTAGTGTAGCGTGGTGAACATCAAGTTTTTGGCGCAATTGCCATGGACTTAGATATTAGGGAACACATAATTTTTATTAATCTAGCCACTTTTATTAGCTTGTGTTATTACTGTTATTATTATTACTTTTTTATTATTTTTATTTTACTTTATTTTTACCTTTATTTTCATATTATTATTCTATTATTGTTACACTTTTACTTGTGTAGTTTGTTTGTTTTCATTGTAGGGAGTGACGGTGCATGACTAGAAGCAGTTCATCAGAACTAATCCGAGAAGATCCCGAGATTGAAAGAACAGTGCCTTCGTGCACTTAGAGAAAGATTGAAGGAGAAGTGTAGAGGAATTAGAAACGAAGCTTTCATCTGGACAAGTGGAAGAAATTGAGATGGCAGAAGAGAGGCAATTGACCATGTCAGACTATGCTAGACTGTCACTAACTGGCACTGAGTCTAGCATAGTCCGACCACCTGTTGCTAGCCAACAATTTTGAAATTAAGCCAAATATTATCCAAATGGTGCAGCAACATATGCAGTTTGATGGGTTAGCTGACGAAGATCCAAATGCCCATATTGCTAGCTTCCTTGAGATTTGTGATACTTTCAAGATCAATGGGGCAATAGGACAATGCCATCCGACTTCATTTATTTCCTTTTCATTGAGGGGCAAAGCAAAGCAGTGGCTGACTTCACTGCCAAGGGGATCTATCACGACATGTGGGACCAGATGGCAGAGAGGTTTTTGTCCAAATATTTCTCACCCGCCAAGACTGCAAAGATGAGGAACTGATATTTCCTCATACTTTCAGATGGAGTCCTGAGACCTTGTACGACACTTGGGAAAGGTTTAAAGATTTATTGAGAAGGTGTCCACATCATGGTCTACCTACTTGGCTACAAGTGCAAACCTTTTACAATGGACTCAACCTAGCAACCAGACAGATGATAGATGCTGCAGCTTGAGGGAACATTAAATAGCAAGACACCTGAAGCGGCCCAAGAATTAATTGAAGAGATGGCCATGAATAATTATCAGTGGCATTCCACTCGTTCAAGGCCAAGTAAATTTCCGAAGTGTATGATGTTGATGCAATCACTGCACTAGCAATTCAAGTGGAAGCCTTGAGCAAAAAAATGGATGGACTCTCTAGTGCACAACAAAAGAATCAAGTTATGCAGTGTGAAATGTGTGGGGGAGGCCATGGAACGAACGAGTGCCAAGTTGGGGCACAAGTATCCTATATGGGAAACGCACCTCGTCCCCAACAGAATCCCTACAGCAACACATATAATCCAGGGTGGAGGAACCATCCGAATTTTTCATGGAGAAACCAAGGGCAAAATCCTCCACCTGGGTATCAGCAGCAACCTCCCTCAGCAAGAGAGCAAGTCGAGCTTGGAAGAAACCATGACGAAATATATAAATAGTTTCAGAGGCTCACATGCAAAATGTGGAACAGACTCTAAGGAACCAGCAGGCATCTATTCATAATCTGGAGACGCAGATTGGGCAGATCGCGAAGCTCAGTCTCGGAAAGACCACAAGGAGGATTACCTGCTAACACCTGAGCTGAACCCGAGGGAGCACGCAAATGCCATCTTACTGAGGAGTGGGAAGGAGCTCCCCTCTGGTTACAAGGAGAAAACACTTGAGAAGGTTGATGAACCAACTTCTACGGAAAATAGGTGTTGCAAGAAATCAAACGAAAAGAGAAGAGGTGTCAAGAGAGGAAGAAATCCCGCAGCAAATGAAGAAACAAGTGGACACCTACACACCAACCGTGCCCTATCCCACAAAGGCTAAAAGGGGCTATTTCTGATTCTGAGTTCTCTAAGTTTATCACAATTTTAAAATCATTGCATATTAACATTCCATTTATTGATGCTATCTTGCAGGTACCATCTTACGCAAGATTTTTAAAGGAAATCCTTACACGTAAGAAGGACAATTGAAGATGTCAAAAAAGTAGCATTATCTGAGGAGTGCAGTGCCTGCATTCAAAATGATTTGCCACCCAAGTTGAAGGATCCAGGGAGTTTCACTAGTTCCTTGCACCATAGGTAGTTTCACTTTCCCTAATGCTTTATGTGACCTAGGTGCTAGTGTCTCCTTGATGTCCTTGTCAGTAGCTAAGAAGCTAGGGCTCACCAATTTAAAGAAGTCTACTATGACTCTACAGTTGGCGGATAGGTCGGTTAGACATCCTCAGGAGATTATTGAAAATGTATTGGTCAAAATTGACAAATTTATTATCCCTGTGGATTTCATAGTACTTGATATGAGTGAGGACACTAATGTGCCTCTGATTTTAGGTCGACCCTTTTTAGCCACTGCTGGAGCCATAATAGATGTAAAAAGGGGTAAGCTTAGGTTTAAAGTAGGAGAAGAAGAATTTGAGTTTAATTTGCACTCTAATTTTATAAATTCATCTTCTACTAATGATATTTATGCTGTGGAGGCAACTCATACCAAGAACCAAGAAGAGTGTAGTCCTCTTGGGGTTCCCTCTTATGATGCAGACTCTGATAAGAACTGAATATGCGAATGAAGATTTAAAAGTGGCTGGGAAGGAAGAGATGTCAGAAATGGAGTTCAAAGGAGGGCTAGAGAAAAATCCCAAGGTGCCGAAGGAAGAAAAAGAAGTCTTGGCTAAGATCAAGCGAGGTGATCAAAGCGATAAAGCAAGGATTAATGAAGTGGATTCCCAAAACCAAGATGGTTGGAGACTTATAGTCCTAAAGGAGCCCTCAATCCTTTAGGCGATAGTGTTGAGGTTTGATAAATGCATTGAGAACGTCGAGCTAACGACGCTAAAATTAGCATTTGTTGGGAGGCAACCCAATTTTTATTTTAGTATTTTGCTACTTTTAGTTGCTTTTAAGTTTAGTAGGAGTATTCTAATTAGTTGGTTTCATGTGTGTTGTGTAGACCTAAAGAAAGAAGATGGAACTCGCAATCACTACTGTAGAAGTCCACATGAGCAAAGACGGAGTTTTCATTTTTCTTTATTTTTCATTGTTTTTCTTGCATGATTTTCATGTTAAAATTTTCTTTTTGCTATGTTTTGAAATGCATGCAATCGTTTAGGAGTAATCTTTGGTGTGGTAGTTGGAATTAAAAAAAAAAAAGGTTTCTGTAAGGAGCTGCGATCAATTTAGCCACGGCTACAACAGAGAGTTGCCGCGAGTTGAGCCGCGGTCAATTTGGCCGTGGTTCATACTCGTGGCTCACCCACTGACATGATTAAACCAGTCGCATCAGTTGCTTTTCCTTCATTCTTTCACCTAAAATTTTTCTTCTTTCTCCCAAACCCTTGCATCCCCTCACTTTAATCCTTCATTCCACCTTCATTCTACGCCAAATACACTTCACCCACCTACTAGCTACCTCATTTAGAGCAAAATATCTGAATTTGGTGGATTAAAACTTCATCTTTTGGTGGGTTTTGCCCTCCATCTGAATTTTGTGTCCAATTTGGGGGTTTGTGCTTGGCGAATTTTGGGATTGGTTTTTGGACATCATTTGGCTTCTCACTACACTAGTCATTCACTCATTGCATATTTTTGTGGTAAGATTTCCATATTTTATGGTTATTTTACTTAGTTATGTTGGATATTACTTCATGAATTATATGACAATGTAGTGAAATTTTGTTAGAATTATGAGTTTAATTTGTGTTCTTGGAGCTACTTGAGTATGATTGTGCCATGGGTTTAGTGATTTATGGTCTAATTGCACCTATGGAATTTTTAATTGTGCTTAATTTAGTTCTTGGACTTTTTGGGATAATTGGTGCAATTCATGAGAATGTATGGGTTTAATCTATGTTATTTGACCCTATAACATGATTTGACGGCTGAATTAGGAGTTTTATGCATGCAATTGCTACATTGATTAGTTAAATTCCTAATTTTGATTATTTGAAGATTAAATGTCTAGAGTTTATTATTTGACATTTATTGGGTTGCATAAGTGTACATTGTGATCTTAGAATGTTTATGATTGTAGAGTTTATTTTCATATCATTATTATGTCTTTCTAGCCTAATGATGATCTTCATATGTTGAATGTGGGTGTGGTAGTGCATGTGGATTATGTTAAGTGGTATAAGGTGTGAATAATATTTTGCTTCGCTATGGTATACTAGTGAGCTACTTTAGCATTTATTAGTGTATATTAAGCTGCTAGTTGATTTGTAATTGCTACTTTTGAGTGAATTTGGTGATACATGTTCATGCCTCATTCACTCATTAATTGGCAAATTGTACTTTTCATTGCTTGAATAGCAACTTATATGCATATTTAGGTACTTCTTTGATTGGTTCACTATTATTCATTTCGGTATTGAGATTAAGCGTGGGAGTCATTTATAGTTTCATTTGCATGTGTGAATTTCTTTTCTGCTTTGATTATCATAAGGAGAAATGCCTTTCTTTGTGCCTTGTTTTAATAATTTATTTTCTTTAAGTGTAGGCACAATTGCACAAACTCGAGGAGCAACGTCTGCAAGTGCAAAGAAGAGAAGGACTGGAGCTTCATCCTCTAGATCTCAGGCATCATTGGATTTGTAGACACCAAATTTTGACACACCCTTTATAAGAAAATGTATTTTACCTCATTCGGGGATACTTTTTATTTTTCGGGGGCTAATTGTAATTTTTGCGTAAATTATGTCTAATTAGTTGTATTTGGGGCAAAATAGTAATTTCGCCGTGTAAATATTGTTTTATTTTAGTTTATTTTTTAATACATAATTTTACTATTTTTATCATTATTTCTAATATTAATAATTTTTTGGAGTCATCTAGTATTTATTTAAAATTTTAGTATTTTTTTATTTAATAGCACGTTTCCCAATGCATTCTTTTTATGAGAATTTTTCAAGTGAAAAAATTTTTTATGCATATTTCATATATTCATGAATTTTCTGTATAAATTTTATGATTCTTAGAAATTCTTTAATATTTATCTTAATACTTTATTTTTTTCTATTAATCGCACATTTTTAATGTTATGTTAATTTTTGGAATTTTTGCGGTAAATTTTATTTAATCATTTTTATAACTCTAAATTTTATTATTTTTCTTATTGATTTTAGGGATTCTAAGTATCTTTTATTTTATTCTATTTCATTTGTTGTTCTTTATTTTCCTTACAAAATTTTTCCTTAAAAAAAAAAAGAAAAAAAAAGGGAACTGAATGGAACAGCAACAGCAGCTTCTGCAAAGGTGTTGCTTCTGCAAACACCATCCCTTTGACAACTACACTACATCACCAACTCCGCTCACCACTTTCATTTCAAAACTAGATTTGAGGGGATTTTGGGGGATTTTCTTTCCTTCTTCACCCACCCTCATCATCACAATCCTCCCCTCTCAATTCTCACAATTTTAGACCTGCAAAAAACACAGCTCCACACCTACACACACCTCACCTTCATCACACACCACACGACACTCTCAGCTCCCTCTGCCATCCCTCCCAAAGCACACCAGCTTCATTCACTACAAAAACACACACCTACACACAGACCACTAGCATTACACAAACAATACCTCCCTCCTTTCACAACTCACCTCACCTGCATACACAAACACTCACCAGCTAGCTACACAAACACATACCTGCAAAAGACACACACACAGGGCCAATTACACACATAGAACACACACATTACACACGAAACACTCACAGAAACACACAACACATAACACGGCATTTTGCTTCACTCACATCATCCTTGCAAAAACACACACCAGACACGGATTCACCACACCTGCACACACCTCACTGATTCACTCACTCCACACTTCACTTGCACAGTTCACACGCACCACACACACTCACCATTCTTTCCCTCTCTGCTATTGCTCACACTTGCACATTCACACACCACAACACACACCAGTTCACTCACACACACACAAACGTCTAGAACACACACAAATTCAACACAATTCACACACACAACCCATCACAACACACCTGCACAAAATCAGCATAAAAAAAAACAACAACAACAACAACCTCCTACGTCAGAATCCCCTCTATCGAACTCCTCCACCACCACCATTCCACCACCACTGAAGGCTAACCATCATCATCGCCCCACCAAGCTCCTCCAATTTCTCGGCCCAAACAAGGTAAGATTCATGGCTACCCTTTTAATTTCTGGTGCATAGATTAGGTTTATGCTAATTTTAGGTGAAGAAAATAATTTAGGGAGGTGAAAATTGATTTGATTAGAGAGAGAGAGAGATAGAGAGGGTCGAGAGAGATGGACCGAGAGAGAGTGAGAGAGTGTGAAAGAGAGGAACAAGAGATAAGGAAAAAAAAAGGAAATCTGGAGAAAGAAGAAAAGAAAGAAGAAGAAGAGAGAAGAAAAAAAAACAGAGATGAAATCTTGAAAGAAAGCAGGGGAGAAAAGAAAGAAAGAAGAAAGAAAAAAGAAAGAAGAGAAAGAAAAAAAAAAGAAAGGGAAAGGGAAATCGGTTAAAAACAAAAAAGAGTCTTAGCCAAAACTACGTCGTTTTGGCATGAAACGACATAGTTTTGGTCAGTTTATTTTACTTATTTATTATTTTAGCAGGTTATGTATTTACGTTTTGCCCCCTTAAGTTCTTAATTGTTTGATTATGCCCTTCAATACTTTTGGTTTACTTCATTTAAGTCCTTATTTATTTAAGTTGACCCTTAGAATTTGTAGTTCCTTTCAATTATGTCCAAAATAATTGCAATTTAGTTTTAAACTTGCTGGAAATTATATTTTGCCTCTTTAGCTTGCTAGAAATTGCAATTTTGTCCCTTAAGTCTTGCTGAAATTATGTTTTTACCCCCTTAGGTTTGCTCTAGTTTTCATTTTTACCCTCCAAGTTTGCTGGAATTGTATTTTAGCCCTTGAATGTCGCTGGAAATTATAAATTTGGTCCCTTAAGTTGCTGAAAAATTGCATTTTTGTCCCCCAACCTTGCTGAAATTTTATTTTTGTCGTTATGCTTTGCTGGAATTACATTATTGCCCTCCAATATTGCTGGAATTTATATTTTTGCCCTCCAAGTAGCTAGAACTTGAATTTTAGCCTTGGAATGTTGCTGAAAATTGTATTTTTACTCTTGAATGTTGCTCGAATTGCATTTTTCACCCCCCCAAGTTTACTAAAATCACATTTTTTGCCTTAAGTATTGCTGGAAAATTTTATTTTTTGGCATTATGCTTGCTGGAAATTATATTTTAGCCTTTTAAATTCCTTGTAAATTATATTATTATCTTAACTATGATTTGAAATTGTAATTTTACCCTTAGTTTGTTATAAATTACATTTTTACTCTAAAATGTTGCCTAAATTTCACTTTTAATCCAAAACCTTGGAACATTTTATTTTTGCCAAAAAAAAAGAAATTTAATTAAGTCCTCAAAGATTTAATTATTTCTTTTCACATTTTATTTTATTTTATTAAATTTATAATTAATGTTCTAAAATTTGGTCTTGTTAGTCTAATTAATGCTCAAATTAGTTTCTTTATTTCTCTTTTAGTTATTTTGGTAATTCTTATTTGTGTGTTAAAAACTTAATTATGTATTATTGCATTTTATTTTTTATTATTTTTATTTTTATTTTTTTATCATTCTTTTAACTAAACAAATTTTTTTCTTTCTTTTTTATTTATTTATTTAATTATTTTTTTTCTTTATTTTTGTTTATTATTGCTATAATTGTTTTGAATTATTGTGGCATGTTTATAGTGATTAATATGAAATTATTTAATTAATGGTTTATTTATTTAAATAATGGTACCTTGATAAGTTTGTTCATGTTGTTAGCATTTATCCCGAGTCTTCGAATGGGATAAATAATGCTCGTGTGCTATGTGCTCCTATGTGCTATTATATGCTTTTATGTGATTATTGCTTTAATTTATGTTTTATTTATTTACTTATTTATTATGATATATGTGTATCATCACCACACTAGTCCAACGCTAGTTGTAGTTAATTCCGGTTTCTTCGCTAGTCCAACGCTAGCGAAGAATTTCTAGAAAATGGGCTAGTCCAATGCTAGACCCTTAGGTCATTTTAGTATTAAAATCACTTCTTGTGTGCATTTCATATCATTTCACACACATTTTCTCTTTTTAGGCCCTTTTCCATTTTTGCATGTTTTTTATGTATTATTATTCTTATTATCTATTTTACATATATTCAGTGCTTGACATTTAGGTCACATTTCACTTCGAATTTTAGGTAATTTTGTGTGTGATTCGACTAGAAATAGTCATCTACTCACGTGGGAAGCGGTGGCGTACATGCTGTTCCCCCCTCCGTGAGTAGAAACACTTAGTCACGAGATATTAGTCCCCCGTACCCGTTATGTTGCATCCCTACTTTCTTTGTTCACTTATTATCCATATTACTATTTTCCTTTTCTTTTTGCATTCCATTTTGCATATACACTCGTGACTCCATCGAGGTCCAAACTCGGGTTTTGCAATTAATGTGATAATCCCGACCAAACCTCAATGGAACATTTTGTCCCTTAACGATATCTATTTTTTTTTAATTCTAGGTTGCATTCATATAGTTGCATCCAAATGTAATAAAAACGTAGGGTTATATTGGGAAAATTTGAACTAAACCTCACAACTAGTTTCGGCTAGGTTGAAAGGGTGCCTTAGGTATAAACCTTTGCCTTCCCTTTCTTCAATTGTGACTCCCGAACCTTTTTCTCTTGTTTTCAAAGACTTGGAGTTGTCTAAAAGGGTTTTTCTTGTTTTTCTTAAATTTTTCTCAAAAAAATCATTTTCTAAATAAATCATTCTCGATTTTCTTACCTTTTATAAAATATTTTCTGGTGACTTGGTACACCAAAACTCAATGCCAAGTGGCGACTCCCTTTTCACTAAAAACCCTTTTTTAGACTATATTTTTGGGCTAAAAATCGTCACATTTTCAAAGTCCCATTTTAGGCCCTTTTCTTTTTGTTTTCAAAATAAAGCATTTTTTAAATCACATCTTTTGTCAAAATATCTTTTATAAAGCATCTTCTAAAAAATCATTTTACAAAAACCTACACTCTTTTTCCAACAAATAAGCACATTAATCCCTTTTTCCATCTTTTTGAAAAATGGGGTGTGACAGGATTATGATGCCACACGTTTTACTTTGAGAGATAATCAAGTGTGGTATGAGACAAGTAAGAAGAAAACACTAATAAAAGAGATAAATTTAGCGCCAGAGGTGGAGGCCTATTTCCCTCTAGCAAAATACTTGCAAAGGCTTGGATGGGCCCCACTCCTTACACTGCCGGAGATTATCTACCCTGAATTGGTTAGGGAGTCCTATGCCAATATGGTCAATAAGGACCAATTCAGTGGGAATTTTATTGAATTATACGTGCGGGGGAAGCATCTGGTAGTCTCTAGGAGGATGATTTATGATACATTGGGATGCCGAAACGATGGACCAGATGTGGAGTTTACGAAATATTTCGTATGTCCAGCATCATGGAAGTTCAACAATGCTAAAGACAAGTTTGGAGTGAATTGGGAGACATCCCAGGAGATAGGGAAGCATGTTATATCTGCTCATACATTTATTCCACTCAAGCACATCCTCCTATTCTATTTTGGCATGAATGTCATTCCAAGAAAGAGTGGGAAGAATGAGGTTCGGCGTAGCGATATGTATTTTTTAGACACCATATTTCATGGACCTCCGGACCGACGTATTTCACTACCTAGCATCATCATCAGTTACATGGACATAGTGGCGCGCTCCCAAAGAGGAGAGGCATGTTTTGGCTTTCCTCACCTCCTCACATTGTTATTCTGGACTATAGGAGTTGAGTTATCTGATGACGAATCAATTGGATTGTCAGTCAATGATTGGATCACACCTAGGATGCTTCTTTCAATCCAGATGGATGAGACAGTGGTTGATGCGATCAGGGGGCATCCTAGAGCTGAGGAGGATGACGGAGACTTTGATGCTGCTCATAGTGATTATGAGGGAGATGATGGGGAGGGTGATGAGGAGCCTTCTGCTAGGCTGTCTATTTCTGCTAGACCATCCACCTCTGCTAGGCCATCCATATTTGACTTGCCACCACCTCGTACCTCTGCGAGTTCCTCCAAGTCTAGATCACCATAGGATCGGATCTTTCAAAAAATTTGTTGTATGGAGACCAGAGTGATGGCCTAGATAGACCGGATAGAGGCACGAGGTAGAGAGCAGTTTACCTTGATAGAGCACCTGAGTGGAGACGTGAGAGCTCTACGAGAGAAGATTCGATCAGCACGTCCATCTTCGGCTACTAATGGTGACATAGGACGGGGGAGAGAGCCTGCCTTATAGATGGCGGATGTTTCAGCCTTTTTGATTGCTTTATGTCATTTTTCTTTATTTTCCTTTATTTCTTTCTTTCTGGGTTTGTACTTATTATTTTTACTTTTTAGGATTTTTAAGTCACTTTGGCCTATATCTAACGAATTGGATAATGTAGTTATTTTCCTTATGATGTGGTTGCAATTGAGTTCGATTCTGGATCTCTTACCTGTAATTGGACCATAGACAGCAACTACTATGGAATAGGGTGTAAGGTAATAAGGGGAGTAACGCAGCGGAAAATTTAAAAATTTATTACCTTAGCCATGGAACTCTTTGATGTAATCTATACGATTAAAGGGTGTTTAGCACAAATACCTCAAGCATAGAAGGTTTCTATGCTTCAAAGGGCAAGATCCTATTCGATGAAGGTGTTGATCTACCATGAAAAGCCCTCCAAGTGTCGAGCCTCCAACGGTATCCACACGAACATGATCTTTAGGAACCTTTGGGCTTGCTTGCCTTGCCTTTTGAGTGCTAGCTCTCTTGAATGATTCATGAAGAACACAAGAAGAAGAAAGAAGTTGAAAACCTAACAATTAGGGAATGGAGGTGTGGCGTTTTTCTTGGAGAGAAAAACGCCACCAAGCTCTCAATTTTTCTCTCTCTAAATTTTGTGTTATGTTTCATCAATCAATCAAGAGTCAAGGCATGGACTTATTTATAGATGTAGTATCCTAGTCTTTAAGGAAACAAGAGACAATTGGAAACCAAGAAGGTTTAGGAAGCTTATCCTTAAGCTAATCCTATTCCTTTAGGAAACCAATTCCAAAAGGAAACCAAATAGGCTTCTTAATTCCTTTTAGGAAACTAATTTCCATCAAGACTTAGAATATTTATAATTAAGTCCTTTAAGTTAATTTATCACATAAATTAACCCCATAAGTATCATTATACTTATCTTAATAACAATTTAACCCAAAGACCATGTTCTTATTGTGTGTGACCCATTAGGTTCCATTCACGTTGGCAATAAGTACAAATTATAACTCATTAATTAATTAATTAAGAGCCAGATAAATTAACACTTTAATTTATCATTAATTCCCTAATTAATTAATTTGCACTTATAGATCATGAGTGGCGTCTAGCAATGCATCATGACCACCCAAGTGAATAGGAAAGTCATATGGTAGACTACACCTATCAATGACAATGTTACCGTGTAATTAATATCCTTTCACCACACTATATCCCAATTAGTCTAAGAGTGTAGTGCGCACTCTTTAAATGACTAATTAATGATTTCTTGTTCCCGAAATACAACTTTCATAAAAGTATAACCTTGAAACTCTTTCAAGTCATACTTTCACTTTTGCGCAAAAGATTCTTTAAGTCATATTTCAACAAGTGGCCAATCCGGGATATACTCTCCTATAATAAGGAGTGGTGAATCCTATATCGATTACTCACTATCCTTCCATGCTTCATACTATACCCAATCTCTACCGTATGGGCTACTCTTTTACGAGCACCGAGCAATAGAGTCAAAGCATAGCAATCCACACTCAAGATACCATGGTAATCTCAAGTCTAAGGATCACTTACACCATTGCCATTAAGAGTATAATTCATAAGCACTATGAATAGTAACTCTTCGGCGGATCAATCCAATGAACTTGTTCTCTAACAAGCATCCACATACCAGCTTAGGTGTCACACAGCCATAGTTGACGAGATCAACTACTACTTACCATAAGTAGAGGCAAAGTATGTGCTAGTCTTCCCATATTAATGATGTCCAATCTCATTAATACTACGACTAGGGATATTTAAGAATATAACTTAATGTGTAATAAGAGTCTCATCATTGTAACTCTTACAATCTCTTATACACAGTTAATATTCTATGGACTTATCAAATAAACTAGTAATATAATAACAAGTATTAAATGACAAAGAAAATGCCACATATATAAGTATAACACGAAATAAGCGTAATAAAAATCCCAAAAACCAACTTGGTTTTAGGGCATACACTAACAAACTCCCACTTGCACTAAAACCAATCACCTATAGGTTTTAGGCCATGAGCATGACTATCATGCCTATTCTAGGACAAGGCCATGGTGAAAGGATTAGTGACATTTACATTGTGGGAACTTCCTCTATCTTTTCATCATTTGTACCAAACTATTTCTACAAATAGATGGTGGCACGAACCTACACTTTAGGATCATGGATGAGACTTTAGTTCCTTGATTAAGCGATGGCACAATTGTTTCATAAAACAATAGAAGGAACTATTCTTTGTCCAACAAAGAATCCCTTGATCCATAGTAACTTCTAAAGCTACCATGTACTTCGCCTTTGTTGTAGAATATGTTGTAGTGTCTATCATAAAACGCTTTTATCCTACTACAGTTCAACGTGAACACCAATTCATCTCATGATTTTCTTATCATCCCTATTGGATTAAAAGTTTGTATCTTTAAATCCACACACTTCCTAAGTGTGATCTCCATAGTCAAGAATAGTCTTTTAGTGCTACTCGAGTACTTAAGAATATTCTTTGATAACCATCTAGTGACACTCACCAGAATTGCTCGTAACACTTAAAGCCAGAAGACATCGGGTCTCATACATAGGATAGCATATACAATAGAACCTATTGCAAAAGCATATGGGATCTATTAATGCTATCAACCTCAATAAGTGTCAAAGACACATGTCTCTCAGAAGAGTAATCTCCTATCACATAGGTAAAACCCCTTCTTCGATTACACTATGCTAAACCCTTTAGCATCTAGCCTATGTACTTGGATCTAGTGAGACCAAGCAACCTCTTGGATCTATCTATATAGATCTTAATTTCCAAATTAGAGATCGCCTCTCTTAGATTAAGAAATTCTTGGACAACCATATCTTTACCTTTAAAGTATGTTGTTTCCATCAACGATATGTCATCCACATATAGTATCAAGAAAATGACAATGCTCCCACTCAACTTTACATTTACACAAAGCTCGTCTTTGTTTTTGAGAAAATCAAACTCTTTGATTATCTTATCAAAACAAATGCTCCAACACCTTGACATTTGCAGGAGTCCACAAATGGACCCTTGAAGCTTGCGTATCCAATGACTATCAATGGAGGTGAAGGCCCAAGGGATGTGTCATATACATACCTTTTAATTCCCGTTAAGGGATGAAGTCTTCATATCCATTTGTCCTAGCCATAAAAGCAGCTATTGCAAGTAAAATCTTAAATGGATTTAAGCATGGCTATTGGTGAAATAGTTTCTTTCAAAGTCAAGCCTTTGAATTGAATTCCTTTTTCCATTAACCTTGCTTTATAGGTAACTACGTTACCATCCATGTCAGTCTTTCTCATAAAGACCTACTTGCACCCTATGGGTTTTATCCCTTTAGGTGACTTGAGCAAGGTCTACTACCTTGTTCTTGTACATGGAATCCATTTTGGACTTTATGGCATCTTGCCATATCAAGGAGTCTACATTAGACAAAGCCTCTTCGTGACTAGTAGGTTTGTCATCATATATGACTAGTACATTATTGCTCTTGCTAATGAAAAATCTATATATCTCATATGTGAGAAATCTGTATTTCTCAAGAGTATAACGTACTCTACCAGTCTTTTGAAGATTTTGTGTACTTTGAGCTTCCGTTGCGCCTCATCAACATGTGGCATAAGCTCTAGTTCCAACTATTGATCTTTGTCAATTCATGGTTCTTGAACCTTTCAAGTTCTATCTTACTCCCACTGTCTCTTTTAAGAATAACTATTTTTCTAGAAAAAGACATTTCTTGAGACAAACGTTTTGCTCAGGGGATTATAGAAGTGGTGTCCATTGTTTTCACAAGGATACCCCACAAATAGACATCAGTTGAGTGTATAGGAGTGGTGTCCAAGGTAAAGATTCCTAAAAATGAGGTTAGGAATTGTAGTATGGTTCATCATAGTTTGCACCATATCTCATAGGGTACAACTTCTCCTCTTTCACACATCATCAACAATGGTGTGTCAAGTGGAGACATTGACAAAGAATCACATTCTTCTTTAATTATTTTGAAACACTTGACATTGAGTATTATCCACATAGGTCAAATCTTACTCTTGTCAACTTGTTTTTCTTACTTCAACTTTAATGACTTTGAACATTTCAAAGGCCATGGATGCGTGTATCATATGATACACATAATCATATCCCATATGATCATCCATGAAAGTGATGAAGTATGATAAACATCCTCTAGCATGGATCGACATTGAGCTAAAAACATCTATATGTTAACGTTCTATGAGGATCACTAGCACATTCACCTTTTTCAAATAAAAGGTGTTTTGGTCATCTTTCAAAGTAAATGAGAATCACATGTCTCAAACGATTCATAATTGAATGAGTCCAAGTACACAACTATTATGTAATTTGGAAGTGCGTTTCTCATTCACATGACCAAGTCTATAATGCCAGAAGGATAGTTGTTTCAAAATATAGAGTTTTTGTCTATGTTTGAGAATGGACTTATCAAGGTCTAGGATTTGTAAAACGTTGTTTTTAGTGATCTAATACCACAAAGAACACCATTACGTAAAAGAACAGTATATATTCTCTTTTGTAATGGTAAATCTTTTCACATTTAATGTGAATTGATTTCATGTTCTATTGTAAGTATCACAACATAATAACAATGTTTTAAATTCTAGAACAAGCCCAGTTGGTAAAGAGTGTATAAGTCTCTACAACGAGTGTAGCAACTCTTGCTCCATTCATCACATGTAGTTTGACTTTCTCCTTACTTATTATCTACCATGCTTTAAGACCTTGCACATTTTTTGCAAATATGGGATCTATATCCGGTATCTTATACCCAATGGTCTTAATTAGTAGATGAATTTATCTCAAACATAAACATACTTAGAAGTAGAAGCCTTACTTCGCCTCTTCAACTTCTTAGTATTGAAACGAGCCTTACAATTCACTTTCCAATAGAATTGGAAACATGTGCCCTTAGACTTGTCCATTTTGATCACACCTTTAAGCTTTGTCATAGCTACTTGGGTCTTCTTAAGACCACACTTGGGTTTCCCCTTGACAAGCAATAAAGTGCCCCTTTCTTCCTTGACAGATTACTCTTTAGATATCTCAGATCTAATGGTCCTAGATTGTGTATCAACAACTCTTTCGAGATGCACAATCACAGACAAAAGATCTTATCAATTTGTGCTACTTTTATAGCTTAGGAATTATAGATGACATTATGATATAAGTAGCAATATCATTATCATCTTTTATGCATCTTGTATGCACATTGTTTCCTAACTATAATTGTCACTATGGGACAAGTGGAAGTGGGTATCAACGACATAGCCAATTGTGCTTAAGAACTATTCTCAAGTCTTACACTAGTCCAAGTAAATCGTATATATATATATATGGAGATATAGGATGATAAGTGTATTCAAGTGTACATTCATTCTACAACAAATGAAAAGATAGTACAAGTATTTGTTTCGTGTTATAATTGCAAACCAAAAATGTGGGCTTCGAATTTATTTGGTTTGCTCCCACTATTTTACTTCAAATCAATAACCCTCAAAATATTGATTCGGAAATCCATTGGAGATTCCTAGTGGGCTAGGATCCCATCTAATTCAACTTTGGGTTTGACGGAGGCCAATGCCCCAAAGGTAACTTCGATTAGGTAGATAACTTTTATCAATCACAACTCTTGTGACTCCTAGATTGTTGGGTATCAACTCTTGATATTCACATCTTATGTGTTTCCCAACATTGCCTCAAAAATATCATAACATTGACGGAGGCCAAACTCGTTATGTATTTTTGTTAAGTCATACCCATTATTCAGAGATCACATCTCATAGCAAGAACATATTCCGAGTAAGGTGACCTTGACGGAGGCCAACGTGTCAACACTTAATAAGAACTCTTCGTTTTTGCTATAATAATGGAAGGCAACTTGTATATATTGACTTAATATCGCCTCAAAAACACCATAGCCTTGATGGAAACCAACAAATTAAGCATTTTTGTTAAGTCAGGACCCATTATTTGGAGATCATATCTCATAGTAAAAAACATGCTCTAGGTAAGGTGACCTTGACGGAGGCCAACGTGTCAACACTTAGCAAGAACTATGATTTTTACTACAATAATGGAAGGCTAGTGACTTAATATTTTATTTGAGGGATTTTTATTTTAATTATACAATATATAGTCTCATCATAGCATGTAATTAAAATATATCGACATATAAAATAAAAACATGCACAATAAACCGTGGATGATTATGGACTTAACTAAAATATTTTCCTCGAGCCTTAAGGAAAATATATGGTCAAATTCCTAAGGGATGTGATCAACTCCTTGATGCATTCCTTGGGAGGTCTTCAACTCTTGATGAGCCTCCATGGTTGCTCCTTGGTTCCATCTCCATCTTCTTTGTACATTACACATGTAATTCTATTCTAAACAATTTAGAAAATTAAAACCTAACTCTAACCTACACAATGTACATTACATGTATTGACTAAGAAACCTCGAGTTACATTCGAGGGGAGTTAGGTGAGAAGAGAATTACATGAGAATAATAGAGAAGGCAGGACACGCAGGCCCTATTTTAAAAACCAATACAAGCCAACCATCAAAATTGATAAAAATTCAACCATTCAATCACATTGGTCATAGTCCATAATCATCCACCATGCCATCATAATATTTAACAATTAAATAAATTACTTTATTTAATTCTAGTCATAAATCACATGGTCTAAATTAATTAGATTAATATTCTTGAATTTATTTGTCTCAAAAATAAAGTTATAGAAGGTGTAGGTTTCCAATATTTAACTTTCCAAATATTAACAATTAAAATTGGAAAGTGTTTTATAGAGAAAATTCCAAAAATTCGCGTTTTCCAAAAAATTAGGAAAAAGTCCCGCTAGAACTCTGCCAGCAAACCGTGGGACAAACCGTGCGCGGGTTCATCCGCGGTTTACAAACCGTGGGACAAACCGTGCGCGGTTTCATCCGCGGTTTGTCGACAGAACGTACGGGATTTTCAACCGTGGGTAAAAAGCGCGCGCGAGTTTTCGCGCGGTTTGTGTCCAGAAAATACGATCTTTGAAATTCTTTGGTCTTTTTCAAAACTCTTTTGAATCAAAACATGTTAAAACCCTTTTAGCACGTAAAATAATTTAGAAACCTTGAATACAACCATAAGAACTCATCTTAATTATTTAAAACACTTTTAAACAATTAAGAACTTATCTTAAAAATCAAACTCTTGATTTTTCTAAAACAATTTTGAGACAAATTTCATCAAGAACAAACCATCCATATTTATGACAATTAAATAAACACAAATCATATAGATATAATCAAAGTAGGCTCTGATACCACTGTAAGGTAATAAGGGGAGTAACGCAGCGGAAAATTTAAAAATTTATTACCTTAGCCATGGATCTCTTTGATGTAATCTATACGATTAAAGGGTGTTTAGCACAAATACCTCAAGCATAGAAGGTTTCTATGCTTCAAAGGGCAAGATCCTATTCGATGAAGGTGTTGATCTACCATGAAAAGCCCTCCAAGTGTCGAGCCTCCAACGGTATCCACACGAACATGATCTTTAGGAACCTTTGGGCTTGCTTGCCTTGCCTTTTGAGTGCTAGCTCCCTTGAATGATTCATGAAGAACACAAGAAGAAGAAAGAAGTTGAAAACCCTAACAATTAGGGATGGAGGTGTGGCGTTTTTCTTGGAGAGAAAAACGCCACCAAGCTCTCAATTTTTCTCTCTCTAAATTTTGTGTTATGTTTCATCAATCATCAAGAGTCAAGGCATGGACTTATTTATAGATGTAGTATCCTAGTCTTTAAGGAAACAAGAGCAATTGGAAACCAAGAAGGTTTAGGAAGCTTATCCTTAAGCTAATCCTATTCCTTTAGGAAACCAATTCCAAAAGGAAACCAAATAGCTTCTTAATTCCTTTTAGGAAACTAATTTCCATCAAGACTTAGAATATTTATAATTAAGTCCTTTAAGTTAATTTATCACATAAATTAACCCCATAAGTATCTTATACTTATCTTAATAACAATTTAACCCAAAGACCATGTTCTTATTGTGTGTGACCCATTAGGTTCCATTCACGTTGGCAATAAGTACAAATTATAACTCATTAATTAATTAATTAAGAGCCAGATAAATTAACACTTTAATTTATCATTAATTCCCTAATTAATTAATTTGCACTTATAGATCATGAGTGGCGTCTAGCAATGCATCATGACCACCCAAGTGAATAGGAAAGTCATATGGTAGACTACACCTATCAATGACAATGTTACCGTGTAATTAATATCCTTTCACCACACTATATCCCAATTAGTCTAAGAGTGTAGTGCGCACTCTTTAAATGACTAATTAATGATTTCTTGTTCCCGAAATATAACTTTCATAAAAGTATAACCTTGAAACTCTTTCAAGTCATACTTTCACTTTTGCGCAAAAGATTCTTTAAGTCATATTTCAACAAGTGGCCAATCCGGGATATACTCTCCTATAATAAGGAGTGGTGAATCCTATATCGATTACTCACTATCCTTCCATGCTTCATACTATACCCAATCTCTACCGTATGGGCTACTCTTTTACGAGCACCGAGCAATAGAGTCAAAGCATAGCAATCCACACTCAAGATACCATGGTAATCTCAAGTCTAAGGATCACTTACACCATTGCCATTAAGAGTATAATTCATTAGCACTATGAATAGTAACTCTTGGCGGATCAATCCAATGAACTTGTTCTCTAACAAGCATCCACATACCAGCTTAGGTGTCACACGCCATAGTTGACGAGATCAACTACTACTTACCATAAGTAGAGGCAAAGTATGTGCTAGTCTTCCCATATTAATGATGTCCAATCTCATTAATACTACGACTAGGGATATTTAAGAATATAACTTAATGTGTAATAAGAGTCTCATCATTGTAACTCTTACAATCTCTTATACACAGTTAATATTCTATGGACTTCATCAAATAAACTAGTAATATAAATAACAAGTATTAAATGACAAAGAAAATGCCACATATATAATTATAACACGAAATAAGCGTAATAAAAATCCCAAAAACCAACTTGGTTTTAGGGCATACACTAACATAGGGGAGTATTAGTTCCATCTTTAGTTGTTTATCTTATCATTTATTTACTTTGTCACACATTGGGGACAATGTGTGGCTTAAGCATGGGGGGGGGGGTGAGAATACTTCGTAGTAATTGTTGCTTGTTGAATGATATTTGGAAAATTTTGTTTGACTGTTGTCTTGGCTACATTTTTTGTGTTAACAGGGGGTTGGCCCTATTTTAGGGGAAACTCTGTCAAATTTTTTCAAAAAGTGTCCAACTTATTTGAGTTATTAATGTTTTATCTTAAGTTTTATTAGTACTACTATATCCAAGTTGCTAGTTTTTCAATTTTCCCTGCCCAAATAGAGTGATTGTGCACATTTTTTAGGATTGTCTTCTTAATTGACTAGGGTGATGTGATTATGTGATTTTGAAGTTTATTTTGAAGAAAGTATATTAGATAAAGTGGATTGAATTATGCTGAAATTTTTTGTGAATTTAGTAAAGTTTTTTCTGCTTTATTTGTTTTTCGTCATGAGTTAAGTAGTGAATTAGCTTTTTGGTATGACTTATGCCTATGATTGGTAATGTGCTAGGAAAAAGGGACTAAATGAGCTTATCAGAAAACAATTTTTGAAAAAAACAAAAGAGCTAATTAAGCTTAGGTTCTACTCCGCTAGTTTTAGTACTGAGTAACCGGGGTCTTCATCTGGTCAATGTCGACTTTCGCGTAAAAAGGTGCTAGAATTATGAGTATGCATAGCAGCTTAGACAGATGAAGTGCTGAGTAACTGGGGATCTTCATCTGACCAATGTCGATCTTCGCGTAAAAATGCAACTTTATGTTCTAAGTAAAGGCTAAGCTTAAGAAGAAAAAGTCCCTAGTTGTGAAATATGAGTGGTTCATGGGCATATAGTTGTACTTGTTTGCTCTAGGATTTACTTACTTATGATTTTCGAATAAAGTAGAGAAATGGAACTAAACTTGTTTAATTGACGTAATACTTATGAATTTCAAATAAAGTATAGAAATGGAACTAAACTTGTTTAATTGACGTATAATTCTTTCTTCTTTGTTTAATATGATGAGTATTTAGAATAAGATGGATGATTACATAATTGTGTTACATAGTTGTTGAGAAGTTATTCTAAGAGGTGTATGTTTTGCTTTTATTTTAGTTAAGTCAATGTTTGAGTTTTGTATGATTCATTGCTTGAGGACAAGCAATGGCTTAAGTATGGGGGAACTGATAAGTGCTAAAGTGCACTAGTTTTTAGTAGGTTTTTAGGGTTCTTTATGGGATTTTCCTCTAGTCCTTAGCTATTTCTTCTCATTTGTGATTTTTATGTCAATTTGTGTAAATGTGTTATCTACATATATTTTCGTGCTATTTTGTAGGTTTTTGATATCTTCGTCATCGAATTTTATCAATTGAAGTTGCAAAGATGGAGTTTGGATGGTTGATTCGATGATGGAGGACGATTAATGGAGTAAAACACGCCAAAATATGGAGCAAAGTCTAAGGGTTTTGAGCTACAAAGGCATTAGAGCTACTGGACCACAGTTGGAGGTGCAATTGGATGCAAAAGAAAAGTTTCTGATCTCAGCCGCGCTCTTATCAGTGCTACGGACTGAGCCATGGCCAAGATCAGAAGGTTTAGAGCCTCAGCCACGGGGTGAGCCATGCCCGCAGCTCACCTGAGGTCACTCGCAGCTCACCAGCCACGGGTCCAGACGTAGCCACGGCTGGCAAGCTTCTACCCGCAGCTCATCCAGCCGTGGGCGCAGTTGGGACAGACGTGGGGGCGGCTCACTTACGGGATTTTGTGATTTTTCAGCAATAGAGTTGGCGTGAACGGGAAGACCAAGGGAGAACATTAAAAAGCAGAAGAGGGGGTCCTTCTCTAGGGCAACAAGGGATGAGAGAACATAGTAGATAGAAGAAAGAGGCAAGAACAACGAGAGAAGAGAGGGTAGCAACTATAGGACAATCTCTGCAGCAACACAAGCGAAGAATTGGTGGCCTTCATGAGAATGAGTTCTCCTATTTTTGCTTTGTTGTTTGTTGATCTTTCCTTTGTAGTTATGAACTAAATAGCTTAGGAACTAGATGGGTTGAACCCTATTTCACTTATTATGGATCTATTTCCTTGATTAATGAATGGAATTCTCTTTACTTTGGATTTATTTGTGAATTTACTGCTTGATTGAATTGGGTATTTGCAGCGCGACCATTTGATTTAATCATTGATTTCACTTAGGTTTATTGAGAAATAACCTAACTAGAATAGATCCCTTCACAAATAATGAGACTTGCATGGGTTGCTAGAGATAGAACCACATAAGTCTTCCCGGATAGATTCATACCTAACCCACACAATAGAATCTCTGAATTGTAACTTCATCTCTTTGGGGTTTTAATGGTAGAAGAGATTCTCATTAGTCAACTAGAGAGATAAGGGTTATGATACTCGAGAGATCATGACCTAACATAGGATTCTAGGGTCTGAATACTTGAATTCATTCATTCATTAATCTGGAATTAAAACATAATAAGGAAAGAATTAGGGGAATTCCACATTTAGTTCCTACTTTTGATCATAGGTACTTTTCTCTTGTTTGACTTTTCTTGTTTGCTAATTAGATTTAAGTAGTTAGTTTATTTTGATTCAATTACATCAATCTTTCGAATTTGTGGGTTAGATAATAGGGAAAGTGTTAGTACTAGTATTCATATAGTTCCTCGTGGGAATGATACCTGACACTCACTTATCCTGTAGTACTAAAACGATAGGTATACTTGCCTAAAGAACCCATAGTGTAGCGTGGTGAACATCACCAAACCACCAAATCGCCACCCAAGACAACCATTTTCCACTGCCCAAACCAGCCACAATTAGCCATTGTCCATCACCCACGCTTCTAGAAAATGACCTCTCTAAAATCACAAACAACCAACCCAAGCTCAGCCCTCATCAGCCACAAAAGTAGTCCCCATTGATACCCAAACAACCTGCAAAAATCGCAGCAAAAAACACCGCAAAAGCAGCCCATAAACAATACAAAAAATAGCCACCAAACATTTGCAAAAATTGCTCGAAATTAGACCCAAATCAGCCCCTATTTTCTACCATTTCAGCCCCAAGTTTTTGCAATTCCAGCCAGAAAAATTTTGCAAAATGACCCCCAAATTCCTGCAAAAATAGCTCCCAAATCTTGCAAAAAACTGCTCTAAAATAATCCCAAATCAGCCCCAAATCAATTTTCAAAAATCACAACAAAAAAAATCTATGAAGTTAGAACCCAAAACCCACTACAACTAACCCCACCACAGCCATTAAACAGCCACAAATCTGCACAAAAAAAAAAAAAAGCCCAAAGTACTCAAACGCCGCGCAACCAATCTGCAACTACAGTTTTCACCGTCACTTTGCTTGTAGACGAGTCAATAGTTTGGACCCAACGCCATCAGCTACTGGACTCATATCTCCTTAAACGACGTAAGATTCTTACATTCTTATATTTCAATTATTGCATCTATACCAAAATTGTGTGAATGTTAGTATTTTTGTGGTTGGAATTTGAACAAGGATGATCGTTGGTTTTATATTTTGGGCATCTAGTATCTGATTTGGGAATTTGACTTTGAAAGATCAATTTTGAAAATTTGGGAGAAAAAGGATTCTAGAATGCGGGGTAGAGTGATTTTTTTTTTAGAAGAAGATTCGGATTTAAAAATCTTGAGACTATAATTTTGGTAGGATTCGGGTTTTGGTTAATAGAATTAATCAGGAAAGTTTGATTCTTTTTTGTCAACCTCGGATTGAAAAGGAAAATGATTTAAGGGAGCTCGAGTTTGATTGTGATTGGAGCATGATTTCTTTTGAAGATCTGATTGGGAGATTCATGGATTGGTGTGATTTAGTATTTGATTATGGGGGTTTTTGTTTTGGGAACTGGGGATACAAAAATTTAGAATACTTTTAGGTCAACAGAATCGGTGGGGGTGCTTTTACTCTGCTTTTGTTTATTTGGTTTAGTTCTTTTAGTTAGGTTGTTATCTTTATTTTATTGTTTATTATGTCTAATCTCTTCAGTTTAGTTATATGATTTGGCCTCGGTTAATTTAGTTTTCCAACTTAGTTTAGGTATTTTGTCAATTGTTTCTTTATTATTATTATTATTATTATTATTATCATCATCATCATCATCATCATCATCATCATCATCAATGAATTATTCATGTTCTATTCCCTATGTTTTTTAGTGATCATACTTTGGACCAAAAACTTCTGATTTACGCAATGAAGCCCTCACTATTTATGGATTGACCCTTCCCCTTCAATTTATTTTTTGTCAATTAGGCCTAATTAATTGCATTTAAGCCTTGGTTAATTGCAATTGTGCCCATTAACATTGCTTGAATTTTCGTTTTAGGCCCCATACTTGCTGAAATTTAATTTTTTTTGCCCCCTTACTTAGCTTTAATTTACAAATTGTGCCTCAAATTAGCTTATATTCGCGATTTGGTCCTTAATTTTGCTTGAATTTCTACTTTTGTCTCCTTGATTTGTTAAAAATTTGCATCTCCCCCAATTTGTTGAAATTTACTTTGCCATACTTCATATTTTTGGCTTTATTGTTTTAAATAGTGGTACCTTGACTCGTTTATTCATTTGATTAGTATTTGTACTGGGTTTTCCACGGAAGGTATTACTATTACCCCTATTTCTAGTTAATTTCTCTTTATCTACTCTAATGTACTCCTATGTGATTTCTTATGCATTTTCTTCATGTGTTTCTTATTTTACATACTTTACGTATTTATTTATTTCATGTTTTTTTTGTCTCAAATTTCATTATTTGGCAAAAATATAATAGATGGCTAGATTTTACTATTTTTACAAGATTTTTTATTTAGATAGCCAATCTAATAGCTAGATTACTTTCCTCTCCTATTTTTTTTACAAATATTTGTGTATTTAGGTAGCAAGTGTAATAGATAGGTCGTTTTAAATTTTTCTCCCTTAAATTGTAAGTTAAATCCCCCGGTGTAATAGTTAAGGCTTATTTATTTTTGTGTGCTTGTATGCTTATATGTTTTACCGCTTTCCCTAGGATTTTGCATCTAGATATCATGTTTACGTGTTATGTGCTCCGACATGCTCTTATATGTCTTTATATGTTTGTTTGCTTTTTTCATTCATGGTTTTACTATTTTAATTCACATTTTTTGTTATTCCGTCCCTGCACTAGTCCAACGCTAGTTGTGGTTTTCTCACTTCCCTGCTAGTCCAACGCTAATGGGGATTTCCTAGAAAGGGTTTGTCCAACACTAGACTCTTAGGTCATTTTAGTGCTAGTCTCATACATCGTGTGCATTTCATATCATTTCACACACTAAATCTCTTTTCTAGGATTTTTTCATTCTTGCATAATCTTTGTTTATATTTTATTATCTATTATCTTTTTGACAAATATTCAGTGCATGACATCTAGATTACATTACACATAGAATTTAGGTCATTTTCTAGACCCTTAGGTCATTTTAGTGATAGTTTCACTCGCGTGCATTTCACACACTTTATTTTTTTTAGAATTTTCCATATCATTGCATGATTTTTGGTATATTTATATTATTATTACCTATTTTTAGCATTTGATAGTGCATGACATCTAGGTTGCATTTCACTTAGAACTTATGTGACTGCCCCACCTTACCCAGAGGCGCACCAAAGGGCTTAGCGGACTGCCTGCCTAGCTCTCGCCAGGACTCGAATCATGCACTCACGCAAACATCCAAGCGTACTTAACTCAAAATAAAATAAAAATAAAATAGAATAAAATAAAATACATTCATATTATTTAACTTAAAGGTACAAGTAACATCAAGAAGTTTACATGTCATAATATACATGATTTTCACAAGGATAGCCTAAAACAGTTTGGCTATTACAATAACTAAGATATCTTTTTTTTTTTTTTTTAATTGGCTAACCCCGTACATGAGGGAGGACGCCACTCCATATTTTATTAATAATATGAAATAAAGAAAATGAGGGGGACAAGAACCTTACCTCAATTTTACATAGATTTAAAGCATAAAGAAGGAGTACTACTCCCTTTACACATTCTAAAACAATTATGAAGTTTCATTTCTTATATTTTCTAAATGAAGGAAATCCAAGTCTATCTAAACGCAGCTCCCCTCGGACTAATGCTGGCATCTCTGATTCTTGAACAAAAATTTTGAAGAAATTAGATGATGAAGCTCCCCACTGTGCTAATGAGTTAGCCACAGTATTTGCTTGTCTGAGACAGTGAGACACATGTAAAGACCTTTCAGTTAACTTCCAAATATTCTGAACCTCTTTCATAACTTTCCACGGGCAAGTAAATTTTCTTTGTAATATACCCACCAAAACCTGAGAATCTGATTCAATTTCAAATGAATGAATGCCATAATCTCTGCAAATTTTTATCCCTTGCAAAACAGCTTTCATCTCTGATTGTAGACTAGTTCCATAGCCAAATGAACAAGAAAAGCCAACAATCATCTTTCCATTCGAATCTCGCAAAACTCCACCTCCCCCACAACTTCCAGGATTACCTCTAGAGCTTCCATCAGTGTTTAACTTAAATCTTCCCCTAGGAGGCAATAACCATTTTACCGGTCTCCATAAAACCTTATCAGGAACAGACAATATAGATTCAACCAAATGATGCCAAGAATATTCAGTTAACTTTTCTTTAAACTTCATCCAAAAAGCATCTTTTAAATCTGTTAAAACTGCCTGGCAAACTTTAGCTAACATAATCTTCTCACTGTAAGGTAATAAGGGGAGTAACGCAGCGGAAAATTTAAAAATTTATTACCTTAGCCATGGATCTCTTTGATGTAATCTATACGATTAAAGGGTGTTTAGCACAAATACCTCAAGCATAGAAGGTTTCTATGCTTCAAAGGGCAAGATCCTATTCGATGAAGGTGTTGATCTACCATGAAAAGCCCTCCAAGTGTCGAGCCTCCAACGGTATCCACACGAACATGATCTTTAGGAACCTTTGGGCTTGCTTGCCTTGCCTTTTGAGTGCTAGCTCCCTTGAATGATTCATGAAGAACACAAGAAGAAGAAGAAGGAAACCCTAACCATTAGGAGAAGAGAGGTGTGGCGTTTTTCTTGGAGAGAAAACGCCTCTCATGCTCTCAATTTTTCTCTCTCTAATTTTGTGTTGTGTTTCATCAATCATTCCAAGAGTCAAGGCATGGACTTATTTATAGATGTAGTATCCTAGTCTTTAAGGAAACAAGAGCAATTGGAAACCAAGAAGGTTTAGGAAGCTTACCTTAAGCTAATCCTATTCCTTTAGGAAACCTATTCCAAAAGGAAACCAAATAGCTTCTTAATTCCTTTTAGGAAACTAATTTCCATCAAGACTTAGAATATTTATAATTAAGTCCTTTAAGTTAATTTATCACATAAATTAACCCCATAAGTATCATATACTTATCTTAATAACAATTTAACCCAAAGACCATGTTCTTATTGTGTGTGACCCATTAGGTTCCATTCACGTTGGCAATAAGTACAAATTATAACTCATTAATTAATTAATTAAGAGCCAGATAAATTAACACTTTAATTTATCATTAATTCACTAATTAATTAATTTGCACTTATAGATCATGAGTGGTGTCTAGCAATGCATCATGACCACCCAAGTGAATAGGAAAGTCATATGGTAGACTACACCTATCAATGACAATGTTACCGTGTAATTAATATCCTTTCACCACACTATATCCCAATTAGTCTAAGAGTGTAGTGCGCACTCTTTAAATGACTAATTAACAATTTCTTGTTCCCGAAATATAACTTTCCATAAAAGTATAACCTTGAAACTCTTTCAAGTCATACTTTCACTTTTGCGCAAAAGATTCTTTAAGTCATATTTCAACAAGTGGCCAATCCGGGATATACTCTCCTATAATAAGGAGTGGTGAATCCTATATCGATTACTCACTATCCTTCCATGCTTCATACTATGCCCAATCTCTACCGTATGGGCTACTCTTTTACGAGCACCGAGCAATAGAGTCAAAGCATAGCAATCCACACTCAAGATACCATGGTAATCTCAAGTCTAAGGATCACTTACACCATTGCCATTAAGAGTATAATTCATTAGCACTATGAATAGTAACTCTCGACGGATCAATCCAATGAACTTGTTCTCTAACAAGCATCCACATACCAGCTTAGGTGTCACACGCCATAGTTGACGAGATCAACTACTACTTACCATAAGTAGAGGCAAAGTATGTGCTAGTCTTCCCATATTAATGATGTCCAATCTCATTAATACTACGACTAGAGATATTTAAGAATATAACTTAATGTGTAATAAGAGTCTCATCATTGTAACTCTTACAATCTCTTATACACAGTTAATATTCTATGGACTTTATCAAATAAACAAGTAATATTAATAACAAGTATTAAATGACAAAGAAAATGCCACATATATAAGTATAACACGAAATAAGCGTAATAAAAATCCCAAAAACCAACTTGGTTTTAGGGCATACACTAACAAACTCCCACTTGCACTAAAACCAATCACCTATAGGTTTTAGGCCATAAGCATGACTATCATGCCTACTTTGGGACAAGGCCATGGTGAAAGGATTAGTGACACTTATATTGTGGGAACTTCCTTTATCTTTTCATCATTTGTACCAAACTATTTCCACAAATAGATGGCGGCACGAACCTACACTTTAGGATCATGGATGAGACTTTAGTTCCTTGATTAAGCTATGGCACAATTGTTTTCATAAAACAATAGAAGGAACTATTCTTTGTCCAACAAAGAATCCCTTGATCCATAGTAACTTCTACAGCTACCATGTACTCGCCTTTGTTGTAGAATATGTTATAGTGTCTATCATAAAACGCTTTTATCCACTATAGTTCAACGTGAACACCAATTCATCTCATGATTTACTTATCATCCCTATTGGATTAAAAGCTTGTATCTTAAAATCCCACACTTCTTAAGTGTAATCTCCATAGTCAAGAATAGTCTTTTAGTGCTTCTAGAGTACTTAAGAATATTCTTTGATAACCATCTAGTGACACTCACCAGAAATGCTCGTAACACTTAAAGTCAGAAGACATCGGGTCTCGTACATAGGATAGCATATACAATAGAACCTATTGCAAAAGCATACGGGATCTATTAATGCTATCAATCTCGACAAGTGTCCAAGGCACATGTCTCTCAAAAGAGTAATCTCCTATCACATAGGTAAAACCCCTTCTTCGATTGCACTATGCTAAACCCTTTAGCATCTAGCCTATGTACGTGGATCTAGTGAGACCAAGCAACCTCTTGGATCTACTATAGATCTTAATTCCCAGAATAGAGATTGCCTCTCCTTTAGTAAAAATTCTTGGACAACCATATCTTTACCTTTAAAGTATGTTGTTTCCATCAACGATATGTCATCCACATATAGTATCAAGAAAATGACAATGCTCCCACTCAACTTTACATTTACACAAAGCTTGTCTTTGTTTTCAAGAAAATCTAAACTCTTTGATTATCTTATCAAAACAAATGCTCCAACACCTTGACACTTGCAAGAATCCACAAATGGACCCTTGAAGCTTGCGTACCCAATGACTATCAATGGAAGTAAAGGCCCAAGGGATGTATCATATACATACCTTTTAATTCCCGTTAAGGGATGAAGTCTTCATATCCATTTGTCATAGCCATAAAGGCAGCTATTGCAAGTAAAATCTTAAATGGATTTAAGCATGGTCAATGGTGAAATAGTTTCTTTCAAAGCCAAGCCTTTGAATTGAATCCTTTTCCCATTAATCTTGCTTTATAGGCAACTACGTTACCATCCATGTCAGTCTTTCTCATAAAGACCTACTTGCACCCTATGGGTTTTATCCGATTAGGTGACTTGAGCAAGGTCTACACCTTGTTCTTGTACATGGAATCCATTTTGGATTTTATGGCATCTTGCCACGTCAAGGAGTCTACATTAGACAAAGCCTCTTCGTGACTAGTAGGTTTGTCATCATATATGACTAAGTACAATATTGCTCTTCCTAATGAGAAGTCTATATCTCTCATGTGTGAGAAATCCTATATTTCTCACGAGTATAATGCACTCTATCAGTCTTTTGAAGATTTTGTGTATTTTGAGCTTCCGTTGCGCCTCATTAAGATGTGGCATAAGCTGTAGTTCCAACTATTGATCTTTGTCAATTCATGGTTCTTGAACCTTTCAAGTTCTATCTTGCTCCCACTGTCTCTTTTAAGAATAAACTATTATTCTAGAAAAAGACATTTCTTGAGACAAATATTTTTCTCAAGGGAATTATAGAAATGGTATCTATTGTTTTCACAAGGATACCCCACAAATAGACATTCGTTGGAACATGGTTGAGTGTATAGAAGTTGGTGTCTAAGACAAGAACCCCTAAAATGAGGTTAGGAATTGTAGTATGGCTCATTATGGTTTGCACCATATCTCATAGGGTACAACTTCTCCTCTTTTATACATCATCAACAATGGTGTGTTAAGTGGAGACCATTGAGAAAGAATCACATTCTTCTTTAATTACTTTGAAACACTTGACATTTAGTATTAGCCAAATAGATCAAATCTTTAGTGTTTTAATACTCTTGTCAACTTGTTTTTCTTACTTCAACTTTATTGACTTTGAACATTTCAAAGGAAACGGATGCGTGTATCATATGGTACACATAATCATATCCCATATGATCATCCATGAAAGTGATGAAGTATGATAAACAACCTCTAGCATGGATCGGCATTGGGCCAAAAACATCTATATGTTAAAGTTCTATGAGGATCACTAGCACATTCACCTTTTTCAAATAAAAGGTGTTTTGGTCATCTTTCAAAGTAAATGAGAATCACATGTCTCAAACGATTCATAATTGAATGAGTCCAAGTACACAACTATTATGTGATTTGGAAGTGCGTTTCTCATTCACATGACCAAGTCTATAATGCCAGAAGAATAGTTGTTTCAAAATATAGAGTTTTTGTCTATGTTTGAGAATGGACTTATCAAGGTCTAGGATTTATAAAACGTTGTTTTAGTGATCTAATAGCACAAAGAACACCACTACGTAAAAGAACAGTATATATTCTCTTTTGTAATGGTAAATCTTTTCACATTTAATGTGAATTGATTTCATGTTCTTTTGTAAGAATCACTACATAATAACAATGTTTTAAATTCTAGAACAAGCCCAGTTGGTAAAGAGTGTATAAGTCTCTACAACGAGTGTAGCAACTCTTGCTCCATTCATCACACGTAGTTTGACTTTCTCTTTCCTTATTATCTACCATGCTTTAAGACCTTGCACATTTTTGCAAATATGGGATCTATATCCAGTATCTTATACCCAATGGTCTTAATTAGTAGATGAATTTATCTCAAACATAAACATACTTAGAAGTAGAAGCTTTACTTGGCCTCTTCAACTTCTTAGTATTGAAACGAGCCTTACAATTCCCTTTCCAATAGAATTGGAAACATGTGCCTTTAGACTTGTCCTTTTGATCACACCTTTAAGCTTTGTCATAGCTACTTGGTCTTCTCAAGACCATGCTAGGACTTTCCTTTAACAAGCAATAAAGTGCCCTTTTCTTCCTTGACAGATTACTCCTTAGATATCTCATATCTAATGGTCCTAGATTGTGTATCAACAACTCTTTGAGATGCACAATCACAGACAAAAAGATCTATCAATTTGTGCTACTTTTATAGCTTAGGAATTATAGATGACATTACGATACAAGTAGCAATATCATTATCATCTTTTATGCATCTTGTATGCACATTGTTTCCTAACTATAATTATCACTGTAGGACAAGTGGAAGTGGGTATCAAGGACATAGCCAATTGTGCTTAAGAACTATTCTCAAGTTTTACACTAGTCCAAGAAAATCGCATATAATGGAGATATAGGGTGATAAGTGTGTTCATGTGTACATTCATTCTACAACAAATGAAAAGATAGTATAAGTATTTGTTTCATGTTATAATTGCAAACCAAAAATGTGGGCTTCGAATTTATTTGGTTTGCTCCCACTATTTTACTTCAAATCAATAACCCTCAATCTATTGATTCGGGAATCCATTGGAAATTCCTAGTGGGCTAGGATCCCATCTAATTAACTTTGGGTTTGACGGAGGCCAATGCCCCAAAGGTAACTTCGATTAGGTAGATAACTTTTATCAATCACAACTCTTGTGACTCCTAGATAGTTGGGTATCAACTCTTGATATTCACATCTTATTTGTTTCCCAACATTGCCTCAAAAATATCATAACATTGACGGAGGCCAAACTCGTTATGTATTTTTGTTAAGTCATACCCATTATTCAAAGATCACATCTCATAGCAAGAACATATTCCGAGTAAGGTGACCTTGACGGAGGCCAACGTGTCAACACTTAATAGGAACTCTTCGTTTTTGCTATAATAATGGAAGGCAACTTATATATATTGACTTAATATCGCCTCAAAAACACCATAGCCTTGATGGAGACCAACAAGTTAAGCATTTTTGTTAAGTCATGCCCATTATTTGGAGATCATATCTCATAGTAAAAAACATGCTCTAGGTAAGATGACCTTGACGGTGGGCCAATAAGTCAACACTTAACAAAAACAATGATTTTTACTACAATAATGGAAGGCTAGTGACTTAATATTTTATTTGAGGGATTTTATTTTAATTATATAATATACAGTCTCATCATAGCATGTAATTAAAATATATCGACATATAAAATAAAAACATGCACAATAAACCGTGGATGATTATGGACTTTACTAAGATATTTTCCTCGAGCCTTAAGGAAAATATATGGTCAAATTCCTAAGGGATGTGATCAACTCCTTGATGCATTCCTTGGGAGGTCTTCAACTCTTGACGAGCCTCCATGGTTGCTCCTTGGTTCCATCTCCATCTTCTTTGTACATTACACATGTAATTCTATTCTAAACAATTTAGAAAATCAAAACCAAACTCTAACCTACACAATGTACATTACATGTATTGACTAAGAAACCTCGAGTTACATTCGAGGGGAGTTAGGTGAGAAGAGAATTACATGAGAATAATAGAGAAGGCAGGACGCGCAGGCCCTATTTTAAAAACCAATACAAGCCAACCATCAAAATTGATAAAAATTCAACCATTCAATCACATTGGTCATAGTCCATAATCATCCACCATGCCATCATAATATTTAACAATTAAATAAATTACTCTATTTAATTCTAGTCATAAATCACATGGTCTAATTTAATTAGATTAATATTCTTGAATTTATTTGTCTCAAAAATAAAGTTATAGAAGGTGTAGGTTTCCAAAATTTAACTTTCCAAATATTAACAATTAAAATTGGAAAGTGGTTTTGTAGAGAAATTTTCAAAAATCTGTGTTTTCAAAAAATTAGGAAAAATCCCGCTAGAACTCTGCCAGCAAACCGTGGGACAAACCGTGCGCGGGTTCATCCGCGGTTTACAAACCGTGGGACAAACCGTGCGCGGTTTCATCCGCGGTTTGTTGACAGAACATACGAGTTTTTAACCGTGGGTAAAAACGCGCGCGAGTTTTCGCGCGGTTTGTGTCCAGAAAATACGATCTTTGAAATTCTTTGGTCTTTTTCAAAACTCTTTTGAATCAAAACATGTTAAAACCCTTTTAGCACTGTAAAAATAATTTAGAAACCTTGAATACAACCATAAGAACTCATCTTAATTATTTAAAACACTTTTAAACAATTAAGAACTTATCTTAAAAATCAAACTCTTGATTTTTCTAAAACAATTTTGAGACAAATTTCATCAAGAACAAACCATCCATATTTATGACAATTAAATAAACACAAATCATATAGATATAATCAAAGTAGGCTCTGATACCACTGTAAGGTAATAAGGGGAGTAACGCAGCGGAAAATTTAAAAATTTATTACCTTAGCCATGGATCTCTTTGATATAATCTATACGATTAAAGGGTGTTTAGCACAAATACCTCAAGCATAGAAGGTTTCTATGCTTCAAAGGGCAAGATCCTATTCGATGAAGGTGTTGATCTACCACGAAAAGCCCTCCAAGTGTCGAGCCTCCAACGGTATCCACACGAACACGATCTTTAGGAACCTTTGGGCTTGCTTGCCTTGCCTTTTGAGTGCTAGCTCCCTTGAATGATTCATGAAGAACACAAGAAGAAGAAAGAAACCCTAACTATTAGGAAGAAGAGAGGTGGCGTTTTTCTAGGGAAGAGAAACGCCTCTCATGCTCTCAAGTTTTCTCTCTCTAGATTTTGTGTTTTGTTTCATCAATCCTCCAAGAGTCAAGGCATGAACTTATTTATAGATGTAGTATCCTAGTCTTTAAGGAAACAAGAGCAATTGGAAACCAAGAAGGTTTAGGAAGCTTACCTTAAGCTAATCCTATTCCTTTAGGAAACCAATTCCAAAAGGAAACCAAATAGCTTCTTAATTCCTTTTAGGAAACTAATTTCCATCAAGACTTAGAATATTTATAATTAAGTCCTTTAAGTTAATTTATCACATAAATTAACCCCATAAGTATCATATACTTATCTTAATAACAATTTAACCCAAAGACCATGTTCTTATTGTGTGTGACCCATTAGGTTCCATTCACGTTGGCAATAAGTACAAATTATAACTCATTAATTAATTAATTAAGAGCCAGATAAATTAACACTTTAATTTATCATTAATTCACTAATTAATTAATTTGCACTTATAGATCATGAGTGGCGTCTAGCAATGCATCATGACCACCCAAGTGAATAGGAAAGTCATATGGTAGACTACACCTATCAATGACAATGTTACCGTGTAATTAATATCCTTTCACCACACTATATCCCAATTAGTCTAAGAGTGTAGTGCGCACTCTTTAAATGACTAATTAACAATTTCTTGTTCCCGAAATATAACTTTCCATAAAAGTATAACCTTGAAACTCTTTCAAGTCATACTTTCACTTTTGCGCAAAAGATTCTTTAAGTCATATTTCAACAAGTGGCCAATCCGGGATATACTCTCCTATAATAAGGAGTGGTGAATCCTATATCGATTACTCACTATCCTTCCATGCTTCATACTATGCCCAATCTCTACCGTATGGGCTACTCTTTTACGAGCACCGAGCAATAGAGTCAAAGCATAGCAATCCACACTCAAGATACCATGGTAATCTCAAGTCTAAGGATCACTTACACCATTGCCATTAAGAGTATAATTCATTAGCACTATGAATAGTAACTCTCGGCGGATCAATCCAATGAACTTGTTCTCTAACAAGCATCCACATACCAGCTTAGGTGTCACACGCCATAGTTGACTAGATCAACTACTACTTACCATAAGTAGAGGCAAAGTATGTGCTAGTCTTCCCATATTAATGATGTCCAATCTCATTAATACTACGACTAGAGATATTTAAGAATATAACTTAATGTGTAATAAGAGTCTCATCATTGTAACTCTTACAATCTCTTATACACAGTTAATATTCTATGGACTTTATCAAATAAACAAGTAATATTAATAACAAGTATTAAATGACAAAGAAAATGCCACATATATAAGTATAACACGAAATAAGCGTAATAAAAATCCCAAAAACCAACTTGGTTTTAGGGCATACACTAACACTCACCTTCAAAAACTGCCCTCTTCTGTGATTTCCATAAATTCCAGCAAACAAATATAGGAATAATCTGCAAAATAAACCTCGTGCGACTACTTTTATGATCAAATAGCCACCAATTAGTAATCATGGCTCGCACATGAGTCACCGATAAATTAATCCCACAAATTAAGCCAAAATATTTCCATACCCCCGTAGCTAATTCACCAGAAACAAATATATGATCAAGGGATTCCACATTAGAATTCACACAACAAAAGCAGTTAGATGGAAGTTGAAAACTAAGTCTGGTTAAGACATCATCTAAAGGTAGACGATTAGATAGCAGCCTTAACATAAAAATGATGTTTTAAGGGGAACTTGAGGATGCCAAATTTTACTAGCAAGCAGAGAAAATGGCCTACAATCCCTTACTTCATGGAAAGCAGAGAAAACTGAGAATTTACCAGAAACCGATGCTTGCCAAATCATATGGTCAGGGTCATCACCATTTGGAGCATCAAAATTCAAAATAGAGTTGACAATGTCCACTGGCAACCATTGTGTCAATAGCCCTACATCCCACACGCCATTAGACACAAAGTCAGAAATAAGATGATTAGCTACATTAGTCCCTCGAAGATACAAAGCCCCAGACCCTAGCCAATTGTCATACCAAAAATGACAGCTACCTTTATTGACAATCCAAGAGATATTCAATTCAGCTAACCCTCGAATATTAAGCATACGTTTCCAAATAGCCGAATTATGAATGTAAGACTCTACTTGGCAAGGATGAAAGTTGGAGCAATATTTAGATCTCAAAAAGGCTGCCCAAAGAGAAGAACCTTGCCTGAAATTCCACCAAAGTTTGCAAGAAAATGCCGAATAAATATCCTCCAGTCTTCGAAAGCCCACACCACCTTCCTTCTGAGGATAACAAAGTTGGTTCCAATTTAGTCCAATGCTTGTTTCGGACCATTCATCAGTTGACCCCCAGAAAAAATCAGCAAGCACTTTCTCTATTCTCCGGAACACTCCTTTGGGCACAATAGAGACAGCCAGCAAGTGAACAGGAATGGCACACAGCACATGTTTTATAAGAGTTATCCTCCCACCTGAAGATAAAAATTGATTCTTCCAAGATAGTATTTTATTCAAAACATTAGAACAAAGTTCTGAAAAATACGAGGACTTAGACTTACCAATAAATAAGGGACACTCGAGATACTTGATTGGGAATTGCATTTTGGAAAATTTTGTAACTTTTTCAATCACCTTCACCCTCGAAATGATTTAATTTTGGGTGTACCAAGAAACAACTTTTGTGAGGATTAACTTGTTGGCCCGAATCCTCCTGATACTTCTTTAGAACCTCCATTAACTGATTAATCGACTTCTTTGATGCATTGGAAAAGATCAATATATCATCAGCAAAGGCTAAATGGGACACATAATGGACACCCATTAGGCATTTTGAAAGCCCACAAATGATGGGTGAGCATCCATACTGTTTAATGCCCGAGACAAGACTTCAGCTCCAATGATAAATAGTGCTGGAGACAAAGGATCACCTTGACGCAGGCCTCTTGAGGATTTAAAAAATCCAAAGCTAATCCCATTAACAAGAACAGAAAACCACACATTCGAGATTAGCCTCCAAATCATGTCAATGAAGCATTCACCAAACCCAAATCTTCGTAACACACTAATTAAGAAAGGCCACGAAACCCTATCATATGCCTTAGCCATATCTAATTTAATGGCTACATTACCACCCCTTGACTTCTTACCAATATCTGACATAATTTCTTGAGCTAAAAGAAAATTATCAGATATACCTCGCCCTTTAACAAATCCACTTTGTTGAGGAGATATAATTTTTGGAAGAATGCTCACCAACCGGTTTGAAAGAATTTTTGAAATCACCTTATTGAAAAAATTGCATAAGCTTATTGGACGAAATTGCGAAAAGTCTTGAGGATTTGAACCTTTGGGAATAAGAATAATGGACGTAGCTGAGATAGCACGGGGCAATTGACTTCCACAGAAGAAACTTCCAATTGCACTGTAGACATCCTTAGCAATAATCTCCCATGCAAAAGTAAAGAATTTCCCCGTAAATCCATCAGGACCTGCTGCACTCTCCCTATCCATTTGAAAAATAACACTTTTAATTTCCTCTTCAGAAGGAATACCTTCCAGAATCGTATTTTCTTCAGCTGAAATTAATTTTGGGATAACATTTAGCAAATGCACCGGAACTTGAGATTCCTCTGTGAACAAATTCTCAAAGAACTTGACTGCTTCCCCACCAATCCCTCTTCATCAATAATCCAGTTACCATCTGAATCTTTGATTCTATGGATAATAGCTTTGGTTCTTCTCTCTTTGACCACTGCATGAAAGTACCTGGAATTTTTGTCCCCTTCCTTGAGCCATTTAGTTCAAGCTTTTTGTCTCCAAAATTGCTCCTCAATTGCCATTGACTGACGTAACTCAGCTTTGGCTTTATTTAATTCCCAAGCAGCCTTCCTCAGAATTCAACAATTCCATCTTTTTCTCCGCTAGTAATACATTTTCCTTAGCCTTTTGTACATTAGAGAAGATGTTGCCAAACTGGTCCGAATTCCATTGCTGGATACACTTCTTAAGAGCTCTCAACTTGCAACTCAAGATCACCAAAGGTTGACCCAATACCTCCCTTTGCCATGATTCCCTAATGACCTCCAGCAGACTTGATTTACATGTCCATACATTCAAGAATCGAAATGGTTTAGGCTTGTTATCAAGCCTTGTGGAAAAATGCAACAGAAGTGGGGCGTGATCTGATGGCTCTCGAGCAAGATGAGTTACTGATAGAGATGAGATATCAGCACACTCTTCATTAATCAATGCACGATCCAATCTCTTCCAAATTCGCGCCCTGCCTCTACGATTGTTACACCATGTGAAATTTGAGCCGGAAAAACCTGCATCAAAGACACCTGCTGCAGTTGTGAAGGATAAGAAATCCATTGATTCAGACACATTAAAAGGTCGCCCTCCCTTTTTCTCATGATCTGCCACTACCAGATTAAAGTCTCCACATATGCACCAAGGGCCCTGTGAAGGTTTACTGTCAAGAAGATCTGCCCATAGCTCCAATCTCTCCTCTGCAGTACAACGAGCATGCACAAATGATAATTTAATTTTTGAGGGCAGATGTGGGTGATACACTTCAATCCCAATTTGTTGGTCTGAATTTCCAGATATGGAGCACGAAAAATGGTTCTTGTAAAATATCCATATGTCACCAGAAACATTGACAAGGGTTTTATCATACTTCAGCTGCATACGAATATACTCCATCCTATCTATCGAAGCCTTAGGTTCACAAATGACCACCAGCTGAACATTATTTTTCCTAACTAAATACAATAATCTTCTTAAGTTAGGGGACTTAGATACCCCACGAATATTCCAAAACAAGACACTAATCATGAGAAAGAACCTGAAAGGAATTGATTGCGAGTTTTGCAAACCGCAACTGACGATCTGAAACAAAGCGAGCCCTTATTCCCTTTTGACGAACTTGCTGAAATTCATTACCCAAGGTCTCAGAACTCTCAATATTCAAAGCTTCAAGTTCATGCATGTCCGAAGTCTGAAACAGGCTGCAAACGTGCACTCCTAGGAGACAAATTCCCAGCTATCACTGGCAGCTCCTTGGCAACAATTTCCTCTAAAGCCATTGGATCCCCCTCCTGCTCATCGTCCTCCCCACTATCACACTGCACCTCTGGAATGTTTGGCAAGGCCACATTCTGAAGCTCCTCATTCTGAACTAAACTAGTAAGTGTATCGACTCCTGGTTTTGTTATCAGAGGCTGCACTTGCTCCATTCCCTCTAAATCTAATCCCGAAATTCTTTCTGTTTCTTGATTTTCGACCTCTATCCAGTAAGTCCTTTTCTGAAACAATGGCATGAGAGCCATTAGCCTGCTTATCGACATTTGCTGCATGCTGGATTTCCACCTCCTGCACTACATTCTCCTTGTTTGAATTATTTTTTGGAACCCATCGTTGAACTTTTTCAGGTTGAACAATCTGATCCATCCCCTTAGATTGTTTACGATCAATATGTTCATTAAACCTACATTGATCATCTGCATGTCCAAGCCGTTTACACACACCACAGTAGGACGGAATATTCTCATAAGCAACGCGTTGCCAGAAACCAGAACTTCCATGGCCAATCCAAAGCCTGTTAGGATGAGATTTCAGCAAATCTAATTCCACACAAACTCGGGCAAGATTGGGACGTGAAAGATTAGCTGTGGACGCATCAATCTTCAATGGTTCCCCAACTGTTTTAGCTATAGAAAACAAGGTAGACTTGTCAAACAGGTGTAATGGCAGATTCTCAAAATTAATCCACGCAGGAACTACGGAGGATTCTTCGTCAATGCGAAATTCTGGTGTCCATTTAAACACCCGCATCCCAAAACCCTGAAAACTCCAGAAACCCCTTAGCCAGCATCGTTGATAATCTTCTTCAATTTCGAACCTGATATAGACATGTCTTGTATCCATTAAGCCTAGCGAAACAGGACCCTTGAAACCCACTGCAGTAAAAGATTTCCTTAGAGCCTCCATAGATGGACGGCCCCTAGAGAATTTTCCAACCAACACATATTTCAGAGGGGCAGCCAAACGTTGGATTTCTTCTTCCGAAAAAAATACTGCTGGTTCTCCCTTATAGGAAGAAGGTTCTTTCAGAGGGATATTTAAAGATGGTTGTGAAACAACATCTGCAAACGAGCGATTAACCACCCATTTGGAAGGGCCTCCAGCACCAGATTGATCCATGACATGAGGTGATCGGCAGAAACAGCCAACCACCTCGCCGAAAATTCAATATTGAAAGTAGGGTTTAGTGAAGGTGTTAGCATCTATTATATTCAAAACCAGTCGATCCAGCTTTAATTTTTCAGGAAACTTGGGTAAAGGAAAATAGATAAAAGGAATGAGCTATAATAGCCCAGTGAATGCCCAAGTCATGCAACCATATCAAGATCTCATTATTTTATTTAATAAAATAATGGACAAATTAAATAAACAAGATATGAATAATTTAATTAACAAGTAGTCAAGGGCGGATACAAGGCTCAACTACGGGAGCAAGCTCAACCGTAGGAGAAGCAAGTACTGTTCATGTAACCATGACGTTAGGACCGAGATAATAGCTCAGGTCTTTATCAAAGGACATGCCAATATTATCACGCAAGCCCTAACCACCGTTCACCTTATAACCTCTGTACAGGCTACCACATCCAGGGAGTAATCTCAACCTTGGAGGGCCAACACGCAAGAAAGTTCAATCCGGAGTTGGCCTCTTTGAGGATTCACAACTCAAAAGGGAAAGAATAACACGCCCTAAAACACCCAGCACCTTATATCCTCCCAAGCCTGTCTGGATTGATTATCCTTGAAGTAACGGTAAAGTTAGTCACGGAAGTCTCACGCACAAGTAACACATTAGATAGTGAAAGCATGTAACACATTGCGGAATAGATGCAATAAAGTACACATCTTTCCTCAAGTAACACATTTTATCACATAATATTTGCAAGTGTAACATAATATTTACAAGTGGAACATAACATTTCATGCATCATGCACACATAGAGACACTCACCTGGAATGCCTAAGAAAATATCTCGTAAAACGGTCGCGATTTGTTTTCGGATCCTGAAATTTAAAAGAAATAATATAATGAAAACCCGATTAAAACCCTAGTTAATTTAGTACGAAAAATTCAAGAAATACCCCACTTATTTCTAGGGTTTTGGTTTTGGTTTTAGGGTTTAGGGTTTAGGGTTTTCTTATTCTAAGAAAATTTAATTTATCACTAGATCATTTTCTAAAAATTCTTGCACATCAACTTCCTTAAATTGAGCATATTCTAGGTTTAAAATCTCACTTGTCAATTTTTCTTCTTTTAATTCTACCAAAATTTCGGCAGCATTTCCCCTTAAAATCGGACTAACCCAATTTTTTTCCTACAAGAAAACAACCAACCAACCCATTTTTCAACAAGTTCTACAACTTCTATATTCAATTCAAACTCAAATTCATTCAAAATCCCACTCAAATTCAAGATTTCTACTCCAAGAATCTTCAACCAAGCAACATATAACACATGAGATTTCAAGGTTTAAATGCTATTTACTAGTCTATCTAACTACAAGAACACTTTATCTAGCAAGTAAATCTTCAATTCCAACTAAATTCTTCAAGTAGTAATAACAAGAATCTAGATTTATACTTGGACAAAAGGCTAATTAAAACTTGAAATTAGTAGGAAAAGTTCATAGTAGATACCTTAAACAAGCTTAGAACCTTGCTTAGGAAGAAGAAAAGCCCACTTTCTATGGTGGAATTACCCAAGATTTGGAGAGAAAGCTTCAAGAAGTTAAGAGCAAAATGAGAGGAAAAGAGAGAGTAGGATGGCCGGCCAAGAAGAAAGAAAAAGAGAAAAAAATAGGTTAGGAAAAATAGAAAAGAAATAAAGAAAAGGTGGGAAAATAATAACCAATCAAAACATAACAAGAGTCAAGTTTAGGTTTATGCTTTTAAGGTATTAGTGGTTAAGTTGGACAAATTTAATTGGTGGAACTTTTTAATCTCTTATCAGCTATTAATTAGTAATATTATGGCACAAATATTAAAGCAAAAAGAGAGAAAAATGAGAGAAGAGAGAGCCGGCCATGAGGAAAGAAAAGAAGAAAGAAATTTGGCCAAGAAGAAAAAGAAAAAGAAAGAAGAAATTTTGGCAAAGAGAAAAAGAAAAAGAGAGAAGAAAATTCAGCCAAGAAAAAGAAAATAAAGCAAGAGAACAAGTGAAATTTTTGAGTAAAATTGAGCTAAAATTCAAGTAGTCAAAAGACTAGAAAATAGTAGAATAAGTTAGTCAAAATTAAACACTACTATAAATTAATGGTCCAATAAAATTATTCCAAATTTGGTATTTAGGTGTCCTACTTAATAATGAAAAAATCTTAGTTAATTAACCTAATTAACTTAAGAAATCTTCCAACTAATAAATCAAGGATTAACACTTAACCCTAAATAAAAGAATGTCTCTTGTAAGTGTATTTTCGGTTTTTCCCTTTTCTTTTTCTTTTCTCTATATATATGTCTACTAATAGTCGTACATGGATTAAATCATTCTTGTATGTATTTTCTAGGGTGTTACAAGTTAGGTCATTCTATGTGATACAACTAGAAATAGTCATCTACTTACGTGGGAAGCAATAGCGTAACAGCCGCTCCCCCCTCCGTGAGAAGAAAAAGTTAGTCGCGAGTCATTAGTCTCCTGTATCCCATTATGTTGCATACCCACTTTCTTCAATCACGTATTGTCTATATTACTATTTTTCTTTTCCTTTTGCATTCCATTTTGTATTTACACTCGTGACTTCCTCGACGTCTCAAAGGAACTTCTCGATCCTCTCGATACTTACATTTAGATTTAGGATTAGTATTCATATAGACAAATCCAAACGCAATAGAATTTAGGGTTAATTTAGGAAAATTTGATTAAAGCTCACAATTAGCTTTGGCTAGGGAGAAAGGGTGTCTTAGACACAAGTCTTTGCCTTCCCTTTCTTCAAATGTGACTCTCGGGCTTTTTTCTCTTGTTTTTTCATAGACCGGAGTCGGAAAAGGATTTTTTAAATATTTTTTTTATTTTTATTTTGTCAAACGATTTTTTCGGGTGACTTGATACACCCTAACCCAATACCAAGTGGCAACTCCATTTTAAAATAAAATCCTTTTTCAAAAATTGGTTGGCCAAAACTATCACACTTTTTTAGTCTCGACCTTATTTTATTTTTATTTTTAAATACCATTTTTCCTAAATAACACTTTTGCAATAAAAATCTGATTTTTTCTCACACGTGCACAGTTTTTCTTTTCGAAGTGTGATAATCACGGACCGTACCCAGTGCGTATTTTTCCGGGCGCGACAGATTTTGGCGGTTCTACTGGGGATCACTACTGAGTCCGAGCACTTGAATTAGTTACTTTTTCCTTCTTTAACCCTTTTATTCTATCGCATTTGGATGTTAGGATTGCATTTTTCTTTTTAATTTTTTAGGTTTCTTCTTTTGCATCTCACACACACATCATCTCTCGTCTATCTATATAATGTATGGTTTAATTATCTTTGTTATTCGCTTCACGCTTGCATTTGGGGAGAGGGTAAGTCACCCTTAGAGCCTTACGTGTGTTAGCATTATTATTTCCTCCTCTCATAAGGAGCACTTCATACGTGTATTGGATATATTTTTACCCTTTCTCTTTTTTTGGCCGTTGTCACCCACCCATCCTGATTAGGAATAGGATTGATCTACTTAGACATGTTACCGTGGCACGACGTGCACGTAACATTGTCTAGGAGATCACTCAAACTCTAGACTTAAGTCCATATGTCTAGAGATTCAGGGACTTTAGAATCAATCCACTTGGACATGTGGCCGTGGCCCAACGTGTGCATAGCAGTGTCTAGGGGATCGCTCGAACCACCAACCTGGGATTTTTGGAATTGACGGACTTGTTACTTTTTGGATCCCTCAGTCTGAAGGTTCGGGAATCGAAGCCTTAATCAAGTCTAGGTGCATTAGTGAGCCAACCTCATGCATCCATGTTGAATAACCTAGAATAGAGTTAGCCTTACCCTGTTAGGTACACTAGACACAAGAGGAGGGAACACACCCCCTTCTTGTATTTTTTGCGTGTATTATTTGTTTGTATTATTTGTTGCTCTAAATGTATCGTGTGTTATCTGTTGAATTGACTAACCTTATTTCTTTCTTTTGATCGCATTCATAAGCCATAGAATAAAGATCCCTGGCATGGTGCTCTTGTAGAAAACCAACCCGTTATCGGCATGTGTAAATTTTTGTCTTACCATTAATTTCTTTGAAAAAGATGAAAGTGGGATATCCATTCATAAAATGTTACAAAATTCCATATTGTTTTTAAACAAGGTACCCTGGGGGTGTTAGTGTATGCCCTAAAACCAAGTTGGTTTTTGGGATTTTTATTACGCTTATTTCGTGTTATATTTATATATGTGGCATTTTCTTTGTCATTTAATACTTGTTATTTATATTACTAGTTTATTTGATGAAGTCCATAGAATATTAACTGTGTATAAGAGATTGTAAGAGTTACAATGATGAGACTCTTATTACACATTAAGTTATATTCTTAAATATCCCTAGTCGTAGTATTAATGAGATTGGACATCATTAATATGGGAAGACTAGCACATACTTTGCCTCTACTTATGGTAAGTAGTAGTTGATCTCGTCAACTATGGCGTGTGACACCTAAGCTGGTATGTGGATGCTTGTTAGAGAACAAGTTCATTGGATTGATCCGCCGAGAGTTACTATTCATAGTGCTAATGAATTATACTCTTAATGGCAATGGTGTAAGTGATCCTTAGACTTGAGATTACCATGGTATCTTGAGTGTGGATTGCTATGCTTTGACTCTATTGCTCGGTGCTCGTAAAAGAGTAGCCCATACGGTAGAGATTGGGTATAGCATGAAGCATGGAAGGATAGTGAGTAATCGATATAGGATTCACCACTCCTTATTATAGGAGAGTATATCCCGGATTGGCCACTTGTTGAAATATGACTTAAAGAATCTTTTGCGCAAAAGTGAAAGTATGACTTGAAAGAGTTTCAAGGTTATACTTTTATGAAAGTTATATTTCGGGAACAAGAAATCATTAATTAGTCATTTAAAGAGTGCGCACTACACTCTTAGACTAATTGGGATATAGTGTGGTGAAAGGATATTAATTACACGATAACATTGTCATTGATAGGTGTAGTCTACCATATGACTTTCCTATTCACTTGGGTGGTCATGATGCATTGCTAGACGCCACTCATGATCTATAAGTGCAAATTAATTAATTAGTGAATTAATGATAAATTAAAGTGTTAATTTATCTGGCTCTTAATTAATTAATTAATGAGTTATAATTTGTACTTATTGCCAACGTGAATGGAACCTAATGGGTCACACACAATAAGAACATGGTCTTTGGGTTAAATTGTCATTAAGATAAGTATAAGATACTTATGGGGTTAATTTATGTGATAAATTAACTTAAAGGACTTATTATAAATATTCTAAGTCTTGATGGAAATTAGTTTCCTAAAAGGAATTAAGAAGCTATTTGGTTTCCTTTTGGAATTGGTTTCCTAAAGGAATAGGATTAGCTTAAGGTAAGCTTCCTAAACCTTCTTGGTTTCCAATTGCTCTTGTTTCCTTAAAGACTAGGATACTACATCTATAAATAAGTCCATGCCTTGACTCTTGATTGATTGATGAAACATAACACAAAATTTAGAGAGAGAAAAATTGAGAGCTTGGTGGCGTTTTTCTCTCCAAGAAAAACGCCACACCTCCATCCCTAATTGTTAGGGTTTCAACTTCTTTCTTCTTCTTGTGTTCTTCATGAATCATTCAAGGGAGCTAGCACTCAAAAGGCAAGGCAAGCAAGCCCAAAGGTTCCTAAAGATCATGTTCGTGTGGATACCGTTGGAGGCTCGACACTTGGAGGGCTTTTCATGGTAGATCAACACCTTCATCGAATAGGATCTTGCCCTTTGAAGCATAGAAACCTTCTATGCTTGAGGTATTTGTGCTAAACACCCTTTAATCGTATAGATTACATCAAAGAGATCCATGGCTAAGGTAATAAATTTTTAAATTTTCCGCTGCGTTACTCCCCTTATTACCTTACAGGGGGTCCAATCACTATAAATTTGTAAAAATTTCGAAAACCTGATTCTTCAACTTGTATCTTTTTGAATAAGACTTGTAGTCTTAGGCCTTTTTTCAAAAATTAATTTGTCTTTCTTGCACCATCATTTTAGTCTGAATGATTTTTCAAAAATAAAAAAATGTCTCCCAATGGGCAAAATTTTGTACAATTTATGTTCATCTTTTGCAAATAAATTATGTGTCATTTTTGCCTTATCCCCCATCCTCCCGTCCCACACTATATAAAAAGGGATTTTAACACATATTTCATCCTACTTTAATAAATTGGCATTTTTGAGTTTTATGTTCAATGTTATATCCTGTAGTTTCTTAAAGGCTTGATTTTTTATCAAACAAATAAATTCGAAGTCAATAATTTTTTTGAATTATTCGTGTTCCATCTTTCTCAAAGAAGTTTTGCATCATCATTAGATTAAAAATCTTTAGGACATTTTTACAATTTTGCATTTTTGCATATTTTAAACTGCTTTATTAAACTGGCATCATGCATAAACCCTAGAGGGAATGCCATTTCAGGAATCCCATGATTGGAAAGCCATCCTTTTGTCTTGGGTACGTAACCCTAAAAGACATGCATGTTTATATTTTCAGTTAATCCTGGTAGGTAAGACCCTAGGTAAGGTAATACGAGCAGAATAGATGCATTTTTTCTTGGCAGATTTGGCACCTTTGTTTAAAAGGGGGCTCTCACCCTAAAGAATTACATTCCATACTAGGCCTGCCCTTGGCACAATAAAGGCTCCCCCTAGGACATGCATATGTTTTTGTTTTTGCTTATACTAATTGTGAATTTTTTATTTTTACAGGTCCTTTAGTGGAGGGAGCATATCGAGGAAGAGATCAAATATATATTTGGGTTATACTTTCAAATCATAGTTCTATTTCAGTGAAGCGCCAAACTCTCGAGATCTACTAGGCCACGAAAACACGAGGCCTCTTTTCGAATTATTCAAAGAGCCATGGGAAATCAGTTCTAGACTTGATAATGCTGAGGGTGCAGATAGATGAGTTTGACTAAGATAACTAGTGTGATAAATGAAATTGTATTTCACAACTAGACGATGGATCATTTTAGGTTTAATAAGAATAGGAATAACGGAGGTAAGGTCTAGTCCCCCTCTTTTTCCTTTGTATTGATATTAATAAAATTTGGGAGTGGCGTCCATCCCCGTGTACGGGGTTAGCCAATTAAAAAAAAAGGAATAATTTAGGCGCTAATAATAGTTATCTTTCGGTAGATTTAAGATTTCCTTGTGTTCAAAATCCTTTCTCAAATGAAGCGCGAAACAAGCTGTTTTCTCAAAATTGTTTGTGGCAATGGATTTTCCCTTCATGTTTTGTATTTAACTTTTGAAAAGAATTTTATTCAAATCGTTTTGTTATATTGAGCAAATAATTCTTTGATGAGGCCTTGAAATAAATCACATTTTTTCTCAAAACCTAATGCCAAGTTTGTGTAATTGTAAAGTTTTCTCTTTTGACGAGTCAATGCAAGTTCAAATTGAGTGAAGAAATATTTTTCCTTTATTTTTTAGAATGGTCAAAATAAATGCTTATGATCTTTGGTTGTCATCTTACTTGAAGCTGATGATTGCCACTTTGGTATCTCCCTAATTTTGAAATAACGCAAACTATCAAGGAGAACTAGAGTGATACTGAAGAGGAATGTGGATTCCATGGTAGGGATTCTAAATAATGCAAAGGAGAACCCAAGTTTAACTCAAAAAAGATAGAAGCTATCAATATTAGCACTGAGGCAGAATGGCAGATTTATTGTTCAGATTTTCACTTATGGGCATTCAAGTTATTAAGAAAGAGCCACATTAATTGTCAAGCAAGTTTGGATGCCCGCTTAGAAGATTCAAGTGCAACAAAAAGAACGGACCCGCAAATATGACTTCAACAAGTTCACAAGGGGAGTTTTATTGTTTCATATCCACAATTTCTTATTTACCTTTGGAGTGTATTGTATAGTTTATTGTGAGATTAAAATAAGGTGATGTCACACGCTTGTGAGTTTTTGCTAACAATCATGATTTTCGTCTAATTCCCTTGATTGTTGGAATTACTTTATGTGCTTTGGCAAATGTTTTCTTCAAGTACTAAGAAACGATTATTATGTGGTTTGGAGTCTTGTTCTTATAAAAAGTATATCTTGTAAATGGTTGAAATTACATCTAAATTTTGCATGTTCGATGAAAATTTCTTTTCTTTACTCAATTTCACAAGGTAAATGCTAATTATGGTCAATTAGCGCACTCATGTAACTTGTGATACAAAATCTATATGAGGGATTTTTATGTTGTAAAAATGAAAAAGAAAAAAAGAACAAGAAGAAAAGGATGAAAGACAATGATGCAGTTTTTCTACTCCAATGGTTCTTGTACTCAGTAATCGGGAGTCTTCATCCAAAAATGTTGATTTTTGCATCAAACGGCACTTGAATTATGAGTAATGCATTGAAATTTGAGTAAGTAAATTGTTGAGCAACCAGGGATCTTCATCCAACTAATGTCTATTCTTGTGTAAAAATGCAATTTTACTTCTCAAATACAATTTTTGCTACTTGCTTAAAGATTAAGATGTTGAGTAACCAGGAACCTTCATAACCAATGACAGTTTTTGCGTCAAAAGACACTCTCGTATTTTGAGTGATTAGTTCACTAGAATAAAATCCCCTCAAGTGAAAAATGAAATTGATCAAAGACATGTGTTGCTCTTTGATTGATCATATGATTCATTTGCTTTTGAAATTCGGTAAGGCGAAGAAATTAATTTGAATTCACTTAAATTGTGATATAATTTCTTCTCATTTCCTTGATATTATGAGTATTAAAGACAAGACATTAAATTGCATAATAGTTATTTACTCTGTCTTAAGGAAATACATTTTACAATGCATATGTGTGATTTCTCTTTTGCAATTGTAGGTGTCTTTCTCTTTTGTAGGTGCAATCACACCATCATCAATTGAGGCTTTCGTCAAGGAAAAAAACTGGGGCAATTTTTTTCAAACTAATGATGGTTTAATCAAGAGCACAATTCAATTCAAAGATTGATTTCAAAATTGACATTGGGGAAATTTTTTTGAGAAAAATTTGATTTCAAGATTGATTCGGATGCTTCATGCTTGAGGCAAAATTTTGAAAAGAACTAATTTATACTTGGGCAATTTTTTTAGAAGGGTATTTTTTAAATGGATTTTTGATGCTTCACATGGCACCTGACGTGGTGTAGATTAGGTATGAAAATATAGGCAAAACATAGACAAATCAAGTAATAACCTAATCTCTTAACTTTACCGCTAGTATACGGGTCAAATGTGGTATGGAGAGTATATAGGTATCGTATCCCATAAGGAATCAAATATTTGCAAGTACCAAGGCTTTATGGCATACTTTATTATCTAAACAACCAAAAATCAAGGTGTGTAGTAAAAAAAAGAAAGTTCAATAGAATAGGTAAATAATGACAACAACTTGTAGGAATTCGAATATTCAAGATGTATAGAATATAGAATCCACTAATGAATCATAAGATGCATGAATGGCTTGCTAAGTATTATCATGCTTTGTTGAGAATCCAATTTCATTTAAATCATAACTAGCTCTCACTATGAAATGATTACTATTCCAACTATTTTCATGATGAAATCTTATGAAAACATGAATTGCAACGATTCACTTAAGCATTCATTATTATCATATCTTAAGCAATAGTTGTTCATTTTCCATTATTAAGAGCATTTCTCAATGACAAATAACAAATAGATGGCTTGTTTAAGTTGGCCAAGCAAAAACAAGAGTTAAAACTTGGACAAGTAAACAAACAAATGCAAGCTTAGCTAGCTTGGAGAATTTGCATCATGCTAGAGAATTAGCTTGGAGAATTAGCTTCATCTATTTTCTAGATAAAGCTTTTAGTGAATCATGACTAGTGAAACACAAAGAAAATTAACAAGAATACAAGAATTCATGCTTCAATTATGAAAATAAGAGATAGAGTTGAGAAAGGCTTATGAACAAGTCTTCAACTTCTATTTCTTCTTCAAAATGTTGAAGTATAAGAGAGTTTTTATATGAAGAGCACTATTCTATTGAGTTTTAGAGAATTCTATTAATTCTCTTCGAGAATACTAACTTTAATACTAACTATTACTAAAATTTGGATTCTAATGGATGATAAAGTAGTTACAAATGACTCCAATTTATAGATAAATGATCTTCAAGTCATTTTTCAACTTGCAATTACATTCAATGCATTGAAATGATAAAGATTTGCATTAAGATTCCAAATAGACATAAAAGTCTTCAATTATATGCTAAATGGAATCTCCAGTTGCAAAAACCCTATCTTCTCCAGAAAAGTCTGCAGAAACCAATTGGAAATGGATGCAAGTTGCAACCCTAAAAATCTCACGCCAACCTGCTGATCCGTGGGTCATCTGCGGGTTAGCTAACCTATGGATCCAACCCAGGGATCAAACTAGCTTTTTCTCAAAGTATGAAAGTTGTATTCCTTTGAGTTATCTTTCCAACACCACAAGAATTATGTCATTTGAAGCTCTGGATGCAAAGATATGGCCAAAATAGTGAGATGTGGTTGGAAGTTCTTTGTAGCACAAATTTACTTTAGTAATTTGGCATTTTGGCTATGAAGATGTGAGAACTGGATTTTGACATCTTCATAAGAAATGTAGAGAATCCTCTTAGCTTTAAAATTCAACAAGAATCATCTCAATCCAATATGTGTAACTCAAGTTACTACCAAACTACAGAAGTGTGTCATTGTTGTTGACTCCTAATTTTCTCCATTTCTTCACTTCCATTGCTTCCTTGCACTTCCTTTTGCTTGTTATTCCTCATATGCCCTTGAGAATTTTTGTGATGTTGACCTTTTAATTCCATGGTGAATTTTTTGATGAGAATTTTTCAAAAAATTGAGCAAAACAATCCTCCAAGTTTGAATGTAAAAGTTGTTCCATTAAGCTCCTAATTCAATCATCCTTGAATCAATAATGACTGTGTTCCAATTGATCCAAAGTATGATTGAATGTATAAAACCTACAAGATTGTACAAAGTTTGTGCATTAATTTGCTCAAAATATAAATTCCTCTCCAAACCATAAAAATCGGGCAAAAATCCTAATTCTAAAAGAAGTAGGAAAATGCATCATTTGTAACCAACATTACTACACTAATACTATAATTATGCCCAAAATATATAATAAAACATACAATATTATTAGGTAAATTTATTACTTACCTGATATGTGCGTGGTAGCCCCCAAATGTATCATTCAAGCCTCAATAGGGTTGATCATTAGTACATGTGAATTGGATGTCTCAAAACGCTCAAATCGTCACCAAAAGGCTACCAAGGTTTTCAGTCAAGAATGTTTAACTTGGTGTTCAAAATATCGGTCCAAGTTTCGTGGAAGGTTGCTCAAGGATACGTGGGTTCAGAGGGTTGTTTTACAGCTCAAGTTGAAGCACAAACATAGTTGGAAGACTATGCAAGCTTGGATGAAGCAAAGCATGAGGAGAATGGCACAAGGGTGGCTTCTGACCGAACTCGCGCCGCGGATAGCCCCGCGGGTACGATCAGAATGTTGCGCGTGAAGAAAAAAAGTTTCTGATTGAACCTGTGGCATGAACCCGCGCCGTGGTTATGCGCCATGGGTTCGGACAGACTTTGTGATTTTATTATGTTTTAGTAGTTTTTAGTTAGTTTTTGAGTTATTCTTAGTTTAGACTTTCCATATTTATTTTGTAGGGTTTTAATGCCTATATAAGGCTAACATTAGTTGGTCGTTTTTATGAATGAGTTATGATGTGTTATGTTTTACGATGAATTAATCAATGGAAATTGATATTTTCTCTCTATGAGAGTTTGTGAGTTCTTGGAAGAGAACTTTCGTGTGACTTTTCAAGAGTGATTCTTGAGAGTTTACTTTATACCTCGAGTTCTATTCAACAGGTTTGGGTAGGGTTTTGGGTTTGTTCTTGTTAGATTCAATCAGTTTCATTCCACGGGGTTGGATTGGGGTCGAGTGATTCAATGAGAGTTTGTATTCTTTGATAATTTGATTCAGATCTGTGGGAGGGTTTGAGTTAGATTATCACCCCTGATCTTCAGGATGGTCCTTTGGGAATGTTTCTGTGACACACGAGAAGGGAGACCAACCCGGATCGTGTCATTATCAGCACCAAACCTCGAAAAGACTAATTTCAAATTAGTTTGATGCCATACATTGGGGCAAAATTTTTTGAAAATTTTGATTTTTTGGGTTGATTTGAATGAAATGTTCATCAGTTGTTTCAAGTTTTCCTATCTCTTAAATTTCTCCATGAATTTTGTCCAGCAGCCTGGACCTCATCATATTTCTTTTAGTATGGCAGCCTAGAAATTGAATTTTATTCATTACTTTAGGATCAAGCATTCATGTATTTTATCCAGCAGCCTTTGCTACATCATCATATCTTACTTTGTCGAATCGACACTTATTTAGTGTTTGTTTAGCATGTTGCATGTTGTTTTGAATTTTGTCTTGCATTTCGCACACTTTTTTAGTTTCTATTAAGTCCCACCTCGTCCGTTGGATCCCAGCCCATCCGTTAGGTTTACTTTTCTGTTAAGTTCTAGTTCGTCTGTTGGGTTTACGTTTCTACTAAATCCAACTCATTCATTAGGCCCTAACTCTTTCGTTGGGCCCAAACTTGTCAGTTAAGTTTTAATTTTTGTTTATTTTAGTTTGGCAGTTCAAACTCTGCATTTTCATTCATATTCATGCATTCATTTGTCAATCTGCACCCCATTTGCAAGTTTTATTTTTCTATATTTTTATTCACCTAGTAATTATCTAGCATATGTCCAACATACTGCATATTGTTTTAATGTGCCTAGTTGTGACAGCCCCACCTTGCCCAGAGGCGCATCAAAGGGCTTAGCGGACTGCCTGCCTAGCTCTCGCCAGGTCTCGGTGCATGCACTCACACGAAAATCCAAGCGTACTTAACTTAAAATAAATAACATAAAATAAAATGGAACCAAGTAAAATAACTCTTACTATTTAACTTAGAGATACGAGTCACATCAAAAGGTTACATGCCATAATTTACATAATTTTCACAGTAGCCTAACACAGTTCAACTATTACAATAACTAAAACACCTATCATAATCAAAACCCAGTGGTCCAGCTTTAATTATTCAGGTAACCTGAGTAAAGGAAGACAAATAAAATGGAATGAGCTATAATAGCCCAGTGAATGTCCAATTCATGCAACCATACCAAGAATTCATAATTTCGGGTCATTAAAATAATCAATAAATTAAATCAACCATATATGAACAATTAAATTAACATGTAGTCAATGGCGGATACAGGGCTCAACTACAGAAGCAAGCTTAACTGTAGGGGAGCAGGTATTGATCATGTAGCCACGATATTTGGACCGAGATAATAGCTCAGGTCTTTATCGAAGAACATATCAGTTTTATCAATCACAAGCCCTAATTGCCAATCACCTTATAACCTCCGTACAAGCTACCACATCCAGGGGAGAAAATCTCAACCCTGGAGGGCCCACAAGCAATCAAGAAAGTTCATTCCGGAGTTGGCCTCTTAGAGGATTCACAACTCAAAAGGAAAGAACATCACACCCTAAAACACCCAGCACCTTATGTCCTCCAACTTGCAGCCGGGCTGACTATTCGTGAAATAACGGTGAAGTTAGTCACGATAGTCTCACACACAAATAACATTTTAGATAATAAAAGCGTATAACACATTGTGGAATAGATGTGATAAAGTACACATCTTTCCTCAAATAACACATGTACTCACATAATAATTGCAAGTTAAGCATAATAATCACAAAATAAAATTATCACATTCCATGCATCATGCACACATAAAGACACTCACCTTGAAAGCCTAAGAAAATATCTCGTGAAATGGTCGGGTCTCACTATCAGGTCCTGCAATTTGAAAGAAATAATCTAATGAAAAACCCAATTTAAACCCTAATTAACCTAGTAAGAAAATTCAAGAAATACCCCATTAAATTCTAGTTTTTTTTTCTATTTTTCTAGGGTTTAGGGTTTACCTTCTAGGGTTTTTTTTTATTCTAGGGTTTTTCTAACAAAAATTGGGCATTATTTCCCCTAAATTTCGGCCCTTCCAATCTTGTTTTTCATCAAGATTTCAATCATCAAACCCATAATTCAACAAGTTCTACAACTTCTTAGTTCAATCCAAACTCAAATTCAATCAAAATCTCACTAAATTTCAAGGATTATGCTCCAAGAACTTTCACCCAAACAACATGTTCTCCATGAAATTTCAAGGTTACAATGCCATATACTAGTCTATTTAACCACAAGAACACTTTATCAAACAAGTATATATCAAGTTCTAACTAATTTCTTCAAGTAGTATTAACAAGAAACTTAGTCTTAAACTTGCATAAAAACTAATTAAAACATAAAATTAATAAGGTAAGTTCATGGTAAATACCTTAGATATGCTTAGAACTTTGCTTAGAAAAGATAGAAGCCCACTTCCTATGGTGGATTTGTGTCAACTTGAGAGATGAAAGTCCAAGAAGTTGAGAGCAAAAATGAGGGAAGAAGAAGAAAGAAGATGGCCGGCCAAGGGGAGAGAAAAAGAGAAAGAAATAGTCTAAGAAAAATGAAAAAGAATTGAAGAAAAGGTGAGAAAATAATTAACCAATAATATCATAACAAGAGTAAAGTAAAAAGTGAGCTTTTAATGTAAGTGTAGCAATTTGGTTTAATTTAATTGGTTGAAATTATTAACTCTTAGCACTTAATTTAAACAATAAAGAGACATAAATTATTAAAGCACAACTAGAGTAAATTAGGGAGAGAGAGCCGGCCACATGAAGAGAGAAAGAAAAGAAAAATTTCGGCCCAAAGAAAAGAAAAGAAAAGAGAGAGAATTTCGGCCAAGAAAGAAAGAAAAGAGAGAAGAAAAAAAATTTCAGCCAAGGGAAAAAGAAAATAAAGTAAGAAAATAAGGGAAACTTTTGAGAGAAAAAAAAATGAGCAAAATTCAAGTAGTCAAAAGACTAGAAAATAATGAAATGAACTAGTCAAAATTTAAACACTAATATAAGTTAAATGGTCAAGAAAAATTATTCTAACTTTAGTACTTAAGTGTTCTTGCTTAGAATGAAAATCTTAACTAATTAACTTAATTAACTCAAGAAATCTCCCAACTAATAATTCTAGGATTAGCACTTAACCCTAAATAAGAAAAAAAAATGCCTCTTATATGTGCATTTTCTAGGGTGTTACACTAGTAGTTTGTATATCATGTTTTCACTTCACCCGTCTTTATTTTTCAGTTTGCGGTAGACTCAATTCTCAGCATTGGGTACCGTCTTTTTATCTTCAATTCTCGGTAGGTTTAATTCTACCAATGGGTACTGATTTTTATTTTTAGTTTGCAGTAGGCTCAATCTTCAGCGTTGGTTACTGTCGTTTTGTTTCAATTCTCAGTATGCTCAATCCTAGTATTGGGTACCGATTTTTATTTTCAGTTTGTGGTAAGCTCAATCATCAGCATTTAGTACCGTCTTTATTTTTAGCTCTTGATAGGCTCAATTTGTAGCATTATGTACGAATTTTTCATTTTTAATTTTCATTTAATTAGATTTGTAGCATTAAGTACCATTTCATTTCAAATGCATGCTTAGTCATCTTACTTCAGCACTTTCGTTCTATTTGTGTCATCATGTATTAGTCATCACATCAGTCCATGGTTTGTTTAGGTTTTGCTTAAGTCAAGTTTTTTGCTTTGCATTCATCAACCTTGGTAGCCCAAGGTCATGCATCTGTCCAGCAGCCTGGTTAGCATATATTATTTACATGTTAAGTTGACAGCTTAGCTTTGCATTCCATAAATCCTGACAGCCTAGGATCATGCATTTTTTTTTATAGTTCAAGTCTGACAGTCTAGACTTTGCATCCAATGAATCTTGACAGCTCAAAATCATGCATTTACATTTCAAGTTTGACAGCACTGACTTTGCATCCTAAGAATCTTGACAGCCTAGGATCAGGAATTTACATTTCAAGTCTGACAGTCCAGACTTTGCATTCATGAATCCTGACAATCCAGGATCATGCATTTACATTTCAAGTTTGGCAACTCGGACTTTGCATCCCATGAACCTTGACAACCCAAGATCATGCATTTGTCCATTCACTTTTCCAAGTCTAACAGCCCAAACTTTGCATTCATCAATCCTTGGCAGCCCAAGGCCATGAATCTGTTGAGCAGTCTGGTCAGCATATGTTTATTTATATTTTCAAGTTTGGCAGTCCAAACTTTGCATTCATTAACCTTGGTAGCCTGAGGTCATGCATCCGTCCAGCAGCCTGGTTGATATACATTTATTTACATTTTGAAGTTTGAAAGCCCAAACTTTGCATTTAGTTTATATGTATTTGTATTGTCCAACAGCCTGGACTCGATTTGGTCTATTAGTTTATGCGCTTTATTTTGTCTTGTAGTCTTTATCCTTTTATGTTATTTTAGTTTAGCAGTTCAAATGTTGCATTTCCTTCTTTATTGTGATCACAAGTTTTGAAAAATTAGAATACTTATGTTCTCATTTCTAGTTGGGTCTCGTATCCACAGTTTACTTGCATCTAAACTACGTTTGATCAGATTCCCTTCACTGTGATATGTAGGCAACTCGTAGGGAGTTCGGTCACATGTTTTTTATGTTCATTTGTTCATTGGTATATCTTGTCACATTCTCATGCTATGTATGTCAAGATATTTTAGTTTTCGCGGCATCAATTTTCACATTTGGGTGAGTCAAAATTTAGTATTGTCTACGTCTTTTTTTTAAACCTCTGCAAGATTCCTGACAACGAGGGACAAACTATAGACACTAAATTTTGACACACTATTTATTTTTCCAACATTAGGGATATTTTGTTATATTTTTTAGGTCAAATTCTGATTTTTGAGCAAAAAGGGCAAAGTCAACTATTCTAGGAGGTCTAAATAGTAGTTTTCTACATGTAAATATTTTGCCATTAGTTTTGGGGGTTTAAATTCATTTTTTTATACTTTCATATACATTTGTAATTTTTTGTGATTTTTTTGGGTTTAACTGATATTTTTTGTATATTTTGACAGTACAGAGGCAAAACAGTCATTGGGCTTCCCGACTATTTTTAAGCATGTTTCTAAATTTTTTCTGACATTTTTTGGGGTGAATTTCTATTAATAAATTTATTATTGGCATTTTTGTTAATGTTTCTATTTTTGTGATTTTGAGAAAGAACACAGATTTTTAATTTTTTTGTAGGGGAAAAATTATAATTTTAGCTATCAAGGGCATTTTTGAGTCTTTCTTGAACAATAAATAGCCCATTTTTTGACTAAATAAAGGGAGGAGGAAAACGAAAAAATCTAGAGAGACTTTTTTAATTTTTTCTACCAAACTAAAAACACAAAGAACCTCAAGAACACCTACAACATTTTTTAATACATCTTCAACTTTTCACACACTACACCAAGAACACACACCACACATCTTCATGCAAACACACACTACACTAAGAACACACACCACACGTCTTCATACAAACACACACTACACCAAGAACACACACCACACATCTTCATGCAAACACACACTACACCAAGAACATACCACACATCTTCATGTAGACACCAAATTTTGACACACCATTTATTTTCAAACACTGGGGGGCATGTTTGCACTTTTTGGAACAAATTTTAATTTTAATTTTTTAATAATCTGGGGGGCAAAATAGTAATTTTATCTGTAAATATTTTTCTATCAGCTTTTGGAGGTTTTAAATTCATATTTTTACTTTTATGTGAATTTGTTAATTTCTTATGATTTTTTTTAAAGTAATTAGTATTCTTTATATTTGTTGTAATATTGCCTCGCGAATACCACTTTAGCTCATTTTTAAGTTCCAAATTCATTTTTCTAACTCTTTAAGCATGCTTATGAATTTTCTTGATTTTTTCAGAGGCGATTACTATTTTTTCTGTGAATTTTCATTGCCCAAGGGCAAAATCGTCATTTGACGATTTAAATTCATTTTTCACCAATTTTGAGTCAAAAATGCGTTTTCTAGGGTTTTAAGCTTATTTGTAATTTTTGATAATTTTTTGAGACTAATATCTATTTTTTGTGTATTTTCATTGTCCAGGGGACAAAATCGTCATTTTACACCCCGAGCGCGTTTTTATCAGTTTTGAGCTCTAGTTTTTTATTTTGAAATCTAATGTGAATTTTTTAAAAAATTTAGAGATTGTTGTCAGATTCTTTGTATTAATTTTTTAAATTTTGGGGTTAAAAAATATTTTTTGAATAAAATTAGCATTTTTAATGCCGGTGGCGTTTTCGTCATTTTATAGCATTCTTGGCCAACAAGACAAGTGGCCTATATATACCCTTGCAATCAGCAGAAAAAGGGAAGAAAAATAGAAAACCCTACAAACACTTTTGCTTTTGTGATTTTTAGATTAAAACCCACACTATTCACCAAAAAACACACACTACTGCCTTTTATCATCTTCCAGCTACTATTCATCAGCCTTAATTACTGTTCATCATCCAGATTTTATTACTAGCTTGTCTGCCAGATTTAAAAGGTAAAGTCTTGCTTAATTTTTCTCTTTGTTAATTCAATTTTCTTCTATTTTTCTATGCAAATCTGGTTGTGTTTAGTTTGTTTGGAATTTTGTTTGAGTTTGTTAGATTGTCATTCTGTTTTCTTAATTTCTAGATTGCGATCTTCGTCATCTTCTAAAAATCTAGTGAACGTTAACCAACAGACCACCAATCCTTCTTCATACCACCACCGATAAAACCACCGGAAACACCTTCATCAAATCAACCGGTCAGAGTTCAACCACCTACAAAGCAAGATAGTCCATCAACAATCCCCTGCATCACAACTTCCACCACAGGACCACCACACACCTTCAACCTGCAAACAAACAAGCCCAAACACAATCCAAAATCACCACTGCCATAGCCTTCAACCAAGCTAAAAAAGAAAACGACCCAATTAACCACCTTAACAACTCACCTCCACACCATGACCACCAAACCGCCTAAACCACCATTGCCCAGCCATAAATTGCCAAAAACAATCCCCAGCCCCACCAAACCGCCATGAACCACTATCAACCACCTATCATCTAGGCACAAAATAAATGAAACCCACAGCTCCAGATAGCTTGACCCTACCCCAAAACCACCAGCAAACGTCCACCAATTACCCACTGAAGTCCACCGTAACAACCAGGTAACCATCAGAACAACCCCCTTTTGACTACCGTTACACAAATTCAACCCCAATCCCACTTGCTTTCTCTCCACCAAGCTTACGACCTGCAAGAAAAGCAAACACAGCAGCCACCCCTGTCATTCTCTCCAACCTAATTACCTCACCAGTCCATCTTTTGTCCACCACCGCCATCTACAACCAACTAGACCACCACTAATTCCTCCCAAAGCAGTCGCAATACTGCTACTAATTACCATTCTCACACCTCCGCTGTCACTGCCAAACCCCAGACTTCACAATTTAGCAAAAACAACTACTCAATCACATCCAATTCACCTCCCATCAGCCCAGCAAAACACCCATCGTCACTTGCAAAACAGAACCATCAGAGATAAACACACACACACAAAGTTACTGGCACACAAACATACATGGATTGCACAAACGCACTCAAAACCAGTTCACAAGCACAAAAATCATTTTATTCATCAGCAGCCATTTCTCAATCATCAAATCAATACACACACACACACACACACAGAAACTAACACCCCCAGTCCTCTGCCCCTCACCACCTATCTCCATTGACCAAACAGCCCTGCGTCTCCTCCTCACCGACTGCCCTGGCAACGCAAAGCATTCATCCGATTTCCAGCCATCCTCCTACACATCCTCACAATCAACTCCAACAATTCGATCCACCCAAATCAAACGCTGCCACCTACAAACAAAAGACCTGCAAAATCAGACACAAATCCATCCATATTCGCCTTCCACAGCCATCAATTAACACCCAAAAACCATAGCTTAATCTTTTACCTTCCCAATTTCGCAGAAGAAACTTGGGGAAATTATTTCTGCTTGTTTATGGAGAGAATAAGACCGTAAAAATAGAGAGAGTAAGAAACTAGAGAGAAATCAGAAGAGAAAAGAATTTGAAATAGGGGATAGTCATAGATGAAGGATAAGACCAGAAACAAAGGAGAAAAGAGAAAAGAGGTTCGAGTAGAGAGAGAACAGAGGGGGACAGGCAAGAAATTGAGATGCATAGAGAGAGAAAGATCGAGGGAGAGAAAAGAGAATAGAGTAGACCAGAAAAGAGGAAGAAAAACTAGAGGAACACAGAAAGGAACAGAGGTAATCGAAGGAGAGCAGGGGCAGAGGAAAAAAAAAAGAGATTGCAGAGAAAAATGAAATAGAGTGAAAAGGGAGAGAAGAGGAATAGAATCGATTGGAGAAGATAACAGAAGCAGAGGGAAGAAGAAGAAGGGAGAAGAAAAAAGAAAAGAGTGTGAGAAGAGAGAGAGAGAATCAGGGAGAGGAGAAAAGATTTAGGCGTGTATTTTTAGTATTTTAAGTCTTAATTTTTACTTAGTGTGAATTTTTTTTTAAATTCTGTTTTAATCTAGTCATTTGATTTAATTAAATTCACAGAATTAGTTAGATAAATTTAGTTTTAATCTAGTTTAGCATTTTCACTCTTTTGGTTATCTTTTAATTATGGTGAATATTTATATTTTGATCCTTGTGTTCTTGAATAATTTAATGTGCCCTCAAAAGATTTTGTTTATATAATTAAGTCCTCGATAATTATAGATTAACCCTCTCAAATTTTATTTTCTCTCAATTAGTCCCTATTAATTGCAATTTGGTATGAACTTACTGGAATTTACATTTTGTACCCCCATACTTGCTGAAATTTTATTTTTGTCCCCTTCCAATTAGTGTTAATTTATAATTGTGCCCCATGTTTGCTTGAATTTATTATTTGACCCCTAGATTTGTTTTTATTTATTTTTTTTAAGCCTTTAGTTTCATAGAATTTATATTTTGTCCTAAATTTGTCAGTAGTTATATATTTTAGGTTTTATTTGATTATGACCGAGGTGCCTTAATTTGTTTGTTCATTTTGAGTAGTATTTGTACCGGGTCTTCAAGAGGTATCCCCAATTCTCGTTAATTTATCTTTGTGTGCTCTAATGTGCCTTTATGTGATTTTATGCGTTTTCTTCATATATTTCTTATTTTACATGCCTTTTGCATATTCATTTATTTTATGTTATTTATTTTTTGAATTTTATTATTTAGGCAAATTTATAATATTTTGTACTTAGCTAGTCAATGTAATAGTTAGACTATTTTTAGCAAGAATTGTGTAATTAGATAGAAAATGTAATAGATAGGGTATTTTAATTTTTCCCCCAAAAAATTGTAAATCAAATCCCCCGGTGTAATAGTTAGGGTTTATTTGTTTTTGCGTGCTTACGTGCTTATTTATTTAACCGCTTTCATTAGGATTTTGCATCTAGATATTATGCCTATGTGTTATGTGCTCCTACTTGACTTTACATGTCTTTATATGTTTAATTTGCTTTTAATTCACGCTTTACTATTTAAATTCATGTTTTATGCTATTCCGTCACCACACTAGTCTAACGCTAGTTGTGGCTTTATTCTTTTCCCGCTAGTCCAACGCTAGTGGGATTTTTTAGAAAGGGCTAGTCCAACGCTAGACCCTTAGGGCATTTTAGTGTTAGGTGCATTCGTGTGCATTTTACATTCCACTTCACACACTTTTAGTTTTCTTTTCATTTGGCATGATTTTATTATTACTATTATTATAATAATAATTAGTTATTATCATTATTATTTTGACACATTTTTAAAATGCATGACATTTAGGTTGCATCTCACTTAGAAATTAGGACATTTGTGTGATTCGACTAGAAATAGTTGTCTACTCACGTGGGAAGTGGTGGCGTACAGGCCGCTCCCCCTTCCGTGAGTAGAAACATTCAGTCACGAGTTATTAGTCCCGCTATACCCGTCATGTTGCATACCCTACCGTCTTTCTTCACTTACTATATATTATTATTTTCTTTTCTTTTTGCATCACATTTTGCATAAAAACTCAGTGACTCCCTCGAGGTCTCGACTCGAGTTTCACAATAAATGCGATAATTCTGAACAAGTCCTCGAGGGAACATTTCGACCCTCCCGATACTCACATTTAGACTTTAGGATTTGCATTCATTTAGACACATCCAAAACGCGATAGAATTTAGGGTTAATTTAGGAAAATTTGATTAAACCTCGCAACTAGCCTCGGCTAGGTAGAAAGGGTGCCTTAGGTGCAAGCCTTTGCCTTCCCTTTCTTCAAATGTGACTCCCGGACTTTTTTCTCTCATTTTTCGTAGACCGGAGTCGAAAAAGGGTTTTAAAATATTTTTCTAAAATTTTAATTTTTGTTTTGTTAAACAATTTTTCAGGTGACTCGGTACACCCTAACTCAGTACTAAGCGGCAACTCCATTTTTTTAAAATAAAACCCTTTTTCAAAAATTATTTAGCCAAATCTGTCGCACTTTTAGTCCCAACCTTGTTTTCTTTTAAAATACCATTTTTTTTAAAATACACTTTTTTACAAAAATTTGATTTTTTTTCACACACGCACGGTTTTTCTATAAACATTTATTTTCGAAAGGGTCACCGAGACCAGACCATCTTTTCGGACGCGACAGTCAATAACCCCACTAGCACCCTCTTACCCTTCGCTCACAATTTTTTCGAACGCGACAGGATTTTGGCGACTCCACTGGGAATCACTAGTGAGTCCGAGCGCTAGGTTTAATCATCGTTTCCTTATTTAACCCTTCTATTCCATTGCGTTTGGATGTTAGGATTGCATTTTTTCTTTTTTAGGTTTTTAGGTTTTTTCTTTTGCATCTCACACACTTCTCGTCTCTTGGCTACTTATGTAATGTATGTATGATTTATTTACTTTTGCTTTATTCGACCGCGCTTGCATTTGGGAGGGGATCAGTCACCCTTAGAGCCCACGCTTTATCATTCCCTCCTCTCATAAGGAGCACTTCATACGTGCATTCGATGTTTTCACCCTTTTTCTCTTTTTGGTGGTTGCCACCCACCCATCCCTTTAGGACTAGGACCGATCTGCCTGGACATGCGACCATCGCATTCGTGCATGTAGCAGTGTCTAGGGGATCACTCAAACCACCGACCGGGGCCTTTGGAATTGACAGCTTTGTTACTTTTGGGTCCCTAAGTCTGAAGGTTCGAGAGCCTTCAGCCGTATCGTTGGCTTGATCCACTTGGATGTGTGATCATGGCACGATGTGCACGTGACCATGTCTAAAAGATCACCCAAACTTTCGGCTTAAGTCTATAAATCTAGAGTTTTGAAACTTTAAAAATAGATCCACCCGAACACATGGCGGGGCACAATGTGCACGTAGCAGTGTTCGAGGGATCACTTGAACTACTAACCAAGGGCTTTGGGATTAATGACCCTCACCCTTAGGTCTGAAGGCTTGGGAAACGATAGCCCTAATCGAGTCTAGATGCATTAGTGAGCCAACCTCATGCATCCATGTAGAAAGAGTTTAGGATAGAGTTGGCATCACCCTATCAGGTACACCAGACACGAGAGGAGGGAATCTACCCCCTTTACTTTTTCTGTTGTGTTGTATACTGCTATTTGCTTTATCAATATGTTATGTGATATTTGTTGAATAAAATAACGCACTCTCTTTCCTATTTTGATTGCATTCACAACCATAGAATAAAGAGCCCTGGCATGGTGCTCTCGTAGGAAGCCAACCCTCTTTTGACATGTTTATATTTCATTTTGATAATTAATTTCTTCGAGAAAGATGGAAATGGAATTTCATAAATTTTTGCAAATTACATTTTGTTATAAATACCCAAGGGATCAATCATTGTGAATTTCTTAAAAATCCTGAAAATTTGATTTTTCATATTGTATATTCTTGAATAAAATTGTAGTTTTTTTTTAAATTCTTAATCTTTAAATCTTTTTCAATGATTACTCATTCTTGTTGTACTTGTCAGTTTTATTCGAACCAAATTTTCTTAGAGTCAATAAATGCGCGCGAGTGGTCAAATTTTTTGCACAGCTTGTATTTATCCTTTTTCAAAAATTAATACATCATTTTTCCCGTATCCCCCGCCCTCCCATCCCACAGTACACAAAAATAATTTAATGAATTGACATTTTGACTTGTAAAGTCATGATTCTTTATTTCTTTCAATGTTGTGTCTCGTAACCTTTTAGAGGTTCGATTTTTCAATCAAACATTTTTTAAGTCAATAATTTCTTTTGTACAGTTTATGATCCGTCTTTCTCGAAAAAATTTCGCATCATTGTTATAAAAAAAAATCCTTAGAACATTTTTTTAAAAATTTGGCATTTTCACATATTTTAACTCGCTTTAATAAACTGGCATCATGCATAAACCCTAGAGGGAATGCCATTTCGGGAATCCAATGGTAGAAAAGCCACCCTTTTGTCTTGGGTACTTAACCCTAAAAAGATATGCACGTTTATATTTTAGTACCATCCTGGTGGGTGAGACTCTAAGTAAGGTAGTACGAGCAAAACAGAAGCATTTGCTTCTCGATGAATTTGGCGTGTTTTTCACTAGAAAAGGGGGGTCTCACCCTAGAAGATTGCATTTCATGCTAGGCTTACCCTTGGCACAATGAGGGCACTCCCTAGGACATGCATCTGAATTGTTTATACATTTACTAACTCCAATCTTTTTCTTTTTCTTTCTCAGAATAAAATATGGCAGTGTTATGTAAGATAAACACTTGAATCATATTCTTTCGATTCCCATCTTTCAGGTATGGTAAATCATAGCTTCTTTTCATCGAAGTCCCATTTACATGCGGTCTCGCACCAAGCTACTGCATATAAACATGAGTAACCATCCGGATTCTTCAAAAGTGCCAGCAGGGAATCAGGCATCTGAACTGACTGCGCTAAGGGTGCAAATGAATGAAATGTTAATCAAGATGAATGACATGACTCACGAGGTGTCCTCCCATAGCCAAATCATTGCCCATTTCATAAGCAATATGAACAACAATGGCTCCACCTTGAACGTACCACCCGCTCAGGAAACTCTGCACACGCAACCCAATGCAAGTAGAAGCACCCCGGGTACGAACAACAATGACCTAGTTGTCCAGATACAAGTCTCATCTCTGAATACCCAAGACACTCAAATCCCACCCCCACCTACTCACAATCCTCAAGTGCCTATTCATATTCCATCCAGCCCTAGAAACACTCAAAATGCTCCGAACCAACCTTACTACCCGCAGCAAGCAACTCAATTCACCCAAAACACTCAGCCACTACTGGCTCTTAATCCAAGTTAGTTTGTGCTCGATACTGGGTATCAGGAGGGAGTAGAGATGGAACCTTTTGCTAGGGAAGAGAATCCCTCTATGACTGATAAGACATTATTGAAGAGATTGGACAGATTTGATGATTTCATCAAAGAAAGTCAGGGATTTGACAAATACAGTAGATTAGATTACGAGGATTTCTGCATGTTCTCAAATACTCAATTGCCACCGAAATTCAAAGTGCCTGAGTTTTCTAAGTATAATGGCAGTGGGGACCCTGTAGTGCACCTCAAAATGTTCTGTAACAAACTTGGAAGACCAACTGGAGATGACAAGTTGCCCATGAGACTTTTTGGAGAGAGTTTGGTGAAAGATGCATTAGAGTGGTATTTGAAATTGGACTTCTCAAAAATTCAAAACTGGACTGACCTTTCATGGACTTTCATCAAGCAGTATGAATTCAACTGTGATTTGGTGCCTGATAGATTTGCTTTGGTAGAGCTAAAGAAGAAACCATCAGAGAGCTATGTAGCTTACGGTCAAAGGTGGCGAGGTGTTGCTGCTAAAGTGCATCCACCTATCGATGAAAACGAAATGGTTAAGCTCTTCATTGATGCTCAGGACCTGCTGTATTATTAGGCCATCGTGAGTTCTATTGGAAACACCTTTGCTCAGGTCATAGAACAGGCAGAAGCCATTGAGAGAGGAGTGAAAAGGGAAAAGTAGTAGACATGGCTGCCATGAAATTCCAAGTGAAAAATTTGCAAAATAATAATAATTTGAAGAGAGTGCTGGAAAGAAAGCCGAACAGAAGGAAGGGGAATCAATTTTTGTACTAAATCAAGGCCCGAGACCCAAACCCAGATTGCAACCCAACACGAATTATCATGCCAATTATCTGCAGTACTCTCCACCAGCACATGTTTTTCCTACTTTTTCAACATGTCCTCAACCAATTTTTCACACCCAAGCCCAACCGATGAATACGCCGCCATTTTTTCCAAATGCTCGACCTACCTTTCAAAATTTTCAACCCGCCCCACCAACTAACCTTCGTCCCCCATTTCAGCCCCGCCCAAGACCTATTTACCCTAACACCTATGTTCCACCTACCCAACATCAAGCAGTTGTTGGTCAAGTCAACCAACCGCGAAAATGCTACAGAGACTTCACTCCTCTTGGTTGCCCTATTGATCAAATATATGAGCAATTGAAGGCAGCAAACAAGATTGGCACCAGACCAGAGAAAACTTTTCCCAATGGGCTACCTCGTGGCTATGACCCTCAAGCTATTTGTGAGTATCATTCAGGAAGCCCAGGGCATACCACAGCCAACTGTTGGGACTTGAAGCAGAAGATCCAATACATGATTGATGATGGAGAAATCATGTTGAGGAGAGGGGGAAGACAGGGCCCTAATGTCGACAATAATCCTTTGCCTCAACACGAACCTACTGTTGGGATGATAGCACTAGATAAGAAACTCAAGATTGGGGGGACATCTGATAATGCTGGTTTCAATATCATTAATGAAGGAGCACTGAACGACTGGACAGCTAAGTGACGGTGAATTTAGAATTGCCTTTGTTGCTAAATTCATTTCCAGATAGAGCCCTGGAATGGATTTCTTTCTTCGATGGTTTTGGTGTCTGGCTCATATCCTATTTTTCTTTGATTTCATCAGTCATAAGTCCTTATTTACTTTTAAGTAAAATGTTTTGTTTTAAACTTGAACTGTGTTTACTGCTTTCCCAAAGGCTGGCGCCAATAGGTGTTTGTAAATACTCTCTTTCCAAGAAAATGCAAGTTTGAGTTCAATGAAATGAATTTTTTTTCATTTGATTCAATTGTTTCTATATTTTTTATTATTTTTTCTGTCAAGTGATCAAAATAAATGCCGATAATTTTTGGATGTCACCTCACGTGAAGCTAATAATTGTCATGTCAATATCTCTACATGTGACGCCCCAGAAATTCGTATAAAATTATATAATTCATGTTATGTTTTTTTGTAGAAAGAAATATATAAAATGAGGAAAAAAAAAGAAGAAGAGAGGTCAAGATCAAAAATGCCCTCAATAAGAGAATTTCCTTTAGGTAGGGTTAGTGTTAATCTTTGACTTATTAGTTGGAAGATTACTTAAGTAAAATTAGGTTAAGTAAATGAGATTCTTTCATGATTAAGTGGTATACCTAAGTATCAAACTTGGGTTAATTTTATTGGTCTATTAGTTTATAATAGTGTTTAATTTTGACTAACTAACTTTATCATTTTCAAGGCTTTTGACTAAGTGAGTCTTAGTTCCAATTTTGACCTAAAAATTTCACTAATTTCTCTTGCTTTCTCTCTCTAAAATCCGGCCCTCTCTCTCTCTTATTTTTCTCTCTTTTGCTTTAAAATTTGTGCCAAAGTCTTGCAAGATGTTAGGAGATAAGTGACCAATATTTTTCACTAATCAAATTTAACCAACTAGCACCTATTTTGCCAAAATATCTAAACCCTAGCTTGACTCTTGTTTAGTTCTAATTGGTTGCACTTTCTTCCATTATTCTTTTATTCTTTTAATCTTTCTTGACCTAATTCTCTTTCATTTTATTCTCTCTTGGCCGAAATTCTCTTTCATTTTATTCTCACTTGGCCGACTCTCTCAATCTCCCTCTCTACCCTCCCTTGTTCTTCATTTTCTTGGAGCTCTCTCTTCAATTTTAGACAAATTCCACCATAGAAAGTGAGGTTTTCTTCTTCCTAAGCAAGGTTCTCAGCTTTTTTAAGGTATGTACTATGAACTTTTGCTATTAATTTCAAGTTTTATTTGAGTTTTATTCAAGTTTTATTTAGGGTTTTGTTCAAGTTTTACATTAACAGTCATGCTGGACCAGTTTTAGTAAAACTTTCGTAACTTGGTGTATATAGCTTGGATTCGAATGATTCTTGTTGTTTTAGAAACTAGATTCATAGGGCTTTCAAACGGTATATAGCTTGCACGGTGGTTCATTGTATATTAACCGCGGAAAGCTTGTAAAGTTGGCTGAAAATTCGGTTCTGCGTAAACAGTTTTGAGGAGGAGCCAAATTGGGGGCTGATTTTGAACCTGTTCTAGTTGGAATTTTAAGTGATGATCTTCATGAAAGTTGTAGCCCTATAAACTTAATTTCAAACCATGTAACCACAATTCCCTAGTTCTTAGTGGATTGACCCCAGCAATGGCACGAAGTTGGCTGAAAACCAACCCTGTGCAGAGTTGGGTGATGATTCTTGGAGTAGGGATTTTGTATTTGAGTGGAATCTTGATTGAATTTGAGTTTAAATTGAACATATATATCTTAGTTATCATAGTAGTTCAACTGTTTTGGAATCTCTTGGTGAAATTATGTATATTGTGACATGTAAACTTCTTGATGTTACTTGTATGTGTAAATTCAATAATAGAATATATTTATTTTTATTCTATTTTATTTCATTTTATTTGGAGTCACGCTCACGTGTATAATCAAAGTGAGTGCACGACGTGAGTCCTGGCGAGAGCCAGGCAGGCAGGCAGTCCGCTAAGCCCTTTGGTGCGCCTCTGGGTAAGGTGGGGCTGTCACAGTTGGTATCAGAGCCTAGGTTTGAAATCTTGTCAGAGTTAAGTGTGAATCTTTGAAAAGTTTAACTTTGACTCTTGTTAGATCTTAAGTCCAAATATTATTTTATATCAACTTGTTAAGATTCGAAAGTACGAACTGGTTAGTAATAAGTGAACTTCTAGTTGTAATTGGGATACATAGAATGTTTTCTTTTGTGATTGGTTTTGGTATCGGTAGATATTGATTCTATTAGTTAAGGTGAATTATATTAACAAGTGGTGACATTAAGTACTTGAAGTGTTATCGAATGGTCAAATGGTTTGATATAAGTTGTAAGTGATTAATTAATTGTGCTTATACAATTGGAAATAGCTAGTGTTTAAATGAAATTTTAAGTTTGAATTTTTATTTGTTAATATTTAGTTATGAATATTTGTAGATTCTTTTGGGCATTAGTGTGTGCCTCGGATAGGATAATCAGGGCTAGTTGATTCACACTTCGGGGTGGCCAACCTTAGTGTGAGTTGACTTAGCTTTGAGATCCGTGTGAGAGTTACTTATAATTGGTGATTGGGGAATTTTGTAGTTCTTCTGTATGGGTTTAGTTTTACTTTGAGAATTGGGAAATAGTAATTATCCCCTCTATCGTGTTTCTTAGACCTGAAAACCTACGTGAATATAACTGGAAATAGTTTAGTTTATTCTCTAAGCTGGATTTTGAGGTGTGATGCTTAAGTAATATTTATTAATAAGTTTTTCTGGGTTTGGATGTGAGTGATTTATTTTCTTTAAAACATGTAGGTATGTCAGAGAGTGACCGAAATGAGGGACCAGGACATCCCTACCGTACCTTTTCACCTGCCGGCCGAGTACGGCCTGCCTGTGATTGTTGGAGGACGAATTCTTACCCTGACCAAGTCGTATTTTCGTTGATTGAGGATAGTGAGCGGGTTGACCGCGAGGGTGAAATCTCTCGAGCTCGTATTCATGAGTTAAGAGAGATAGTGAAAGTTCAAGCTCAAAGGATCCGAGAGCTAGAGGCCGCTGTTCGAGAAGAACGACAGAGGACCGAGATTTATCGAATGCAGTACCTGGATGCCCTCATGAATGCCACCGATGAAACTTATGAGGCCGTGGTAGAAAAAGCGAAACAGGTGGAAAAGGCCCAGTCCTCGGCTCGAACGATGCAAGTGAAGAAACGGGGAAGCACTAGTGATCCTCACCTCTCAGCTGAAAATGCCTCAGCCCCTAAAGTGGAAGAGGGACTTAGAGGAATGAGAATTGGACAAGGTTCGCGCCCTAAAAGGTTGAGAAGGGTTCCGACGAGAAAAATCTCGCAAGAAGGTGAACAAGGAGAGGAGACCCAGAAGGGAACCCGACCTCCAGTTACTCAAGTTGGTTGTGAATATTGCGGGAAAAATAATCATACTATAGACGAGTGCTGGAGAAAGGATCGAAGATGTTTGTATTGCGGTAGTGCAATTCATCAGATTGGTCAATGTCCAGTCCTACCTAAAAATAGGTTGAAAATGGCTCAGCTAGAACATAAGAACCTTGATAAAGAAAAAGGAAATGGAAGCAAGTGAAAAGTGTTCGTTTGAGTTTATGCTCTAGATAAGTGTGATGTCTAAGAATATGTACAAGGACCTATGCTAGTTTTGTTATATTTGCATGTATGATATGTTTTAGACATGCACTTTTGAAAATGTGTAAGTTGAACTATCTGTATATGCATGTGACTTTATTTGGCATAAGACTTGATTTCTTTGTTTATTCTTGAATTTGTGCATCTTGCAATATTTCTTGTTATTTGTTACATAGAAATTGAAATAATTCGATAAAGCTATTATAGAATATTAAGATACGAGTGAACAAGGTTGCGATAGAGAACGTCCCCGTTGCCAGACCAGAACAAGAATACTACTTCAAGTGTAAATCCAGTAATAAAGACTGGTAGCTCTCATGGAAACCCCATAGTGGGAAAGATGTAACTTTAGAAAGATTTCAGAAATTAACCCCCCAGGTTTAATGATGATCTGTATCCCGAAATCGCCGAAGATGGTTAGAGGATAGTGAGAAAATTTATGTTGCCTTGGAATATATTGATGAAGGATAAGTGATATTCGTCGTGGTTCCGCTAGAAAGTGTCGCCACACTTTGGTGGGATTTGATAAAGGCTAAGTGAAATAGGTATCAGAGTGGCGCAGCGGAAGCGTGGTGGGCCCAAGTAAATTGTGTACAAATAAAGTGTGGGGACTATTCAGATTCCTTAAGTGTATCGACAAGATTACATGCCAACTGAAACTACTTTCGACGTCGTCTGGGATATACAAAATTTTCCACCTGGTTGTCTTGAAAAAGTACCATGTGATGTGACCTGAGAACTGTCACAGTTGATGTGATCACGACATGTACTCTGACCTGATGAAATTGAATTTGATGAAATTCTAGCATACGATGAGCAGCTAGATCAAGTCTTGGATCGTAACGTGAAGGAATTGAGAAATAAACGACTTTCCTCTTGTCAAGATCCTGTGGAAGCATCATGATTCAGACAAGCCACTTGGGAAAGACCGAGGAACAGATATAGAAGAACAATTATCCCAAGATATTCGAAAATCAAGGTGGAATTTCGAGGGCGAAATTCTTTTAAGGGGGGGAGGATGTGACGCCCCAGAAATTCGTATAAAATTATATAATTCATGTTATGTTTATTTGTAGAAAGAAATATATAAAATGAGGAAAAAAAGAAGAAGAAGAGAGGTCAAGATCAAAAATGCCCTCAATAAGAGAATTTCCTTTAGGTAGGGTTAGTGTTAATCTTTGACTTATTAGTTGGAAGATTACTTAAGTAAAATTAGGTTAAGTAAATGAGATTCTTTCATGATTAAGTGGTATACCTAAGTATCAAACTTGGGTTAATTTTATTGGTCTATTAGTTTATAATAGTGTTTAATTTTGACTAACTAACTTTATCATTTTCAAGGCTTTTGACTAAGTGAGTCTTAGTTCCAATTTTGACCTAAAAATTTCACTAATTTCTCTTGCTTTCTCTCTCTAAAATCCGGCCCTCTCTCTCTCTTATTTTTCTCTCTTTTGCTTTAAAATTTGTGCCAAAGTCTTGCAAGATGTTAGGAGATAAGTGACCAATATTTTTCACTAATCAAATTTAACCAACTAGCACCTATTTTGCCAAAATATCTACACCCTAGCTTGACTCTTGTTTAGTTCTAATTGGTTGCACTTTCTTCCATTATTCTTTTGTTCTTTTAATCTTTCTTGACCTAATTCTCTTTCATTTTATTCTCTCTTGGCCGAAATTCTCTTTCATTTTATTCTCACTTGGCCGACTCTCTCAATCTCCCTCTCTACCCTCCCTTGTTCTTCATTTTCTTGGAGCTCTCTCTTCAATTTTAGACAAATTCCACCATAGAAAGTGAGGTTTTCTTCTTCCTAAGCAAGGTTCTCAGCTTGTTTAAGGTATGTACTATGAACTTTTGCTATTAATTTCAAGTTTTATTTGAGTTTTATTCAAGTTTTATTTAGGGTTTTGTTCAAGTTTTACATTAACAGTCATGCTGGACCAGTTTTAGTAAAACTTTCATAACTTGGTGTAGATAGCTTGGATTCGAATGATTCTTGTTGTTTTAGAAACTAGATTCATAGGGCTTTCAAACGGTATATAGCTTGCACGGTGGTTCATTGTATATTAACCGCGGAAAGCTTGTAAAGTTGGCTGAAAATTCGGTTCTGCGTAAACAGTTTTGAGGAGGAGCCAAATTGGGGGCTGATTTTGAACCTGTTCTAGTTGGAATTTTAAGTGATGATCTTCATGAAAGTTGTAGCCCTATAAACTTAATTTCAAACCATGTAACCACAATTCCCTAGTTCTTAGTGGATTGACCCCAGCAATGGCACGAAGTTGGCTGAAAACCAACCCTGTGCAGAGTTGGGTGATGATTCTTGGAGTAGGGATTTTGTATTTGAGTGGAATCTTGATTGAATTTGAGTTTAAATTGAACATATATATCTTAGTTATCATAGTAGTTCAACTGTTTTGGAATCTCTTGGTGAAATTATGTATATTGTGACATGTAAACTTCTTGATGTTACTTGTATGTGTAAATTCAATAATAGAATATATTTATTTTTATTCTATTTTATTTCATTTTATTTGGAGTCACGCTCACGTGTATAATCAAAGTGAGTGCACGACGTGAGTCCTGGCGAGAGCCAGGCAGGCAGGCAGTCCGCTAAGCCCTTTGGTGCGCCTCTGGGTAAGGTGGGGCTATCACACTACGGATTCTAAATAATGCAAAATTGTCAATGAAGAATTAGAGTGAGACTGAAAAGAAATCTGGATTCCGTATTAAGAATTCTAAATGGTACAGAGGGAATTTAGGCTTGACATGAAAGGATCAAAAGCCGTAAACATTAGCGCCAAAACATAGGTCAAAGAGTTAGGTCATGATGCACTTTCGCTTTGGAGATTTTGAAAATGTTTAGCAAACTTCACCAAACAAGTTCAGATCAATGTTTGGAGAATTCAAGCACAATGAAAGAACAAGCATGCAGGGGATGCCACTTCAACCAATTCACAAGGGGAGTTTTATTGTTTCATGTCCATATTTTCTTATTCACCTTTGGAATGTGTTGTATAAGTTGTTATAAGATTAAAATAAGGTGATGCCACATGCTTGTGAATTATTGCTCACAATCGTGATGTTCGTCTAATTCCCCTACCAGTTGAAGTTACTTTATGTCCTTTGACAAATACTTTCTTCAAGTATTAAGAAATGATTATTATGCAGTTTGGACTTTTGTTTTTATAGAAAGTATATCTTGTAAAGTGGTTGGAATTATGTCTAAATTTTGCACGTTTGATGAAATTTTCTCTTCTTTACTTAATTTCACATGTTAAACGTTGATTATGATCAATTAGTGCATTCATGTAATATGTGTTATGACATTTATCATGAGGGATTTAAAAAAAAAAAGAAAAAGGGAAAGAAAGAAAAAGAAATAATACTCCAATGATTCTCATGCTTAGTAACCGAGAGTCTTCATAAAAAAATGTCAACTTTCATGTCAAACGGTACTCGAATGATGAGTAATGCATTGCAAATTTGAGTGAGTAAATTGTTGAGTAACCAGGGATCTTCATCCAACCAATGTCGATTCTTGCGTAAAAAGGCAGTTTTACTTCTCGAATACAGTTTCTGCTATTGGTTTAAGATAGAGATGTTGAGTAACTGGGAACCTTCATAACCAATGTCGGTTTTCACGTCAAAAGACACTCGTATTTTGAGTGACTAGGTCACTAGAATAAAAATTTCCTCATGAGAAAAAATAAAATAAAATTGATTATAGACATGTGATGTTCTCTAATTGATTATATGATTCGTTTACTTGTGAAATTCAGTAAGGCGAAGAAATTAAGTTAAAATTGCTTAATTGTGATATAATTCCTTCTCTTTTGCTTGATATTATGTGTATTAAAGGCAATACAATAAATTGTATAATGGTTATTTACTTGGTTTTGAAGAAGTTCATTTTAGAATACACATATGTGATTTCAATGCTTGAATCATTAATTGATCTCATATTTTTCAAACAAATTGAGGACAAGTGATGATTCAAGTGTGGGGGAATTAACAAGTGTCAAAATGATGCACTCTAGCATATTGGCAGATGATGTTAATATATCTATCCCAAATCAACAAGGGAAGATTGCCTTACTGATACCAAATATTCTTTGAGCACTGGTCTGTTTTAATGAAAAAGGAAAGATCATCTAATTTTGGACACTGTCGTTCATTTCATTTCTCCTCCTGAAGTCAGTAATCCGAAAGAACCCTATGGTTAGGAGAATATAACAAGTTGAAGGCTCACGGATGAGAAAACTAGTATGCCGACATGGAAGTCATTGGGAAGTTGATGAGAACAGTTGATTGAGGTTTTTCAGTTGTGGCAATATTAGAATTCAAATGGGAATGACATCCAAAGATCAAAAAGCATCTTTTAAACCATTATTCCAAAATTGACTTTTTTGAAAAATGTTTCATTTAATTGTATTTCATTTATCTTTGTGTGTTGTTACTGTACATAATTTCTTTTACATTATTGCATGTGAAGCATTTTTTTACCAATTCATGTTTTGAAAATTTTGACATTTGCTTTGTTCAAATTTGAATAAAAGCAAAGGCAATCCTAAGTTTATCAGAAGTCAGAGGCATGCATGAATTGAAAGACTGTTTTGAGAAATTTGGATTTGAGTCATGAATCAAAATTCACTGAATTGGGAAACTTGCAGAGAGTAAAGAAAGAGATTGGTCAGAGACTCAGAATGGCCATACTCATGTTTATATGCACTAGCAGAATCGAGGGACCGCCAGATGGTGGCATCACTTTTGCAATTGTAGTTACTTCTTCTTTTCGCAGATGCAACCACATCGTCATCAATTGAGGCCTTTATCAAGAATGAAAACTGGGTCAATTTTTTAAGATAATGATGATTTGATCAAGAGTGCAATTCATTTCAAAAATTGATTTAAAAAATTGACACGGGGGCAAATTTTTTGAGAAAAATTTGATTACAAAAAATAGCTTTGATACTTTATGTTTGAAGCAAAACTTGTAAAAGACTGATTCACACTGGGTCAAACTTTTTAGAATGATTGATTTGAAATGAATTTTGACTGCAAATGGATTTGATGCCGTACACTGGGGCAAAATTTTTTGAAAATTTTGTTTTTGAGATAATTGACAATTGTTCTAAGTTTCATGTGTCTCAAATTTCTTTATGCATTTTTTTCAACAGTCTGGATCTCATGTTGATCATTCTAGTCTGGTGCATTTTGTTTGTTAGTTTAGGATCATCAATTCATGCATTTTGTCTGGCAGCCTGTGCTATATCATATTGTCTTAATTTTTCGAACCAACATTTGTTCATGATTTGTTTGGCATGTTGCATGTATTTTTTATTTTGTCCAGCATTACGCATTTTTTACTTTTCTGTTTAAGTCCCAATTTGTCCATTGGGTATTAATTTCTATCTGACAACTCGAATTCTATATTTTTATTCATGCATTTATGCATTCGTTTGGCAGCCCGAACCCCATAATATGTTTTACTTTTCTAAATTTGCATCCATTTAGTAATTGTTTCATATTTTTCCAGTATACTGCATGGTATCATAATGTGTTTAGTAGTTCACATATTGTATTCGCACTTTTTCGTCTTTATGTTCAGTTTTCGGTAGGCTCAATCTTTGCATTGGGTACCAATTTTCATTTTCAGTTTGCAGTAAGATCAATCGTTAGCATTGGGTACCATTTTTATTTTCAGTTCTCGGTAGGCTCAATCTTTGCATTGGGTACCGATTTTCATTTCCAGTTCTCGATAGGCTCAATCTTTGCATTGGATACCGATTTTCATTTTCAGTTTGCGGTAGGCTCAATCGTCAGCATTGGGTACCGTCTTTATTTTCAGTTCTCGGTAGGCTCAATCTTTGCATTGGGTACCGATTTTCATTTTCAGTTTGCGGTAGGCTCAATCATCAGCATTGGGTACCGTCTTTATTTTTAGTTCTCGGTAGGCTCAATCTTTGCATTGGGTACTGATTTTTATTTTCAGTTTGCAGTAGGCTCAATCGTTAGCATTGGGTACCGTCTTTATTTTCAATTCTCGGTAGGCTCAATCTTTGCATTGGATATCGATTTTCATTTTCAGTTTGTGGTAGGCTCAATCGTTAGCATTGGGTACTGTCTTTATTTTCAGTTCTCGGTAGGCTCAATCGTCTTGCATTGGGTACTGATTTTCATTTTCAATTTGCGGTAGGCTCAATCGTCAGCATTGGGTACGGTCTTTATTTTCAGTTCTCGGTAGGCTCAATCATCAGCATTGGGTACCGTCTTTATTTTCAGTTCTCGGTAGACTCAATTCTTGCATTGGGTACCGATTTTCATTTTCAGTTTGCGGTAGGCTCAATCGTCAGCATTGGGTACCGTCTTTATTTTCAGTTCTCAGTAGGCTCAATCTTTGTATTGGGTACCGATTTTCATTTTCAATTTACGGTAGGCTCAATCGTCAACATTGGGTACCTTCATTGCTTTCAGTTCTCGGTAGGCTCAATCCTTGCATTAGGTATCGATTTCTATTTTTAGTTTGCAGTAGGTTCAATCGTCAGCATTGGGTACCGTCTTTATTTTCAGTTCTCGGCAGGCTTAATCTTTGCATTGGGTACGAATTTTCATTTCTAGTTTGCAGTAGGCTCAATCGTCAACATTGGGTATTGTCTTTATTTTCAATTCTCGATAGGCTCAATCCTTGTATTGGGTACCGATTTTCATCTTTAATTTACGGTAGGCTCAATTTTTAGCATTGGGTACCGATTTTTTTCAATTTTCAGTAGTTATATTTGTAGCATTAAATACCATGTCGTTCTAATTGCATAGTCATGTGTCTTATTTTACCATTCTTATTTTTCTTATGTCATCGTGCATTAATCGTCATGTTAGTTTATTTGCTTTCATATTTCTCAAAAAAATAATAATAAAAAATAAAAATAAAAAAAAGGAAATAAGGAGAAATTTTGGTTTCAAAATTGACATTGGGGCAAAAATTTTTTGAAAATTTTTGGGTTAGTCATGATAATTCATGTTTGCAGCAAAATTTTGAAAAGAATATTCTATATTGAAGTGAGTAGTCGGAAGGTTTAAGTCAAATAAGATTTTAATGTTTTCATTTGGCACCTAAACATTGAAAAGAGTGATTTCAAAGGGTTTTGGTGCCATACACTAGGGTAAAATTTTTTTGGAAAAATTTTAACAAGTTGTGTTGATTTGGATGCAACATTTGACAATGGCTTAAGTTTCTTGATGTCTTAATTTTGTCATGTATTCGTCCAACAGCTTGGTCGGTGTCTGTTTATTTACTTTTCCAAGTTGGCAACCCAACTTTGCATTCATCAACCTTAGCAGCCCAAGGTCATGCTCCATCCAGCAGCCTGGTCGGCATCTTTTTATTTACGTTTCCAAGTCTGGCAGCCCAGACTTTGCATTGCATTTTATGATTCCTGGCAGCCCAGGATCATTTATTTACTTTTTCAAGTTGGCAGCCCAACTTTGCATTCATCCACCTTGGCAACCCAAGGTCATGCATCCGTCTAGCAGCTTGGTCGACATCATTTATTTACTTTTCCAAGTTGGTAGCCCAACTTTGCATTCATCAACCTTGGCAGCCCAAGGTCATGCATCCGTCCAGCAGCCTGGTTGGCATCTTTTTATTTATGTTTCCAAGTCTGGCAGCCCAGACTTTGCATTGCATTTTATGATTCCTGGTAGCCCAGGATCATTTATTTACTTTTTCAAGTTGGCAGCCCAACTTTGCATTCATCCACCTTGGTAGCCCAAGGCCATGCATCCGTCTAGCAGTTTGGTCGCATCATTTATTTACTTTTAAAGTTTGGCAGCTCAAACTTTGCATTCATCAACTTTGGCAGCCCAAGGTCATGCATCCGTCCAGCAGCCTGGTCGGCATCTTTTTATTTACGTTTCCAAGTCTGGCAGCCCAGACTTTGCATTGCATTTTGTGATTCCTGGTAGCCCAGGATCATTTATTTACTTTTTCAAGTTGGCAACCCAACTTTGCATTCATCCACCTTGGCAGCCCAAGGTCATGCATCCGTCTAGCAGCCTGGTCAGCATTATTTATTTACTTTCTCAAGTTTGGTAGCCCAACTTTGCATTCATCCACCTTGGCCGCCCAAGGTCATGCATCCGTCCAGCAGCCTGGTCGGCATCATTTATTTACTTTGTCAGGCAGCCCAAACTTTGCGTTCATCAACCTTGGCAGCCCAAGGTTGTGCATCCGTCTAGCGGTTTGGTCGGCATCTTTTTATTTACGTTTCCAAGTCTGGCAGCCTACATTTTGCATTGCATTTTATGATTCCTAACAGCCCAAGATCATTTATTTACTTTTTCAAGTTTGGCAACCCAAACTTTGCATTCATCAACCTTGGCAGCCCAAGGTCATCCATCCGTCCAGCAGCCTGATCGGCATGTTTTTATTTACATTTCCAAGTCTGACAATCTAGATTTTGCATTGCATTTTATGATTCTTGGCAGCCCATGATCATTTATTTACAATCTTGGCAGCCCAAGGTCATGCATCCGTTCAGCAGCCTGAACGGCATATGTTTATTTACAATTTTCAAGTCTGGCAGCCCAGACATTGCATTTAGCTTATCGATTTGCATTTAGCTTATCGATACTTATTTTGTTTAGCAACCTGAACTCATTTTTTGACTTTTAGTTTAAGCACTTTATTTTGTCTTGCAGTCTTTTACCAATATATGTTATCTTTGCTTAGCAATTTGAATGTTGCATTTCTTTCTTTTGATCACAAGTTTGAATTCTTGTGTTACCATTTGCAATTGTGTTTCACATCCACCGTTCACTTGCATCTGAATTGTGTTTGACTTGATTCCCTTCACCGAGATACGTAGGCAGCTCCTAGAGAGCTCGGTCGCATGTTTATATATGTGTTCTCTGGTCATTAGTTACATCTCATCACATTTATGCACTATGCATGATTAGATGTCTTGTTTACAGCAATGTCTGTTTTCACAATTAGGTGAGTCAAAATTTGGTGTTGTCTACGTTTTTGTCTGAAATCTCTACAAGATTCCCGGCAAAGAGGGGCAAACTGTAGACACTAAATTTTGACACACCATTTATTTTCAAACACTGGGGGGAATGTTTGCACTTTTTGGAACAAATTTTAATTTTAATTTTTCAATAATCTGGGGGCAAAATAATAATTTTATCTGTAAATATTTTTCTATCAGCTTTTGGAGGTTTTAAATTCATATTTTTACTTTTATGTGAATTTGTTAATTTCTTATGATTTTTCTGGAATTAATTAGTATTCTTTATAGTTGTACCAGCATAAGGGCAAAATCGTAATTTCGCCTCGCGAATACCACTTTAACTCATTTTTAAGTTCCAAATTCATTTTTCTAACTCTTTAAGCATGCTTCTAAATTTTACTGATTTTTTCAGAGGCAATTACTATTTTTTTTGTGAATTTTCATTGCCCAAGGGCAAAATTGTCATTTGATGGTTTAAATTCATTTTTCACCAATTTTGAGTAAAAAATGTGTTTTCTAGGGTTTTAAGCTTATTTGTAATTTTTGATAATTTTTTGAGGCTAATATCTATTTTCTGTATATTTTCATTGTCTAAGGGCAAAATCGTCATTTTACACCGCGAGCGCGTTTTTATCAGTTTTGAGCTCTAGTTTTTTATTTTGAAATCTATCGTGAATTTTTTAAAAAATTTAGAGATTGTTGTCAGATTCTTTGTAATAATTTTTTAAATTTTGGGGTTAAAAAATATTTTTTTAATAAAATTAGCGTTTTTAATGCCGGTGGCGTTTTCGTCATTTTATAGCATTGTTGGCCAACAAGACAAGTGACCTATAAATATCCTTGCAATCAGCAGAAAAAAGGGAAGAAAAAAAGAAAACCCTACAAACACTTTTGCTTTTGTGATTTTTAGATTAAAACCCACACTATTTATCAAAAAACACACACTACTGCCTTTTATTCATCTTCCGGCTACTATTCATCAGCCTTAATTACTGTTCATCGTCCAGATTTTATTACCAGCTCGTTTGCTAGATTTAAAAGGTAAAGTCTTACTTAATTTTTCTCTTTGTTAATTCAATTTTCTTCTATTTTTCTGTCCAAATCTGGTTGTGTTTAGTTTGTTTGGAATTTTGTTTGAGTTTGTTGGATTGTCATTCTGTTTTGTTAATTTCTGGATTGCGATCTTTGTCATCTTCTAAAAATCCAGTGAACGTTAACCAACAGACCACCAATCCTTCTTTATACCACCACCAATAAAACCACCAGAAACACATTCATCAAATCAACCGGTCAGAGTTCAACCACCTGCAAAGCAAAATAGTCCATCAACAATCCCCTGCATCACAACTTCCACCACAGGATTACGGCACACCTTCAACCTGCAAACAAAATAAGCCCAAACACAAGCCAAAATCACCACTGCCATAGCTTTCAACCAAGCTAAAAAAAAAAACGACCCAATTAACCACCTGAACAACTCACCTCCACACCATGACCACCAAACCGCCTAAACCACCATTGCCCAGCCATAAATTGCCAAAAACAATCCCCAGCCCCACCAAATCGCCATGAACCACTATCAACCACCTATCATCTAGGCACAAAATAAAAGAAACTCACAGCTCCAGACAGCTAGCCCCTGCCCCAAAACCACCAACAAACGTCCACCAATTACCCACTAAAGTCCACCGTAACCACCAGGTAACCATCAGAACAACCCCCTTTTGACTACCATTACACAAATTTAGCCCCAATCCCACTTGCTTTCTCTCCACCAAGCTTACGACCTGCAAGAAAAGCAAACACAGCAGCCACCCCTGTCATTCTCCCCAACCTAATTACCTCACCAGTCCATCTTTTGTCCCCCACCGCCATCTACAACGAACTAGACCACCACCAATTCCTCCCAAAGCAGTCGCAATACAGCTACTAATTACCATTCTCACACCTCCCCTGTCACTGCCAAACCCCATACTTCACAATTTAGCAAAAACAACTACTCAATCACATCCAATTCACCTCCCATAAGCCTAGCAAAACACCCATCGTCACTTGCAAAATAGAACCATCAGAGATAAACACACGCACACAAAGTTACTGGCACACAAACATACATGGATTGCACAAACGCACTCAAAACCAGTTCACAAGCACAAAAATCATTTTATTCATCAGCAGCCATTTCCCAATCATCAAATCAATACACACACGCACACACAGAAACTAACACCCCCATTCCTCTGCCTCTCACCACCTATCTCCATTAACCAAACAGCCATGCGTCTTCTCCTCACCGACTGCCCGGCAACCCAAAGCATTCATCGATTTCCAGCCATCTCCTACATATCCTCACAATCAACTCCAACAATTCGATCCACCCAAATCAAACGCTGCCATCTGCAAACAAAAGACTTCAAAATCAGACACAAATCCATCCATATCGCCTTCCACAGCCATCAATTAACACCCAAAAACCATAGCTTAATCTTTTACCTTCCCCAATTCGCAGAAGAAACTTGGGGAAATTATTTCTGCTTGTTTTTGTGTGCTTACGTGCTTATTAATTTAACCGCTTTATTAGGATTTTGCATCTAGATATTATGCCTATGTGTTATGTGCTCCTACTTGACTTTACATGTCTTTATATGTTTAATTTGCCTTTAATTCATGCTTTACTATTTAAATTCATGTTTTATGCTATTCCGTCACCACACTAGTCTAACGCTAGTTGTGGCTTTATTCTTTTCCCGCTAGTCCAATGCTAGACCCTTAGGGCATTTTAGTGTTAGGTGCATTCGTGTGCATTTTACATTCCACTTCACACACTTTTAGTTTTCTTTTCATTTGGCATGATTTTATTATTACTATTATTATAATAATAATTATTATTATCATTATTATTTTGACACATTTTTAAAATGCATGACATTTAGGTTGCATCTCACTTAGAAATTAGGACATTTGTGTGATTCAACTAGAAATAGTCGTCTACTCACGTGGGAAGCGGTGGCGTACAGGCCGCTCCCCCCTCCGTGAGTAGAAACATTCAGTCACAAGTTATTAGTCCCCCGTACCCGTCATGTTGCATACCTTCCGTCTTTCTTCACTTACTATGTATTATTATTTTCTTTTCTTTTTGCATCACATTTTGCATAAAAACTCATGACTCCCTCGAGGTCTCGACTCGAGTTTCGCAATCAATGCGATAATTCCGAACAAGCCTCAACAGAAGATTTTGACCCTCTCGATACTCACATTTAGACTTAGGATTTGCATTCATTTAGACACATCCAAAACGTGATAAAATTTAGGGTTAATTTAGGAAAATTTGATTAAACCTCGCAATTAGCCTCAGCTAGGTAGAAAGGATGCCTTAGGTGCAAGCCTTTGCCATCCTTTTCTTCAAATGTGACTCCTGGACCTTTTTCTCTCATTTTTCATAGACCGGAGTCGAAAAAGGGTTTTAAAATATTTTTCTAAAATTTTTATTTTTGTTTTGTTAAACAATTTTTCGGGTGACTTGGTACACCCTAACTCAGTACCAAGTGGTGACTCCATTTTTTTCAAATAAAACCCTTTTTCAAAAATTATTTGGCCAAATCTGTCGCACTTTTAGTCCCAGCCTTGTTTTCTTTTAAAATATAGTTTTTCTTAAAATACACTTTTTTACAAAAATTTGATTTTTTCTCACACATGCACGGGTTTTTTAAAAACGTTTATTTTCGAAAGGGTCACTGAGACTGGACCGTCTTTTTGGACGCGACAGTCAACAACCCCACTAGCACCCTCTTACCCTTTGCTCACGATTTTTCGGACGCGACACTTCATACAAACACACACCTCACATCAAGAACACACTAAGTCCTAATACATCTTCATACACCACACATACAACACCAAGAACACACACTTCCCCCCAACACACACAAACACATGTGCAAGTTCACACACCATCTCCTCCAAGAACCACACTTTCAAAACCTTCCTTTTCTAGACCACTAAATCGCCACCCAAGACAACCATTTTCCATTGCCCAAACCAGCCACAATTAGCCACCGTCCATCGCCCACGCATCCAGAAAATCACCTCTCTAAAATCACAAACAACCAGCCCAAGCTCAACCTTCATCAGCCACAAAAATAGCCCCCATTGACACCCAAACAACCTGCAAAACTTGCAGCCAAAAACACCGCAAAAACAGCCCATAAACATTACAAAAAGTAGCCACCAAACATATTCATAAACTGCTCTAAATTAGACCCAAATCAGCCCCAAATTTTTGCAATTTCATCCCCAAATTTCTGCAATTCTAACAAAAAAAAATTCCTGCAATTTCAGCCCCAAGTTTCTGCAATTCCAGCCACAAAAATCCTGCAAAACAACCCCAAGTTCCTGCAAAAACAGCCCTCAAATACTGCAAAAAACTGCTCTAAAATAATCCCAAATCAGCCCCAAATCAATCTTCAAAAATTGCAAAAAAAAAAAAAAATCTCTAAAGTTAGAACCCAAAACCCACTACAACTAGCGCCACCACAGCCATTAAACAGCCACAAATTTGCACACAAAAAAATTTTAAAAAAAACCAGCCCAAGGTACTCAAACACCTTGCAACCAATTCGCAACTACAATTTTATCGTCACTTTTCTCGCAGACGTGTCGTCGGTTTGGACCCAACGCCATCAGCTACCAGACTCATATTGACGGGGAGTTGGCTAGCTACAAAAAGTCAAAGTAATATACTCACAAAAGTCAAGTAATAAAACCTAATCTCCTAACTTTTGCCGCAAGTATATGGGTTGCTGTAGTATAGGAAATTAGGGTTGAATCCCGCAAGGAACCAACAAAGTGTAATTACTAGAGTTTTATCACTTTCTTTATTTTCTAAACAATGATTAATTGAACAAGATGATTTTGGTTAGAAATTGACTAACAAAGAGAAACTTATAGAAATGCAAGAATTCTTGTAGAAAAATAGTTATGAATGAGGGCTAGGGTAATGAATTCACTAATGATCAAGATTAAGATGTATCGATTAATAACTTGCCAATTTGAACTTGCCTTGTTTAGGAATGCAATTCCATTTGTATCAAAACTGTTTTCACAATGAATTGATTCAACTCACCTACCACCATGTTAAAGTTGCCTTTGCATGCATGAATTGCTTCATTATATCCTCATAAGCATAACACTATTTCTATGTGTTAGTACTCAAGCTCAATTATTCATTTTCCATTATTAAGGACAAACTTAATTGAGTCTTAACAACTAAGATGCTTTGCACATGATGGCCATTCAAATACAAAGGTTAATCCTTGAATAATTGAAGAAACAAGAGCAAGAAATGGCAAGTTAAATCAACTACAAGCCTTAAATGGATTCATTACTTTCATCAAAACCCTAGAAGTAGAAATTTAGCTCAACATAGTTGTTTCCAAATCAAAACATATGAAGTGAAGACAACTAGGCATAGCAATCAAGATGAATGAAAGATACAAAGTAAAAGGAAGCTTATTCAATAAAGAAATGGCTTCAAGAACTTGTATTCCTTCCACAAAGTTGCTACAAGGGTTTTTGAACAAGGAATTCTCTCAAACTCACAATATCTCTATTATGACTAATGAGAATTCTAGCAATTCTTCTACAAACTCTCTAACTTAGCATACCTCAAACTCTTTACAAATGACTTCTATTTATAGAGAAGAATCCTACAAGTCATTTTTCAACTTGCAACTACATTCAATGCATTGGAATGATGAAGATCTTTCTTGATGATCTATCCTAGCATAAAAATTTTTATTTGTGTTCCCAACGAAATCTTCAACTTGCAGAACCTTGTCTACAACTCAAAAGTCTACAAAAACAACTGGAGGATGAAGCAAGTTGCAACAGCAGAAAACTGAAAGTTGTCAATCTGCAGGTCACGATTCGCGAATCCTAATACTGGGTCCTACTTATGTCAAATTTTGCTAAGTTGTTGTTGCACATGTTCTGGTCCTTTTTTATGCATTTCCAAGCATTTTTGTTGAATTTTCCAAATTTTCCAATTTTGCACAATTAATTTTTTAGTAATTCTCCAATTTGTTCAATCCACTTAATCACCTTGATTTTGATCCTATTCGACTTCCAATGGTCCCAATTGAGATTAAGTGTGATGAATCTGCAAATATGTAAAAGAATTGTGCATTAAATAATTCAAAATAACAAATTAGGGTCAAAACCCTAATTCTGGGAAAGAAAACCCTAATTATGAAAACAAAGTATTTGAAGCCAAAATTACTATAATTTTATTAAAAACACACCAAAAATACATAATACACATATAATAATATTGGCAAACTTTTCACTTATCAAACTCCCCTACACTTGAATCATTGCTTGTCCTCAAGCAATTTAGAAAATCAAGAGATCAAAATAATGATTCAAGGATTGAAGTAACTCATGTATCTTTCAAAATAATTTTCCCAAAATCGAGTAGATAATCACTATGCACTGTCTTGTTCTTGCTTTTTAGTACATTATAATATTAAGCAAAGGAAAAGTAATTATACCATAAATTCCATTAGTTTGAATCAAATTCCTTGCCTTACTAAGTTTTACAAACAACACTTCATATGGTTAATCAAGTAGTCATTATACCTTAAGATTATGTCATAAAAGAGGGATGTGTCTATGAGCCATTTTCTTGCACAATATGAAGTTGTTTTTTTACGCGAAGATCGACATTTTTAGATGAGGACCCCCGGTTACTCAACACTTCATTACCTTTTGCACTTTGTTCACTTAATACTTGAGAATGAAAATCGTTTTTTGATGCAAAGATCGACATTTTTGGATGAAGATCCCTGGTTACTCGACACTTTTTATTCTCAAATTGCTTTGCGCATAATCTTAATTCGTAAGACCGTTTGACGCGAAAATCAACATTTTTTATGAAGATTCCTATTACTAAGTACTAGAATTATTGGAGTAGTTTGAGATATCATTTTTGCTTTATTATTCCCTTGTTTCTCTTTTTCTTTTTCAAGTTCAATGAACACAACATTTTCTCTCTTAAACTAATAATCATAAAGCATTTGTACTACTTAACTATCCATACTTATCATTTAATTTGTAAAACTGAGTAAAGAAAAGAATTTCAATACAAATATATGGTCTTTTGGGCATAACTCCTGCTACTTTACCTAATGTACTTTCTTCAAACAATAATTTTCAACTACATAATAATTATTACCCTTGATTTGGATCAAATTATTTTGAGAAATTACATGTAATTATTTCAATCATGAAGAAGAATTTTAATAAGCTTAAATTTTTTTGCATAAATCAAAATAGGTTAGGATTGCCTTCCAAACTTTAGGGAATGTTTGAAAAATGTGATTAGAAAAATAGTTACATTTGGAAAATATTTGAAAATTTTTGACAGAGTCTCCCCTATATAATTAGATCAAACTCCCTGCCAAACATAACACAATTCAAATTTTCCAACCAAATTTCCATAAAAAATCCAAGACAATTTTCATACAATCTCAAAACAACCTTATAAGTAAATATAGCTTTAATCCTCCCCCCGACACTTAGAATACACATTGCCCTTAATTTGTGAAAAATAGAAGTAGAAGAACAATGAGAAAGATTAGAAAACAAAACATATTAAACTCCCTCTTAAAGATGTCTGAGCAGTTTGAACAGGCTGTCACGAACCTTGATCATCTCAATAGTACTAGGAATAATACCAAATAACGTTGCATTGGTTTATGTCTAAATAGTAATAGTCAAACTAACAAAAATACATGTCTTTAAACAAAATAAGAAGAAGAGATTCTAATGAACTATGAAGGTGGAGGCTGATCATGGTACGTTTTCCAGCTTTGATCCAAGTAATGTAGTCATCTATCTATGGTGTCTAGCCTTTGATTAATAGATTGCAGAGACCCCCTTTGTTTATTTCTACAGCTAATCATTTCTTCCATTAGTTGCTGCCAAGGAGTTGAGCGTCGCCTTAGGGGGGCAGCAGTAGATGGTCCGGCTTGAGTAGATGTCGAAGGCTCGGCATGATATGAAGACTCTTCAACTTCTTCTTGCTACTCTCCTGTTTGTTCTCCTGCTGGCTAGCCCGAAATTTGATCGAGAACATTGGGGTCTTTCAGGTGAATGTGGCGAAGAAGAGTCACGATGATGATATTTATCTTGGGAATAAGCTAAGTTGCCTCTCCTTGGGTGTTGACTTCATAGTGCTCAAATAGCCTAGTCAACAACTTGGGAAATCCAAAACATGTCTCCAAAACTTGAGCTCGCACAATAGTGCGCATATAGCTAATTATGATACTAGGCAAAGGATGTTAGTGTATGCCCTAAAACCAAGTTGGTTTTTGGGATATTTATTACACTTATTTCGTGTTGTACTTATATATGTGGCATTTTCTTTGTCATTTAATACTTGTTATTACTTGTTTATTTGATAAAGTCCATAGAATATTAACTGTGTATAAGAGATTGTAAGAGTTACAAGGATGAGACTCTTATTACACATTAAGTTATATTCTTAAATATCCCTAGTCGTAGTATTAATGAGATTGGACATCATTAATATGGGAAGACTAGCACATACTTTGCCTCTACTTATGGTAAGTAGTAGTTGATCTCGTCAACTATGGCGTGTGACACCTAAGCTGGTACGTGGATGCTTGTTAGAGAACAAGTTCATTGGATTGATCTGCCAAGAGTTACTATTCATAGTGCTAATGAATTATACTCTTAATGGCAATGGTGTAAGTGATCCTTAGACTTGAGATTACCATGGCATCCTGAGTGTGAATTGCTATGCTTTGACTCTATTGCTCGGTGCTCGTAAAAGAGTAGCCCATACGGTAGAGATTGGGTATAGTATGAAGCATGGAAGGATAGTGAGTAATCGATATAGGATTCACCACTCCTTATTATAGGAGAGTATATCCCGGATTGGCCACTTGTTGAAATATGACTTAAAGAATCTTTTGCGCAAAAGTGAAAGTATGACTTGAAAGAGTTTCAAGGTTATACTTTTATGGAAAGTTATATTTCGGGAACAAGAAATTGTTAATTAGTCATTTAAAGAGTGCGCACTACACTCTTAGACTAATTGGGATATAGTGTGGTGAAAGGATATTAATTACACGGTAACATTGTCATTGATAGGTGTAGTCTACCATATGACTTTCCTATTCACTTGGGTGGTCATGATGCATTGCTAGACGCCACTCATGATCTATAAGTGCAAATTAATTAATTAGTGAATTAATGATAAATTAAAGTGTAATTTATCTGGCTCTTAATTAATTAATTAATGAGTTATAATTTGTACTTATTGCCAACGTGAATGGAACCTAATGGGTCACACACAATAAGAACATGGTCTTTGGGTTAAATTGTTATTAAGATAAGTATATGATACTTATGGGGTTAATTTATGTGATAAATTAACTTAAAGGACTTAATTATAAATATTCTAAGTCTTGATGGAAATTAGTTTCCTAAAAGGAATTAAGAAGCTATTTGGTTTCCTTTTGGAATTGGTTTCCTAAAGGAATAGGATTAGCTTAAGGCAAGCTTCCTAAACCTTCTTGGTTTCCAATTGCTCTTGTTTCCTTAAAGACTAGGATACTACATCTATAAATAAGTCCATGCCTTGACTCTTGGTGATATGATGAAACACAACACAAAATCTAGAGAGAGAAAACTTGAGAGCATGAGAGGCGTTTCTCTTCCCTAGAAAAACACCACCTCTCTTCTTCCTAATGGTTAGGGTTTCTTTCTTCTTCTTGTGTTCTTCATGAATCATTCAATGGAGCTAGCACTCAAAAGGCAAGGCAAGCAAGCCCAAAGGTTCCTAAAGATCGTGTTCGTGTGGATACTGTTGGAGGCTCGACACTTGGAGGGCTTTTCATGGTAGATCAACACCTTCATCGAATAGGATCTTGCCTTTTGAAGCATAGAAACCTTCTATGCTTGAGGTATTTGTGCTAAACACCCTTTAATTGTATAGATTACATCAAAGGGATCCATGGCTAAGGTAATAAATTTTTAAATTTTCCGCTGTGTTACTCCCCTTATTAAAAGAGACAGTGGTATCAGAGCCTACTTTGATTATATCTATATGATTTGTGTTTATTTAATTGTCATAAATATGGATGGTTTGTTCTTGATGAAATTTGTCTCAAAATTGTTTTAGAAAAATCAAGAGTTTGATTTTTAAGATAAGTTCTTAATTGTTTAAAAGTGTTTTAAATAATTAAGATGAGTTCTTATGGTTGTATTCAAGGTTTCTAAATTATTTTTTCGTGCTAAAAGGGTTTTAACATGTTTTGATTCAAAAGAGTTTTGAAAAAGACCAAAGAATTTCAAAGATCGTATTTTCTGGACACAAACCGCGCGAAAACTCGCGCGCGTTTTTACCCACGGTTAAAAACTCGTACGTTCTGTCAACAAACCGCGGATGAAACCGCGCAAGGTTTGTCCCACGGTTTGTAAACCGCGGATGAACCCGCGCACGGTTTGTCCCACGGTTTGCTGGCAAAGTTCTAGCGAGATTTTTCCTATTTTTTGGAAAACGCGAATTTTTTGGAATTTTCTCTATAAAACACTTTCCAATTTTAATTGTTAATATTTGGAAAGTTAAATTTTGGAAACCTACACCTTCTATAACTTTATTTTTGAGACAAATAAATTCAAGAATATTAATCTAATTAAATTAGACCATGTGACTTATGACTAGAATTAAATAGAGTAATTTATTTAATTGTTAAATATTATGATGGCATGGTGGATGATTATGGACTATGACCAATGTGATTGAATGGTTGAATTTTTATCAATTTTGATGGTTGGCTTGTATTGGTTTTTAAAATAGGGCCTGCGCGTCCTGCCTTCTCTATTATTCTCATGTAATTCTCTTCTCACCTAACTCCCCTCGAATGTAACTCGAGGTTTCTTAGTCAATACATGTAATGTACATTGTATAGGTTAGAGTTTGGTTTTGATTTTCTAAATTGTTTAGAATAGAATTACATGTGTAATGTACAAAGAAGATGGAGATGGAACCAATGAGCAACCATGGAGGCTCGTCAAGAGTTGAAGACCTCCCAAGGAATGCATCAACGAGTTGATCACATCCCTTAGGAATTTGACCATATATTTTCCTTAAGGCTCGAGGAAAATATCTTAGTAAAGTCTATAATCATCCACGGTTTATTGTGCATGTTTTTATTTTATATGTCGATATATTTTAATTACATGCTATGATGAGACTGTATATTATATAATTAAAATAAAATCCCTCAAATAAAATATTAAGTCACTAGCCTTCCATTATTGTAGTAAAAATCATTGTTTTTGTTAAGTGTTGACTTGTTGGCCCACCGTCAAGGTCATCTTACCTAGAGCATGTTTTTTACTATGAGATATGATCTCCAAATAATGGGTATGACTTAACAAAAATGCTTAACTTGTTGGTCTCCATCAAGGCTATGGTGTTTTTGAGGCGATATTAAGTCAATATATATAAGTTTCCTTCCATTATTATAGCAAAAATGAAGAGTTCCTATTAAGTGTTGACACGTTGGCCTCCGTCAAGGTCACCTTACTCGGAATATGTTCTTGCTATGAGATGTGATCTCTGAATAATGGGTATGACTTAACAAAAATACATAACGAGTTTGGCCTCCGTCAATGTTATGATATTTTTGAGGCATTGTTGGAAAACACATAAGATGTGCATATCAAGAGTTGATACCCAACTATCTAGGAGTCACAAGAGTTGTGATTGATAAAAGTTATCTACCTAATCGAAGTTACCTTTAGGGCATTGGCCTCCGTCAAACCCAAAGTTAATTAGATGGGATCCTAGCCCACTAGGAATCTCCAACGGATTCCCGAATCAATAGATTGAGGGTTATTGATTTGAAGTAAAATAGTGGGAGCAAGCCAAATAAATTCGAAGCCCACATTTTTGGTTTGCAATTATAACATGAAACAAATACTTATACTATCTTTTCATTTGTTGTAGAATGAATGTACACATGAACACACTTATCACCCTATATCTCCATTTATATACGATTTTCTTGGACTAGTGTAAGACTTGAGAATAGTTCTTGAGCACTATGGGCTATGTCCTTGATACCCACTTCCACCTATCCTATAGTGACAATTATAGTTAGGAAATAATGTGCATACAAGATGCATAAAAGATGATAATGATATTACTACTTATATCATAATGTCATCTATAATTCCTAAGCTATAAAAGTAGCACAAATTGATAGATCTTTTTGTCTGTGATTGTGCATCTCAAAGAGTTGTTGATACACAATCTAGGACCATTACCTATGAGATATCTAAGGAGTAATCTGTCAAGGAAGAAAAGGGCACTTTATTGCTTGTTAAAGGAAAGTCCTAGCATGGTCTTGAGAAGACCAAGTAGCTATGACAAAGCTTAAAGGTGTGATCAAAAGGACAAGTCTAAAGGCACATGTTTCCAATTCTATTGGAAAGGGAATTGTAAGGCTCGTTTCAATACTAAGAAGTTGAAGAGGCCAAGTAAAGCTTCTACTTCTAAGTATGTTTATGTTTGAGATAAATTCATCTACTAATTAAGACCATTGGGTATAAGATACTGGATATAGATCCCATATTTGCAAAAATGTGCAAGGTCTTAAAGCATGGTTGATAATAAGGAAAGAGAAAGTCAAACTACGTGTGATGAATGGAGCAAGAGTTGCTACACTCGTTGTAGAGACTTATACACTCTTTACTAACTGGGCTTGTTCTAGAATTTAAAACATTGTTATTATGTGATTCTTACAAAAGAACATGAAATCAATTCACATTAAATGTGAAAAGATTTACCATTTCAAAAGAGAATATATACTGTTCTTTTACGTAATGGTGTTCTTTGTGGTATTAGATCACTAAAACAACGTTTTACAAATCCTAGACCTTGATAAGTCCATTCTCAAACATAGACAAAAACTCTATTTTTGAAACAAATAACCTTCTGGGATTATAGACTTGGTCATGTGAAAGAGAAACGCACTTCCAAATCACAGAATAGTTGTGTACTTGGACTCATTCAATTATGAATCGTTTGAGACATGTGATTCTCATTTACTTTGAAAGATGACCAAAACACCTTTTCTTTGAAAAAGGTGAATGTGCTAGTGATCCTCATAGAACTTTAACATATAGATGTTTTTGGCCCAATGCTGATCCATGCTAGAGGTTGTTTATCATACTTCATCACTTTCATGGATGATCATATGGGATATGATTATGTGTACCATATGATACACGCATCCGTTTCCTTTGAAATGTTCAAAGTCAATAAAGTTGAAGTAAGAAAAACAAGTTGACAAGAGTATTAAAACACTAAATATTTGATCTATTTGGCTAATACTAAATGTCAAGTGTTTCAAAGTAATTAAAGAAGAATGTGATTCTTTCTCAATGGTCTCCACTTAACACACCATTGTTGATGATGTATAAAAGAGGAGAAGTTGTACCCTATGAGATATGGTGCAAACCATAATGAGCCATACTACAATTCCTAACCTCATTTTAGGGGTTCTTGTCTTAGACGCCAACTTCTATACACTCAACCATGTTCCAACAAGTATCTATTTGTGGGGTATCCTTGTGAAAACATTGGACACCACTTCTATAATTCCTTTGAGAAAAATGTTTGTCTCAAGAAATGTCTTTTTCTAGAAAAATAGTTTATTCTTAAAAGAGACAGTGGGAGCAAGATAGAACTTGAAAGGTTCAAGAACCATGAATTGACAAAGATCAAAAGTTGAAACTATAGCTTGTGCCACATCTTAATGAGGCGCAACGGAAGCTCAAAATACACAAAATCTTCAAAATACTGGTAGAGTGCATTATACTCGTGAGAAATATGGATTTCTCACACATGAGAGATATAGACTTCTCATTAGCAAGAGCAATATTGTACTTGTCATATATGATGACAAACCTACTAGTCACGAAGAGGCTTTGTCTAATGTAGACTCCTTGACGTGGCAAGATGCCATAAAATCCAAAATGGATTCCATGTACAAGAACAAGGTGTAGACCTTGCTCAAGTCACCTAATCGGATAAAACCCATAGGATGCAAGTAGGTCTTTATGAGAAAGACTGACATGGATGGTAACGTAGTTGCCTATAAAGCAAGATTAATGGAAAAAGGATTCAATTCAAAGGCTTGGTTTTGAAAGAAACCTTTTCATCAATAGCCATGCTTAAATCCATTTAAGATTTTACTTGCAATAGCTGCTTTTTGGCTATGACAAATGGACATGAAGACTTCATCCCTTAACGGGAATTAAAAGGTATGTATATGACACATCCCTTGGGCCTTCACTTCCATTGATAGTCATTGGGTACGCAAGCTTCAAGGGTCCATTTGTGGATTCTTGCAAGTGTCAAGGTGTTGGAGCATTTGTTTTGATAAGATAATCAAAGAGTTTGGATTTTCTTGAAAACAAAGACACGCTTTGTGTAAATGTAAAGTTGAGTGGGAGCATTGTCATTTTCTTGATACTATATGTGGACGACATATCGTTGATGGAAATAACATACTTTAAAGGTAAAGATATGGTTGTCCAAGAATTTCTTAATAAGGAAGAGGCGATCTCTAATTTGGGAATTAAGATCTATATAGATAGATCCAAGAGGTTGCTTGGTCTCACTAGATCCAAGTACATAGGCAAAAGATGCTAAAGGGTTTATCATAGTGCAATCGAAGAAGGGGTTTTACCTATGTGATAGGATATTACTCTTTTGAGAGACATGTGCCTTTGACACTTGTCGAGATTGAAAGCATTAATAGATCCCGTATGCTTTTACAATGGGTTCTATTTTGTTTGCTACGCTATGTACGAGACCTGATGTCTTCTGACTTTAAGTGTTATGAGCATTTCTGGTGAGTGTCACTAGATGGTTATCAAAGAATATTCTTAAGTACTCTAGAAGCACTAAAAGACTATTCTTGACTATGGAGATTACACTTAAGAAGTGTGGGATTTAAAGATACAAGCTTTTAATCCAATAGGGATGATAAGAAAATCATGAGATGAATTGGTGTTCACGTTGAACTGTAGTGGATAAAAGCGTTTTATGATAGACACTACAACATATTCTACAACAAAGGCGAGTACATGGTAGCTTTAGAAGTTACTATGGATCAAGGGATTCTTTATTGGACAAAGAATAGTTCCCTCCATTGTTTTATGAAAACAATTGTGCCATCGCTTAATCAAGGAACTAAAGTCTCATCCATGATCTTAAAGTGTAGGTTCGTGCCGCCATCTATTTGTAGAAATAGTTTGATACAAATGATGAAAAGATAGAGGAAGTTCCCACAATGTAAATGTCACTAATCCTTTCACCAGATAGAGGAACTAAGCTGGTATGTGGATGCTTGTTAGAGAACAAGTTCATTGGATTGATCTGCCAAGAGTTACTATTCATAGTGCTAATGAATTATACTCTTAATGGCAAATGGTGTAAGTGATCCTTAGACTTGAGATTACCATGGCATCCTGAGTGTGGATTGCTATGCTTTGACTCTATTGCTCGGTGCTCGTAAAAGAGTAGCCCATACGGTAGAGATTGGGTATAGTATGAAGCATGGAAGGATAGTGAGTAATCGATATAGGATTCACCACTCCTTATTATAGGAGAGTATATCCCGGATTGGCCACTTGTTGAAATATGACTTAAAGAATCTTTTGCGCAAAAGTGAAAGTATGACTTGAAAGAGTTTCAAGGTTATACTTTTATGGAAAGTTATATTTCGGGAACAAGAAATTGTTAATTAGTCATTTAAAGAGTGCGCACTACACTCTTAGACTAATTGGGATATAGTGTGGTGAAAGGATATTAATTACACGGTAACATTGTCATTGATAGGTGTAGTCTACCATATGACTTTCCTATTCACTTGGATGGTCATGATACATTGCTAGACGCCACTCATGATCTATAAGTGCAAATTAATTAATTAGTGAATTAATGATAAATTAAAGTGTAAATTTATCTGGCTCTTAATTAATTAATTAATGAGTTATAATTTGTACCTATTGCCAACGTGAATGGAACCTAATGGGTCACACACAATAAGAACATGGTCTTTGGGTTAAATTGTTATTAAGATAAGTATATGATACTTATGGGGTTAATTTATGTGATAAATTAACTTAAAGGACTTAATTATAAATATTCTAAGTCTTGATGGAAATTAGTTTCCTAAAAGGAATTAAGAAGCTATTTGGTTTCCTTTTGGAATTGGTTTCCTAAAGGAATAGGATTAGCTTAAGGCAAGCTTCCTAAACCTTCTTGGTTTCCAATTGCTCTTGTTTCCTTAAAGACTAGGATACTACATCTATAAATAAGTCCATGCCTTGACTCTTGGTGATATGATGAAACACAACACAAAATCTAGAGAGAGAAAACTTGAGAGCATGAGAGGCGTTTCTCTTCCCTAGAAAAACGCCACCTCTCTTCTTCCTAATAGTTAGGGTTTCTTTCTTCTTCTTGTGTTCTTCATGAATCATTCAATGGAGCTAGCACTCAAAAGGCAAGGCAAGCAAGCCCAAAGGTTCCTAAAGATCGTGTTCGTGTGGATACTGTTGGAGGCTCGACACTTGGAGGGCTTTTCATGGTAGATCAACACCTTCATCGAATAGGATCTTGCCTTTTGAAGCATAGAAACCTTCTATGCTTGAGGTATTTGTGCTAAACACCCTTTAATCGTATAGATTACATCAAAGAGATCCATGGCTAAGGTAATAAAATTTTAAATTTTCCGCTGCGTTACTCCCCTTATTACCTTACAAAGGAATCCGACGAAGGTGGTATCCTTGCCCATTAACCATTTTATCAAGGAGATAAACATCGGCATTTCTTACTTCATTTTTGCTACTTTGTTTATGCATTATATTATGAGCAAAAATGTAAATACAAATTGTAAGGTAATAGCATAGGTAATGCAGCAAAAAAATAAAATTTATCACCTTAACCATGGATCTCTTTGACATGTCTATATGATTAACAAGAGGGTTTGCATGAAGATTACCTCAAGCACAGAAGATTTCTATGCTACTAGGCAAAGATCCTTCGAAGAAGAGGTTAGATCTACCACAAAAAACCCTCCAAGCGTAGAGCCTCCAACGATATCCACATGAACAACTTCTTTGGGAACCTTGTAGGCTTGCTTGCTTTGACTTTTGAGTGTTAGCTCCCTTGAATTATTTAAGAACACAAGAAGAAGAAAAACCTAACAATTAGGAAAGAGAGAGAGAGAGACACCTAGAGAGAGAAAGGGGCGTGCTTTATCTTTTTTCAATTTTTCTCTCACTAGTTTTCTTTTTGTGTTGCAATAATAATTCAAGAGTCAAAGTATGAACCTATTTATAGAGGAAGTATTCTAGTCTTTTAGGAAATAAAGCTAATTGGAAACCAGGAAGACTTAGGTAACTTACTTTGAGCTAAACTTTCTCCTTTACGAAATCTATTCCATAAGGAAACCAATTAGTTACTTTATTTCTTTTAGGAAACTAACTTCCTACAAGACTTAGAATATTTATAAATAAGTCCTTTAAGTTAATTTATCTCATATATTAACCCCATAAGTACCTCATACTTATCTTAATTACATTTTAACCCAAAGATTTTGTTCTTCATGTGTGTAATCCATTAGGTTCCATTCACGTTGGCAATAAGTATAAATTATAACTCATTAATTGAGCTAGATAAATTAAACACTTTAATTTATCATTAATTCACTAATTAGTCAATTCATACTTTTAGATCATGAGTGGCGTCTAGCAATGCATCATGACCACCCAAGTGAATAAGAAAGTCATATGGTAGACCATACCCTTCAATGACAATACTACCGTGTAATTAATATCCTTTCACCACACTTTATCCCAATTAGTCTAAAAGTATATTGCATGCTATTAAAATGACTAATTTATATTTTCTTGTTCCAGAAGTACAACTCTCCATGATGTATAATCTTGAAACTACTTCCAAGTTATACTATCACTTCTGCAGAAGATTTATGAGTTAATATTTCCAACAGGTGGCTATAAAGGGATACACTCTCCTATTAAGGAGTGGTGAATCCCATATCGATTACTCACTATCTTTTCATGCTTCAAACTATACCCAATCTCTAACCTATGGGCCACCCTTTTACGGGCTCTGAGGAATAGAGTCAAAGTATAGCAATCCACACTCAAGATACTGTGGTAATCTCAAGTCAAAGGATCACTTACACCATTGCCATTAAGAGTTCAACCATTGGCACTATAGTTGAAACTCTTGGCGGATCAATCCAATGAACTTGTTCTCAAATAAGCATTCACATACTAGCTTAAGTGTCACGCACACCATAGTCAATGAGATCAACTACTACTTGCCATAAGTAGAGGCAAAGTATGTGCTAGTCTATCCACATTAATGATGTCCAATCTCATTAATACTATAACTAGGGATATTTAAGAATATGACTTTATGTATTAGAGTCTCATAATTGTAACCCTTACAATCTCTAATACACAGTCAACATTCTAAGGACTTTATCAATCAAACAAGTAACATGGAAATACAAGTATAGATGATAAAGAAAAATACCACATGGATAAATATAACATAAATAAGTGTAAATACAAAACACCTTAAACCATCTTAGTTTTAGGGCATACACTAACACAAATATGATAAGCATTATCAAATTGTTTGGCAAGTAGGCTGGTCCTTTCATGATCTTCTTGTCGAGTTACCTCATTATGGACTCCGAAGCTCCTTTTTGCTTCTTGAATATCCCAATTTTGGTCTTCCCACTTCAACTCCTTTTTGTAGTCCACATCTATCCCCTCATTTCGACATCGCAACATTTCTACAATTCTGGACATTAGCAATACAATTCTCTTTCCTCGAACTGTGGTATGTTGATATGATGTGCTATGTCCCTCCTTGTCATCCATGTTGGCGTAGAATTCTCGCACTAGGTTGGGAAAGATAAGGTCAAGTAGATTTAGGATTGGTGCTCATCCCATTTGTGTGAATTGCTCACTGATGTGGAAGAATTGATCTACATTGTCATCCGGACTTTTCTCCTTGATTAGTTCTTTATGTATCCGAGCGTTGTACCTTGCTCGTTTTCTAAAGATGTGAAGAGCCTAGTAACAAATTGAGTAGCTTGCTCCTCCTCCTCTAGTTGTGCAATTCGTGCTCTTCCTCGTCTTCGTAACATGTTTATCTAAAGACAAACATGAAAGCTAAGAGTGAACTTCAAGCTTTCAAAAGAGAAAATGCAAAGAGACATTCTATTTTGACAATAAAGCATGAATTTGCAACATAGACTTATGCCAATATAATTTTTCATTGAATCCAAGTTTGATTCCCAACCAAGATATTCATTGCATTAGAAATATCCAATTTAGTATAAAGCATGGTTTAAATAATGCACACAAAATTCTTCACAAAGCATCTTGCAACAAATGGCTTTGTTTTCATGCTTTCATGGCTTCAAATACACAAAGACTTCACATTGGTTCACATTTATGGTTACCTTGCTTGTTGAAGTCCAATAATCATGCATACTATCCTGAACATCCTCACATTTTTCATTTATCTATGTTAGTGTCATTTAGGTCTCTTGAATCACCATTGTTCCAACTAGGTATTCGACGACAATGTAGCTTAATTTAATCATTCCAACTTGTTCAGCAGGTCATTATATGATTGAATTAAGCCTACATGTAATGAAATTGCACTTAGACCATACTACCAATTGGTTTCAAAAATTGCAACTTCAATCAAACATAAGGTAAGAAATAAGGAAGAAATTGCTCCATAAAAGTGTTACACATGTTCAAGTTATTGCCAATAATCATTCTTTATTATCAAAATACACAAAACATGGCAATAAATTCACCTTCAAAATTTTGGGTAAGAAAGTCATGGACAATTGAAAGAGATTAAATTTGGGTTTTATGGTTAGAAACATACCTCAAGTTCTATGCAAATGCTCCAAAGGTGTGTGAGGAGCGAAGATTTGGCCACTAAATGCCTAGATTTAGCACCAAATGGAAAGGGAAAAAATCTAGGTTTTTATGAAGAATCTGCAATTTCCTCTTTTTGTGGCGTTTAGTGTTAATTCTTGCTTAGAACATGTTGCTTAGAGTGTTCTTGGTGAGATTTGCCTACAAATTTGAGGGTAGAATGGGAGGAGATGAAGTTGGGGAGAGGGATTTGAGAGTATTTTGTAGAAAAGGTAAAAGAAAATACTTGTTTGAATCCACTATTGTTTGCCAAAATCTGCAGAAGATCTACAGTTCAGGTTCGCGGATCATTTATCCCACCCGCGGATCGCTACGCCCACAGATCATGGAATCCTCCCAGAATCTTATTCGCAAGTCACGATTCGCGGATGCAGCCCGCGGATCTTGCTGAGCTCCTAGAATCAGATCCGCAAATCAGGGATCCACGGATGCTCATTTTGATTCACACCAGCAGATCTTAACCTACACTTTAGACTGATTTTTACAACACTTTTCTTGCTTAATTTAATCAGTTTTGATTGTTATTTTTGGCAACTAAAGTTTTTAAACATGTAGATGATAAGTAATAAATTTACCTATTTTTGTATAATATTTTATATGTGTTTTTAGTGGTTTTTTAGTATTTGTTATATTAAAAAGGCTCAATATCATTATTTTTCATCAAACAAAGATTTGCTCCAAAATTAGGAGTTTTTGGTCCGAAAATTAGGGTTTTGAGGCAAAATTATTATTTGGAGCAAATTAATGCCCAAGTTTATTTGATTATGCAAGAAATGATGATTAAACACAAGTTGGATCAATTGAAGCTCAAAGAATATCAAATTCAAGGATGATTCAAGTTGTACCAATTTTATCATTTAAGCTTGGAATTTTCGGCAAATATTTTCATCACCAAATTCTACCAAGCAAATTATGGTTCAAACGGTGAAAAAAGGTCTCAAGGGCATGGAACCAAAAATTAAAAAGGGCAAAATGGTAAAAGAGAGTAATCCGTGGATGATGATATGCGGGTTGCCATCCCCGTATTGCATTCACGTATCGGCAGCAACTTGCAGTTTGTTCACACAACTTTTACAGATAATTCCAACGTCCAGCTGCACTTTGGGATGTCCTAGAAGATAACACAAAGTTCAAGGAAGACTTTTGAGCCAAAAGGAATCAAATCTCTTCATGATGTTTCCAACTTGGACAAGGACTTGAGGTAGGGTTTATTCTATAAATACATGCCTTTGTAGTCCTAGAAGATATGCCTAGTTTGATGCTTGAAAAAGCTAGAACTATAGCTTGGTAGGAGGAGCACTCCTTGTAAATACTTAGAGTAGATTTTCTTTCTTAGTTTTGTAGTAGGAAAAATCATATTCTTGTAACAAGACTTTGGAGGAACTACTTTGTATTCAACATGTTTGACGAAATGCAAGGACAAGTTTTGGAGCCAAGTTCATCCAACCAATGAGCAAATCTAACCTTATTCCTTTTAGTTTCGTTCATGCATGCTTGTTTACTTTCATTTATGTGCTTAATATTATCTTTACCATGTTGAACTAAGTTGATTTATACTAGGTTTAAGATGAAATTATGATATGAATTGGTTTATGGCCTATTTATTCTTGTTTATTCATTTACTTGGTCTTTAACACTTGTTGTTGATTAGCTACCAACTTCAAGTCATCTAGTTGTTATTTGACAAAGCGATTTGCATTTAACAATGGAAAGACTAAATGAAACTTATGTTGAATCTCACGAGAGTAGTGATTCACGTAGGTGGATTAAGGATTAAAGTCACAATTCGTGAGTTTAATGAACTAATGCATGTTAGACTTTACCACGAGAGTAGGAAAGCTCATGTATTAGTAGTCTTCCATTCATAGAGAGATCTAGTTTGGAGTATAATTGGAATTGAATCCTAAACTTGAACAAAATCATCTTGGCCATAAGCTTAACATACATATTTAGTGGATTCTTAAGCCTAGTCAACTTTGTTTAACTAGTTTCTTCGTTGCTTGTTTACTTGAAATTGATTTTCCTACCATTTTCATCTCCCCAGAGTTTGATTGTTTAGATAATAAAGCAAGTTAGTAGCTTTGGTAGTTGCTAGTTCACGTTTTCTCGTGAGATCGACCTTAATGCTCATCACAACTACAATTGACCTGTGCACTTGCAGAACGAGTATTAGGTTATAAATTTTATTACTTGTTTGTGTAGTAATTTTAAGTGGATTTATTGCTATATTTTGATATAACATAAACTCACAATTAGTAAACATGTCAACAAACTTTAGAATCATGCCTTAAATTCATCCAAAACATCAGTATACATGAAATGAGAATCAATCAAAGTAGCTCTTTCAAAAAACGTGGAACGTTATTTTTCAATATGAACATGAAATTCAAAGTCTTTGTTTTTCAAGTTTTTGAACAATCCAACATTTCAAACATGTTTCTATTATGAAAATAAAGTTGCTCACATGCTTTTTAGGCATCAAACACATCCAATTACCAAATTAGAATCCCATTCTCAAATAATCTCATATGATGAATAGTGACTAATGAACTCAATAACTCAATTTGATTCTTTGTATGATTTTAACTTCTCAAATACTTGAATTATGTTGCAATTGGTTCAACAAACTTGCTCAAAACCAATTCATGCATCAATTATCGCTAGATTACCTCATGCCAACTATGTTGCTCATGTAACTTTATGCATGAATAGTAAATCATTGGAATAGTAACTTTGCTCTTCAAAGCATCAAATTGGTTTCTTTGTTTCTTTAACCCACACAACCACTTTAAACATATTTCAAATGATAAAACAAAGATGTCTTACCCTTCTAACCACATGAAACTTAAGAGATATGCAATATAGGTATCCAACATTCAAGTTTAGTCATTAATCTCTACACATGGAAATCATTCTTCGCCTTCAACTTCAACTATCAACCAATCAAACAACTAACTTTAAAACTTAATCCAAAACATAAAAATAACATACCACAGCAACTTAAATTACCAAAATCGTTGGGTTGCTTCCCAACAAGTGCTTTAGTTATAATCAAAAGCTTGACTTTCAACCTTTTATTAATCATGATTGGCTTCTCCTAAAGGATAATTTACTCCTTTAGGAATCAATTGACCGACAAGGTAAGGCTTTAATCTTTGACCATTGACCTTGAAGTGTTCTCCATTTTGGTTCACCAATTCAACCGCTCCATAGGGGAATACTTTGGTCACTTCAAAGGGTCCCGACCATCTTGATCTCAACTTCCCTGGAAACAACTTAAGTCTTGAATTAAATAATAAAACTTGTTGACCTACCTCAAATTGCTTGGGATTTATGTGCTTGTCATACCAAAATTTGACCTTTTCTTTGTACATGTTGGCATTTTCATATGAATGGAGCCAAAATTCCTCCAATTCACTTAACTCCAACAGTCTCTTCCTACTTGCAAGATTTAGATCAAGATTAATAGACTTTATGGCCCAATATGACTTATACTCAATTTCAATCGGTAAATGGTACGTTTTTCCAAAAACTAGCCGATATGGAGACATTCCCAACGGTGTTTTGTAGGCCGTTCTATATGCCCATAAAGCATCATCTAGCTTCTTTGCCCAATCTTTTCTTGATTTATTCACTGTTTTCTCCAAGATGAGCTTTAACTCTCAATTGGCTAATTTGGCTTGTCCATTTACTTGAGGATGGTATGGTAATGAAGTCTTGTGCCTGCATCTATACTTCAATAAAAGTGAGTCAACTTGCTTATTGCAAAAATACTTATCTTCATCACTCACTATTGCCTTTGGGATTCCATACCTTGTGAAAATGTTCTTTTTAAGGAATCTAAGTACAACTTTAGCATCGTCAGTAGGTGAAGCAATGGCCTCAACCCATTTGGAAACATAATCAACTGCAACTAAAATGTAATGATTATTAAAAGAACTAGGAAATGGTCCCATAAAGTCAATACCCCAAATATCAAATAATTCAACTTCCATGAATGTAGTAATTGGCATTTCTTGTTTTCTAGAGATATTACCAGTTCTTTGGCATGTATCACACTTCTTTACATATTCTCTAGCACCATGATACATAGAAGGCCAATAAAAGTCCGATTTCCATATTTTAGCTACCGTTTTAGATGTACTAAAGTGTCCTCCGGTTTCTAAATTATGACAATGATATAAAATTCAATTTATTTCATTTTCGGCCACACATCTTCTTATCAAGCCATCCGCACAATGTTTATATAATAATGGTTCAATCCAAAAGTAACTTTTAGCATCATGCATGAACTTTTTCTTTTTGTGATGATTTAAATCTTAAGGTGTTACACCTTCCACTAAATAATTTACAATATTAGCATACCATGGTGATTGTGTAATAGCTATTACCTGTTGCGTCCTAAAAATCGTAAAGTATGGTGGGGTACTAGTGGGGTCATTTACTATCATGCCTCGAAAAGGCAGTTCGGTCTAATGACCCTTTTAGAAAACAAGTTTTGGAAAAAACCATGCATGTGTGTGAAAAATCGAGCTTTTATTGAAAAAGTGTTATTTAAGAAAAATAATAAAAGTAAGGCCGGGACAAAAAGTGTGACAGTTTTGGCCAACTTATTTTGAAAAAGGGTTTTATTTAAAAAAATGGAGTTGCCACTTGGTACTGAGTTAGGGTGTACCAAGTCACCCAAAAAAAAGTTTAACAAAACAAAGTAAAAATTTTTAGGAAAAATATTTAAAAACCCCTTTCCGACTCCGGTCTACGAAAAACGAGAGAAAAAGGCCTAGGAGTAACATTTGAAGAAAGGGAAGGCAAAGCCTTGCGCCTAAGGCACCCTTTCAACCTAGCCGAGGCTAGTTGCGCGGTTTAATCAAAATTTTCTAAATTAACCCTAGATTCTATCACGTTTAAATGTATCTAAATGAATGCAAATCCTAAGTCTATATGTGGGAATCGAGAGGGTCAGAATGTTCTGTCGACGCTTGATCAGGATTATCGCATTAATTGCGAAACCTGAGTCGAGACCTCAAGGGAGTCATGAGTGTGAATGCAAAATGAAATGCAAAAAGAAAAGAAAATAATAATATAGATAATAAGTGGTCGAAGAAAGTGGTATGCAACATAACAGGTGCGAGAGACTAATAACTCATGACTGAATATTCCTACTCACGAAGGGAGAAACGGCATGTATGCCACCGCTTTCCACGTGAGTAGGTGACTATTTCTAGTCGGATCACATAATGACTTGATTTCTAAGTGAAATGCAACCTAAATGTCATGCACTGAATATTTGTTAAAAATAGATAATAGATAATAATAAAATAAAAATATATACAAATCATGCAAAAATGAAAATTTTCTAAATAAATTAGTGTGTGAGATGATATGAAATGCACACGAGTGCACTTAGCACTAAAATGCCCTAAGGGTCTAGTGTTGGACTAGTCCTTTCTAGGGATTCCCACCAGCATTGGACTAGTGGGAAAGCAATAAAGCCACAACTAGCATTGGACTAGTGTGGTGACGGAATAACATAAAACATGAATTAAATAGTAAAGCATAAATTCAAAAGCAAATTAAAGATATAAGGACATATAAGATCACATAGGAGCACATAACATGTGATCATGCTATTCTAGATGCAGAAATCCTAATTAAAAGCGGTAAAGCAAGTAAGCACATGAGCACACAAAAGCAAATAAGCCCTAACTATTACATCGGGGAAATTAGCTACAATTTTAGGAAAAAATTAAAATGCCCTATCTATTACACTTGTTATCTAAATACACAATTTTTACTAAAAATATGAGAAATATTATCTAGCTATTACATTGACTAGCTAAATACAAAAAAAAAACATAGTACATTTTTGCCAAAATAATAAAATTTGAATTTAAATAACATAAAATAAATAAATATGAAAAAAGCATGTAAACTAAGAAATATATGAAGAAACATGCATAAAAATCACATAAAGTCATATTGGGGCACATAAAGATAAAATTAATGAGAAATAGATATACCTCTTTGATGACTCGGTACCAATACTAATCAATATTAACAAACAAATCAAGGAACCTTGATATAAACAAATAAAACCTAAACATGTAAATATTGACAAACTGGGGCAAAAATATAAATTCTATGAAACTAAGGGCTTAAAAACAAATAAAAACAAATCTAGGGGCCAAATAATAAATTCAAGTAAACATGGGGGCATAAGAATATCAATTCCAACAATGTTAAGGAGCCTAATTGACAGAAAATAAAATCTAAAGGGGTCTACATGTAAATAATAGGGACTAAAATGCAAAAGGAAGAAAGATTCACAGGGCATACTAAGAATATTAAAAGAAACAGACACTCAACCTAAATAAATTTTATATGATAAGTCAAAAATATGGCCAAAAAATAAATAAAATAAAATAAAATAATTAAAAACTAATTAAATATCCTTATCATCACAATTAACTAGATGAAGCTAGATCAGTAACTAAATTAATCTAATTAATTAACTAAGTTATTTAACTGAAATTAAATCCCAAACCCAAAACTGAAAACAAAACCAAGCCAGATTAAAAACTAAATCAATTTTAGTGGATTAATTAGTCAACTAAATTAACGGTAAATGAACACAAAAACCAAAATTAATTAACTTAATGAAAATTAATAGAACTCTCCAATTCATCCCCTCTTTTTTTACCCAAACCCACTTTTGGATCATCCAATTCCCACACTCCAAATCCGATTTCTCCCAAAAATTGAATTTTTCTTTCTTGTCTTCTTCAGCTTCTGTCTTCTCCCTCTCTCTCTCTCTCTCTCTCTCTCTCTCTTCAATTTTTCTCTCAACCGAAACCCCCCTTAAGTCCCATTTCTATCCCTCCTTCTAATCTTTTCTCTCTAATTTCCCAGTTTACTTCTTCCCCTCCTCTGGCTTTTTCTTCTCTCTCGGTCTACTCTCTCTCCCGATCTCTATTTGTCCTGGCCTGATCCTCTCTGTTTTCTCTCGTCCCATTTTCTCACTCTTTCTTCTATTCTTTTCTTTTCTGTCTTTATCTGCTCTCTTTTTTCCTCTCCTAATTCCCCCTCGCCTCTCTTTCACTCTTTTTTAGTTCACTCATACGAGCTCTCGTCCTCTTGGCCCTCTTACTGTTCATCTCTTTCTTTCTCTCTGCTCTTACTCCAAAATCGATTGCTCCTTCGAGCAAAGGAGGTGGGGGTGTGGTAGTGGTGGTTGGAGAAGATTGGTGGTGGGAGATTAAGGTGAGTCTGGGTGAAATTGGGATTGTTCGAGGCTGACTGAAGGTGTTGGGGAGTTGATTGGAGGTGAGAGTACTGATGGCAGTTTGATGGGTTTGGGTGGGCAGGTGAATAATTTCGGTGGTGGGGTGTTTGGATTGTGGAATTTCTGGTAGTGGTGGAGTTGCTGGCAATGGTTGTTGATGGTGGCGAAGATGGTCAGTTGGTGAACAAAATGGAAATTTGCTGTGGCTTTGGAACCTGGATTTTACATTCTGTGTGTTACAATGTGTGTGCGTTGAGTGAATTATGTGCAAAACTGGCATGTGATGTGTGTGATTGTATTGCAGGATGATGGCTGTAAACTTGCTTGTGTGACCGGTTGTGTTTTTTGTGTGGTTGAATGGATGAGCCGTGTGTGAGTGTGTTCAATTTGTGATTTGTGCAACTCTGTGTGTGTGTTTTTACTGCCTGTGTGTATGTGTGTTGTTGTGAATTTGGATGGAATGTGTGTAAATCTGCGTGTGGTGGGATTGTGCGAATTTTTCTTCATTTGGGGTGGAGATGAGAAGAGAGTGGCTGGGTTGATTGGTTGTATTTCTGGCTTGGTGATAATGGAAGACGAAGGAGAGGGAGGAACTGATTTGGGTTAGTTGTGGTGTTTAGGCAGTGGGGTTTCTGGATAGTGATTCAGCTGATAATGGCCGAAGGTGGTGGTGGTGACTGATGTGGCTATGGGGGTTGCGGTGAGAGGCTGTGGTTTTTCTTTGTTTTTGCAGGTTTAAAGGATACAGTCTCATGATAGCTTTGGTTATGTTTTTTACAGATTGTGGGGTGGAACTTGGGTAGTTTGGTGGTTGTTGCTATTTTAGTGATTTAAGGTTGTAGATTGAGGACGGCTTGTGGGTTTTGGTTGTTGGTCAGACAGTGGAGCTACTGAAGGTTTGGCCAGGGGGGCTGGGATTGTTACAGGGGAGAGCTCTGTGGCATTTTTAGAGGCTTGGTGGTGATGCAGGATGGAATGGCTGTTGGAAAGAAATTGATGGTGAAAATGGAAAAGGGGATGAAGGTGGAGAAGGAGATTTCAAGAACAAACGAACCAGAAACAAGAACAAAACCCATAAAAATCCAGAAAATCCAGAAACCCAGAAAAGACATAATGATAAAATCAAATCAATAAAATCCAAAAATCATGAAATATCATACTAGATAAAATGAATTAAGCAGCAATTTAAAGCTAAAAATAAAAAGATAAGAAATTACTTGATGAGGATTAGGATTAATGATGGTCTTGAGTGTCTCTCAACCCTTCTTGATGATTGAATGAACAATAAACTGAAAATGATGAACAGTAACAATTAGATGAAGATGGTGGCTGTCTTTTTTTTTTGTGTGAATATGTGTGTTTTGATCTTTTTGGATAAAATCAAAAGTGTTTTTAGGGTTTCTGATTTTTCCTTCTTTTTTTTTTTCTTTTTTTGCTGACTAAAGGGGTATTTATGGGCCACTTGTCTTGGTCACCAAGAATGCTATAAAATAAGAAAAACGCCACCGGCAATAAAAATACTAATTTTATTTTTTAAAAATATTTTTTAATCCCAAAAATTAAAATTAATACAAAGAAATGACAGCAATCTCTAAAATTTTCAAAAAGAATTCAAAGTAGATTTCAAAAACAAAAGCTAGAGCTTAAAGCTGATAAAAACACGCTCGAGGATTTTGCCTCTGGACAACGAAAATACACAAAAAATGGTTATTAGCCTCAAAAAATTATCAAAAATTAAAAATAAGTTTAAAACACTAGAAAATGACTTTATGACTCAAAATTTGACAAAAAATGAATTTAAACTATAAAATGACGATTTTGCCCTTGGACAATGAAAAATCACAGAAAAATAGCTATTAGCCTCAAAAAATTACCAAAAAATTAAAAATAAGCTTAAAACACTAGAAAATGCATTTATGACTCAAAAATTGACGAAAAATGAATTTAATCTGTAAAATGATGATTTTACCCTTGAAAGCAGTATTTACAGAAAAAATAGCAATCGTCTCCGAAAAAATAAAGAAAATTTAGAAACATGCTTAAAGAAATAGAAAAATAAATTTGGGACCTGAAATGAGCTAAAATGGTGTTCGTGAGACGAAATTACCATTTTGCCCTTGTACTGGTAAAATATAAAAAGAATACCAATTAAATTTGAAAAAAATCACAGAAAATTTAAAAATACGTATGAAAGTAAAAATACGAATTTAAACCCCCCAAAACTAATGAAAAAGTATTTACAGATAAAAATTACTATTTTGCCCCCCTAGATTATTGAAAAATTTAAAATTTGGCCCAAAATGCAAAAATGCACCCTAGTGTTTGAAAATAAATGGTGTGTCAAAATTTGGTGTCTACATTACCTATTCGTCCGAAAATCTTCTTTGATTGGGACTTGATTATTGGTAGGGATGTACTCTAATCTTGACAAGTGATCCGCAGCTGCATTTTCGGATCCCTTTTTATCTCTAATGGCCAAATCAAATTCCTACAACAATAAAATCTATCTAATTAATCTTAGTTTGGCATCCTTTTTATTTAACAGGTATTTAAGAGCTCCATGGTCAGTATACAGAATAACTTTGGATCGTATTAGATAAGATCTAAATTTATCTAATGCAAAAATAACTGCTAACAATTCTTTTTCAGTAGTTGCATAGTTAATTTGTGTATCATTCAAAACTTTGCTAGCATAGGAAATAACATGCAACTTTTTGTCCTTTCTTTGTCCTAAGACAGCTCCAACCACAAAGTCACTCGCATCACACATCAATTCAAATAGTAGTGACCGATCCGGTGAAGTAAAAATAGGAGCAGACACCAATTCTTTCTTCAATCTATTAAAAGCATCCAAACACCCATCATCCAAATCAAAAGGGGTTTCTTTGCATAATAAATCACACAATGGCTTTGCTATTTTGGAGAAATCTTTGATGAATCTCCTATAGAAGCCTGCATGTCCTAGAAAACTCCATATCCCTTTAATGTTACTTGGTGGGGGCATTTGTTCAATTGTTTCAATTTTAGCTTTGTCTATTTCAATTCCGTGAGATAAAATTTTATGTCCCAACACTATGCCTTCTCTAACCATGAAATGACACTTTTCTTAATTGATAAAAAGGTTAGTTTCTTCACACCTTTGCAAAATTAATTCAAGATTATGCAAAAAATTATCATAAGAAGATCCAAAAACTAAAAAGTCATCCATGAATATTTCCATAATCTTCTCAATATAATTAGAAAATAATGCTATCATCAAACATTGAAATGTAGCAGGTGCATTACATAAACCAAATGGCATCCTTCTAAATGTAAATGTACCACATGGACACGTAAAAGTTGTCTTTTCTTGGTCTTCGGGTGCAATGGCAATTTGATTATAACCAGAATAACCATCAAGAAAACAATAATGTTAGTGTATGCCCTAAAACCAAGATGGTTTAAGGCTTTTTGTATTTACACTTATTTATGTTATATTTATTCATGTGGTATTTTTCTTTATCATCTATACTTTTATTTCCATGTTGCTTATTTGTTTGATAAAGTCCTTAGGATACTGACTGTGTATTAGAGATTGTAAAGGTTACAATTATGAGACTCTAATATATAAAGTCATATTTTTAAATATCCCTAATCATAATATTAATGAGATTGGACATTATTAATGTGGATAGACTAGCACATACTTTGCCTCTACTTATGGTAAGTAGTAGTTTATCTCATTGATTATGGTGTACGTGACACCTAAGCTAGTATGTAGATGCTTGTTTGAGAACAAGTTCATTGGATTGATCCGCCAAGAGTTTTCAACCACAGTGCCAATGGTTGAACTCTTAGTGGCAATGGTGTAAGTGATCCTTTGATTTGAGATTACCATAGTATCTTGAGTGTGGATTGCTATATTTTGACTCTATTCCTCAGTGCCCGTAAAATGGTAGCCCATAGGTTAGAGATTGGGTATAGTTTGAAGCATGGAAAGATAGTGAGTAATAAATATAGGATTCACCACTCCTTAATAGGAGAGTATATCCCTTTACGACCACTTCTTGAAAATATTAACTCATAAATCATCTACAGAAGTGATAGTATAACTTGGAAGTAATTTCAAGGTTATACATCATGGAGAGTTATATTTCTAAAACAAGAAAATATAAAATAGTCATTTAATAGCATGCACTATACTTTTAGACTAATTGGGATATGGTGTGGTGAAAGGATATTAATTACACGATAACATTGTCATTGATGGGTATGGTCTACCATATGACTTTCCTACTCACTTGGGTGGTCATGATGCATTGCTAGATGCCACTCATGATCTATAAGTGCAAATTAGTTGATTAGTGAATTAATGATAAATTAAAGTGTTTAATTTATCTAGCTCTTAATTAATTAATTAAAGAGTTATAATTTGTTCTTATTGCCAACGTGAATGGAACCTAACGGGTCACACACATAAAGAACAGAATCTTTTGGTTAAAATGTAATTAAGATAAGTATGAGATACTTATGGGGTTAATTTATGAGATGAATTAACTTAAAGGAATTATTTATAAATATTCTAAGTTTTGTAGGAAGTTAATTTCGTAAAAGAAATAAAGTATCTAATTGGTTTTCTTATGGAATAGATTTCCTAAAAGAAAAGGTTTAGCTTAAAGTAAGTTACCTAAACCTTCTTGGTTTCCAATTAGCTTTATTTCCTAAAAGACTAGAATACTTCCTCTATAAATAGGTTCATCCTTTGACTCTTGAATTATTATTGCAACACAAAAGAAAATCTAGTGAGGGAAAAAATTGAAAGAATAGTACGCCACTTTCTCTCTCCACTTTGGCATCATTTTCTCTTTCCTAATTGTTAGGGTTTTGTTCTTCTCTTGTGTTCATAAATAATTCAAGGGAGCTAGTACTCAAAAGTCAAATCAAGAAAGCCTACATGGTTCCCAAAACAGTTGTTCGTGTGGATATCGTTAGAGGCTCTACACTTGGAGGGCTTTTCGTGTTAGATCTAACCTCTTCATCGAAGGATCTTTGCCTAATAGCTTAGAAATCTTCTGTGCTTGAGGTAATCTTTGTGCAAACCCCCTTGTTAGTCATATAGATATGTCAAAGAGATCCTAGTTAAGGTAGTAAATTTTTATTTTTTCGCTGCGTTACCTATGTTATTACCTTTCAAATAATACTCATGGCTTGCTATTCTTTCTACCATTTGATCAAGAAATGGCAAAGAAAAGTGGTCTTTTCTAGTTGCAACATTTAACTTTATATAGTCTATACACACTCTCCAACCGGTTACAATTTGAGATGGCATTTGTTCATCATTTTTACCCGTTATGATAGTCATTCCACCTTTCTTTGGTACAACATGTATAGGACTAATCCAAGTACTATCGGAGATAGAGAAGATGATACCTGCGTCGAGCCATTTAAGAATTTCTTTTCTTACTACCTCTTTCATATTTGGATTGAGTCGCCTTTGCATTTCTACCACCGGTTTGCATTTTTCTTCCAATCTAATGCGGTGCACGCATAAGGAGGGACTAATTCCTTTCAAGTCAGCAATAGTCCATTTAATGGCCATTTTATGCTGCCTTAAAACCTTTAACCATTTCTCAAGCTACTCACGGTCAAGTTTAGCATTAACAATCACAGGTAAAGTTTCATTTTCTCCTAGAAATTCACACTTGAGATGGCTAGGAAGTTGTTTGAGCTCCAATTTTGGCGCTTGTTCAATTGAGGTTAAAAATTCTTTGCTTGGTCCAAGGCCTTCAAAGACTTCTTTTTCTCTTGTATGGCTCTTGAGCGTTCTAACGTGGTGTAGATTAAGTATAGCAAATATGAACAAATACACATAAATCAAGTAATAAAAACCTAATCTCCTAACTTAATCAGCTAGTGCACGGGTCTATTGTAGTACTTGGAGTACTAGGTGTCGAATCCCACGAGAAATCAAATATGTGCAACTACAAAAGTTTTTTCACCAATGTTATTATCTAAACACAATAAAAACAAGATGGATATGGGTTCCCTTCAATAGAATAGGTATATGATTGAGAATGTTTGTAGAATCCAAGCAAAGAAGCCTAGAACACAGAATCCACTAACGAATCATGCATGAATGGCTTACTAATTTTTGTCTTGCCTTGCTTAGAATCCAATTCCATAAGTGTCATAACTAGATCTGATAGGTCCCAAGGTCGGCAAGCTTCCAAGGTGACTGAGGATGTACTTCAAGACTTGGATGGTCCTATGACTAGGTCAAGAGCTAGGAAAATGAAGGATGCTTTGCATGGTCTCATTGTGGACACGCTGGATAATGTGTGCAAGGCAACCAACATGGATCCTTTGTCACGTAGTGTACTTTGCTTATGGGCTGACCAAGGAAGGAAGGATGATTCAAGCATGGGAATGAAGTGCCAAACCTTCTGACCGAACCCGCGCCATGAACCCGCGCCGCGTATAGGTGCCGTGGGTACCATCAGAAGGCTCGTTCGTGAAGTGCTTGAAAGGCCAAACATTTTGACCGTACCCACGCCCCGTACCCGCGCCGCGGATAGGTGCCGGGGGTACCATCAGAAAGTCCGTTTTAGTTGTTTTATGTAATTTTTTTGAGTTGTAATCTGTAGTAGTTGAGGTTAGGTTACAACTAGGGTAACGTAGTTTCTTGGGTTATGTCTTTGTGCCGCCCTATATAAGGGTTTCTTGTGAACAACATTGGATAGAACGTTTATGATATTTTGAGTGAAATTCTCTCCAGAATTTTCTTGGTTCTTTGGTGATTGAGAACCGCCATAGGTCTTATCAAGCTTTGCTTGTGGCGACCATCCAATCTCGCTTAGAGTTTCCTTTCGATTTTGTTCAAGATCTTTAGAGAATTAGGTTTGAACGATTGAACGCGCTCAATTCAGTTCATCTTGGTTTTTCTAGGATCGAGGGCATCTTCAAGGGGAAAAGTTCGAGCAACCTACTCCACTTCAAGGGTTCTTGGAAGATCCATCCAAGGGGTCTTGAGTTCAACGAGTAGTAAGCCTAAAATCCAAGGGTCTTGGTAGTCTTCCGTACGCGCGATCTCATTAATTGGTATCAGAGCCAACTTCTTTGGATTTCCAGGTTCTATCAATCCATTTGTTCCTTTGGAATTGCGGATATATCCCTTTGTTCGTTGTTTCGTGATATTAAGGCAAGAGCTTCGTGCCTAGCCCTAATATTTTGTTTGTTTCGTGCTGTCTTTTTCTTTTCAAATTGTGTTTGCCTACGTTGAATTTTGTTTCTGTCCGTCTTTGACATTCTTAAAATTTCAACCTTTAGTTTTCGTTGTTTCCTTATTAAATTCGTGCTTTAGGGTTTGTTTAGAGTCGTTCTTGGTTGTTTCTCAATCAAGAATTCTAGAGTTGTGTGGTATTTTGTATTTTCTTGACTGTTTTTATTGTTTTCTTGGAATTCTTGTGCAAAAATCTTTCAAAAGAATTGGTTTCTGGGATTTGCCATCCTAGTGTTGAAGATTCTTGAGAAAAAAAAAATGCGTACTGTTTACGTACTGTAGCATCACTGTTCACGGCGGGCTACTGTTCACACTAGGGTTACTGTTCACGGTGGTACTGTTCATCGGAATTCACTGTTCATTCGGTGAATTTTACTTTTTTTTGTTTGATTCTTGTGGGTTATTTGGGTTTTGAATTTAAAAAAAAAAAAGTCTTGCACAAAGAAAAGTCGTGCAACACAGAAGAAAGTGAAAAAGGCGTGCAAGGTGATAAAAGCCAAGCATACGAGCTAAACCAATTAAACTGAAGTATATTTGGCTGGAATACTGTCCTTGTGCAACCGAGTAGACCTGTTGAAACAAATAGATCGTTGGACAGAGAACAACGCCACGTACGAAAGTTTAATTGACTAGGTTCTATTCTTCTTATTCTCAGTGTTTTGTTGGAATATTTTTTTTTTTTGCATAAGTTTGGATATTTTTCTTCCAAAGAACATTAAAAATCAAGAAACATCACACAATTATATCACACATTAGGGTGTCTATATCGTGTCTATTCTTGATTCTTGGTTATTCTTTGTTACTCTCTTGAACAAAACACTCTAAGCATACTTATTTTTTACCTCTACATTTACTCTCACAGATTGGTGTTGCTATAAGCCTTGGTAAGATTGAGTGAGCTGGTTCTTCTCTAAAGGGCCAACAAGAAAATTCATTGAGTGAAAAAAAAAAAAGGCTTAGTGGTGAGCACAAGGAGGGTAAAAGCCAACAAATTTGAGGGAAGCGAGTGCAAACACTAAGGGAGTGATCTACAAATTCTTGTTTATATTGTTTTAACATTTTATTTTGCAGGTTTAAGGTACTATGGCGGAATATTATGATCTTAAAGCCATGATGAGAGGCATGCAAGATAACTTCCAACGCCTCATGGAGCAAATGCAAAGCATGTCCATGAGAATGGACAATGTGGAGCAAGCATCTAGAGCTCGAGGAGATCAATATGATGGTAGAGAAGTTGGTTCCAACACTAGAATGACTCAAAATCCAGCTTATGATGATGATATTGAAGAGGGGTCGGAGTTTGATGAAGTTATTCAACGGAGAGGAAGGAGGGTACCACGTGAGCCTGATGGAAATTTGGGAAGCATTAAGATGAAAATACCTTCATTCCAAGGCAAATTAGACCTTGAGGCATATCTTGAATGGGAGAGAAAGGTGGAACATGTATTTGAGTGTCACAACTACTCCGAGGTAAAGAAAGTGCAACTAGCTGCAGTTGAATTCACCGACTACACAAGTGTTTGGTGGGATCAACTTGTCAAAGATAGGAGGAGGTGTGGAGCTGAACCCTTGAGGACTTGGGTGGAGATGAAAGCCATTATGAAGAAGAGGTTTGTCCCAAGTTATTACTCACGTGACTTACATAGGCGTCTCCAATTCTTGAAGAAAGGATCTATGGGCGTTGACAAGTACTACAAGGAGATGGAAATGCTCATGATCAAAGCGGACATTAGGGAGGATGGAGAGGCTCTTATGTCACGTTTTCTAGCTGGTTTGAACTCAGAAATTGCTGAAATTGTAGAGCTACAACATTATCTAGAGATGGACGACTTGGTGGAAAAAGCAATCAAGGTTGAGAGACAACTGAAAAGCAGGCGTGCTAGAGGGTTTTCAACTACACAAAATCATACTAGTTGGAGAGTTGAACAACCAAAGAAGGGCTTTAGAGGTGCTGAACAATCACATGGTCCTCCAACTCGTGCACCATTGCCTAGGGCTGAACCAACTACAAAGCAAGATCCTAAGGGTAAGCAAATTGTGAAGCCTAGGCAAAGAGAGATTAAACGTTTTAAGTGCCAAGAGTTCGGGCACATAGCTGCTTCTTGTCCAAACAAGCGCACTATGGTTATTTTTGAAGATGGTGAAGTAGCTAGTGTAGCTTCAAGTGAAGATAACGAGGAGATGCCTTCATTGGAGGGAGGATTTGAAGATGAAGATAATCTGTATGGTGGGGATCAAGGTGAAGTCCTTGTCACTAGGCGTGCTCTTAGCATTGCACCTAAGGAGGATGAAGTGGATCTAGAAAGAGATCATATTTTCCACACTAGGTGTACCGTGCAAAACAAGGTATGTAGCATGATTATTGACAGTGGATCTTGTACTAATGTTGCTTCTACTTTGTTTGTAGATAAGTTGGGTCTTGAGACTAAACGCCATCCCAAGCCATACAAATTGCATTGGCTAGCTGAGGTTGGGGACATGAGGGTTACCAAGTAAGTTAGGGTACCATTCTCCATCAACAAGTACAAGGATGAGGTGTGGTGTGATGTAATTCCCATGCAAGTGTGTCACATACTTCTTGGACGTCCTTGGCAATTTGATAGGAGGGTCACTTATGATGGCTACAAGAATAGGTATTCTTTCATGTGGGACAACCGAAGAATCACCTTGGATTCCATCAAACCGTCTGAGGCACACGCGGACCAAGTAAGAATTGCAAAGGAATTCAAGGTAAGGGAGGAACAAAAGTCACAAGCTCGTGGAGAAGTTAAGAAAGGGCTTCAGTTTGGTCATGAGGTTGACCAAAATGGCATAGTAAATGGTGAACAAAATAGGGTTATAAGTGAGAAGAAAGAGAGAACAAAGCAAGTGAATGCTTTTGCTACCAAGAGTGAAATTGCTTCAGCTTTGGAGGCTAAGCAACAACTTCTACTTGTTCTGTATAAAGATGTTCTTCTCTCTTTTGGCGAACTTAATGTTCTTAACCCTAACTTACCTAGTATTGTGGTGTCTCTTTTGCAGGATTTTGAAGACGTATTCCCTGAAGATATACCACATGGATTGCCACCATTAAGAGGGATTGAGCACCAAATCGATTTTGTACCTGGTGCTAGCATACCCAATCGCCCTGCTTATATAGAACAATGAGATCGCGCGTACGGAAGACTACCAAGACCCTTGGACTTTAGGCTTACTACTCGTTGAACTCAAGACCCCTTGGATGGATCTTCCAAGAACCCTTGAAGTGGAGTAGGTTGCTCGAACTTTTCCCCTTGAAGATGCCCTCGATCCTAGAAAAACCAAGATGAACCGAATTGAGCGCGTTCAATCGTTCAAACCTAATTCTCTAAAATCTTGAACAAAACCGAAAGGAAACTCTAAGAGAGATTGGATGGTCGCCACAAGCAAAGCTTGATAAGACCTATGGCGGTTCTCAATCACCATGAACCAAGAAAATTCTGGAGAGAATTTCACTCAAAATATCATAAACGTTCTATCCAATGTTGTTCACAAGAAACCCTTATATAGGGTGGCACAAAGACATAACCCAAGAAACTATGTTACCCTAGTTGTAACCTAACCTCAACTACTACAGATTACAACTCAAAAAAATTACATAAAACAACTAAAATGGACTTTTTGATGGTACCCGCGGCACCTATCCGCGGCGTGGGTACGAGGTGCGGGTATGGTCAGAATGTTTGGCCTTTCAAGCACTTCACGAACAAGCCTTCTGATGGTACCCGCGGCACCTATACGCAGTGCGGGTTCATGGCGCGGGTTCGGTCAGAAGGTTTGGCACTTCATTCCCATGCTTGAATCATCCTTCCTTCCTTGGTCAGCCCATAAGCAAAGTACACTATGTGACAAAGGATCCATGTTGGTTGCCTTGCACACATTATCCAGCGTGTCCACAATGAGACCATGCAAAGCATCCTTCATTTTCCTAGCTCTTGACCTAGTCATAGGACCATCCAAGTCTTGAAATACATCCTCAGTCACCTTGGAAGCTTGCTGACCTTGGGATCTATCATTCCCTCCTTCCTCGAAAGGATTCGTCCTCAAATCACCTACATCAAACAAAGACAAGTCAGAAATATTAAAAGTTGCACTAATGTTTCCATACTCACTAGGTAAATCCACTTTGTAGGCATTGTCCCCAATTCGTTCAAGGATCTGGAAGGGTCCGTCCCCAGTAGGATGCAACTTAGACTTCCTCTGTTGAGGAAATCTTTCCTTCCTCATGTGCACCCAAACCCAATCTCCGGGCTCAAATACGACTTTCACGCGACCCTTGTTTGCTACCTTTGCAAAATGCTCATTCTTTTTCTGCACATTCTCACACACCTTAGCATGAAGATCGCTAACAAATTGAGCTTTCTTTTTACTTTCAAGATCAGTAACTTCATTAGTAGGCAAAGGTAAAATATCTAAAAGAGTTAGGGGATTAAAACCATAAACAACCTCAAAAGGTGAGTAAGATGTAGTGGAATGAACAGTCCTATTATAAGCAAACTCAATGTGTGGTAAACATTTTTCCCAATTCTTTAAGTTCTTTTGAATGATTGCATGCAATAGTGTAGAAAGGGTTCTATTAACTACTTCAGTTTGACCATCGGTTTGTGGATGTGCAACAGTAGAAAACAATAGTTTAGTACCAAGTTTACTCCACAAAGTGCGCCAAAAATGACTCAAAAATTTAACATCTCTATCACTAATAATGCTACGTGGCAAACCATGCAATCTAACAATTTCCTTAAAGAACAAATCAGATATGTAAGTGGCATCATTAGTTTTTGAACATGCAATGAAGTGTGCCATCTTACTAAATCTGTCTACCACAACAAACACACTATCTTTACCACTAGAAGATCTCGGTAATCCCAAAACAAAATCCATAGAAATGTCCACCCAAGGTTGTGAAGGAACGGGTAAAGGTGTATACAAACCATGGGTTTGAACTCGAGACTTTGCTTGTTTGCAAGTAATACATTTAGCACAAATAGATTCAACGTCAACTCGCATGTTAGGCCAAAAGAAATGCTCATGCAACACGTGCAAAGTTTTCTTGACACCAAAATGTCCCATAAGACCACCCCCATGAGTTTCCCTAACCAACAACTCACGCATAGAACACCTAGGTATGCATAATCTATGACCTTTGAATAAAAATCCATCATGCCTAAAGTAATCAAGATGAGCACATTTAGAACATAAAGACCAGATTTTTGAAAAATCTAAATCATGCTCATATAATTCCTTAATACAATCAAAACCAAGCAATTTAGTTTGAAGAGTGGTAATAAGAGTATACCTTCTCGACAATGCATCAGCTACCACATTTTCTTTACCTTGCTTGTACTTGATCATTTATGGAAAGGATTCGATAAACTCCAACCACTTCGCATGTCTTTTGTTGAGCTTGCCTTGAGTCTTCAAAAACTTCAAACTCTCATGGTCAGAGTGAATCACAAACTCTTTGGGAAGGAGATAGTGTTGCCAGGTTTGAAGAGTTCGTACAAGGGCATAGAGCTCCTTATCGTATGTGGGATAATTCAAGGTTGCACCGCTTAGTTTCTCACTAAAGTACGCAATGGGCTTGGAATCCTGCATAAGAACAGCCCCAATACCTACTCCAGAAGCATCACATTCAACCTCGAAAAGCTTGTCAAAATTAGGTAAACACAACAAAGGTGCATTAGTTAACATGTCCTTTAATAAATCAAATGCCTCTTGGTGTTTACTTTCCCACTTAAAAACAGAATTTTTTCTTAACAAGTTCATTAAGAGGTGCAGCAATAGTAGAAAAATTTCGCACAAATCTCCTATAAAAACTTGCTAGACCATGGAAAGACCTAACATCACTAGCACTTTTTGGTGTAGGCCAATCACGTATGGCTTGTACCTTAGACTCATCAACATGTACACCCCTAGAGCTGACAATGAATCGAAGGAACACAATGCTTTCCGTGCAAAATGAACATTTAGCCAAGTTAGCATAAAGATGATGCTCTCGTAATACACATAAAACTTGGTGCAAGTGCTCAACATGATCCTCAAGTGACCTACTATAGACTAGAATGTCATCAAAATAAACCACAACAAATTTACCAATGAACGCCCTAAACACATAGTTCATAAGCCTTATGAATGTACTAGGTGCATTAGTTAAACCAAAAGGCATAACTAACCATTCATACAATCCATACTTGGTCTTAAATGCGGTTTTCCATTCATCACCTACTTTCATTCTAATCTGATAATATCCACTTTTAAGATCAATTTTTGAAAAAATAGTAGAACCATGCAATTCATCAAGCATATCATCTAACCTAGGAATAGGATGACGATACTTCACCGTTATCTTGTTGATGGCTCTACAATCAACACACATGCGCCATGTTCCATCCTTCTTCGGCACCAAAATGACTGTTACGGCACATGGTGACATACTCTCACGAACAAATCCTTTCTCCACAAGTTCATCCACTTGTCTTTGAAGTACATCCTCAGTCACCTTGGAAGCTTGCTGACCTTGGGACCTATAGATTGGGTTTCTTGAAGAGTTTCTTGCTGGATATTGTATCTCGATTAACTAAATCTTGATCTTGATCTTTTTCTAGTTTGAACGAAAATCTTGAGGGGGAGAATATAATCTATCCAATTGTTGTTATTAATAGCCATATCAATTTGGAAGAGAAAAATTAGGAGCTTCATCGGTTAATTTGGAGAGAAATTTTAGGAGGGAAGGGTGCTGTGTAATCTTGGAGACATTTTAGGAGAGAAGCATCTCTTGTTTCCTAAAAAGGAGTTATCCTAAATTTTAGGAGACTAATTGGTTGCAAGAGAAAAAGGAAAGTGTGGTGGTTTTTTTGAATAAGGAAAGTTGATTTCTTGTGTATGATTGTTCCGTTTGGGAGAGTGGTTTTTGTTTTGCACAAGAATATTGTTTCCTTTCAAAAGAACAATAAACAATCAAGATTTTTCAGTCAACAATATCACACATTAGGACTTCTAATTTTGTGTCTTTCTTGAGTCAAATCTTATTTGCACTATTTTCTTGATTTCCTCTTGATCAAAGTCTACTCTAAGCCTTCTCTTTTGTCTACTCTCACCATTAATCTTGCATTTGGGTATCCATTGGTACTTGGTAAGAGTGATTGAGTGGTTCTTTATCAAAGGGCCAATAAGAAAGCACTTTAGAGTGGTAAAAGGCTAAGGGGTGAGCTCATTTGAGGGAAAAAGCCATATACATTGAGTGAAACACGAGTGCTTAAGTGCATATAGTAAGGGAGTGGTGAGGCTATCTTCTTATTAGTTGTTTTCTCTGTCACTAACTTTTCTTGCAGGTTTAAATATGGCTTGGGAACCTATTGTGCTCAAAAGAACGAATCATTTTGATCACAATGTCACATCTCATTCCTCTAAGAGATACATCAATGATCGTGATTATGCTACATATGCTTCAAGAAAAGTAGAAAGGAAGGCACCATCGAAATATTCTCAATCTCATCATTCTTCTAAACAGTCTATCATTGACGATTATGGATATGAGGGTGTTGCTTCAAAGAGGAAGGAAAGACCATTGAATTCTAAACCCTCTAGAAGACAACATCTTGATTCTCCATGGAAAGAGTTGAGGAATGAATGTGAGGATATGGATGAGCTTGTACAGAAGCTTATGGATAAATATAAAGCTCATATGGCTGCTCAAAGAGAAAAGAAAGCTCGTGAAGTTGATTTCATACAACCATTGGGGGTGTCAAGTAAAGCTCATACATCACCATTGGAGGAGTCACACTTGGAACAGCAATTTGAGACCAATATTAAGAAGCCAATGGAGGAGACGTGTGAGATTTTGAAACCACCATGTGGAGTTGATCTTGAAGGACTCTTGGAAACCACAAAGGTTGAAAAGTCACCTTTGGAAACAAAGCCAAAGAATGCACTCGAAGGAGAAAATGAGAGTAATCAAAAAGAAGAGAGACTTCATGAAGATCAAGAGAGAATTGCAAAAGAGTGTCAAGATAGAGAAAGATCATTGAGCACACAATCAAAAGAAAAGAGTGAAGAAAAAGAAGAGTGTGTGTAAGAAAAGAGTGTGAGTATTGAGGGAAAACAAATTGAGTGCAATGTGAAACAAATTGAGTGGGAAAATTCTGAGATAAAAGAAGAAAATAGGGGAGGGGAAGATAGCATAAGTGAGGCAACAAGTGCTGTGATTGTGAAACCAAAACTTCTTGTACCCATGTACAAAGAAGATTGTTTATTCACTAACTCTCTTCACTTTTATTTTCCCAGTGTGTTTGTTCCCTTTGCGTAGAATCATGGAGTAATCCTTCAAGGGAGTAAGTGACAAGCTATATGTTCTCCTAACGTTGTTCACATGCAATCTGATGTTACTCATACAACACATAAAAAGGTGGAAAGAGTTCGAGGGAGAAGTTTGGTGAAGCAAGGACATATTCTAGCAAATTTGTCATCTTGTGCCTTCAATAGCAATTGGTTGCTGGGTTATGTGTTTGATTGGTGGCATGGCGTGCATTGGTATCCAAACATTAGGTTTAAGTGTGTTTTACATCTTAGATTAACCTTGAGTGATTGTGTTTATTTTGTTTTTAGTATGAGTGAGTATGCATTATTGCATGAGTTACATTCTAGTCTCAATGCTTTAGTATCGATTACTTTTGGTAATTTCGTCTTTACTACTTCTATGTATAGTTTAGGTGTTTTGTTTCATGATATATTCTTGCATAGTGAGTCAAACTATTATGGCATACTTCATTTGAACATTGGTAGTATGAATGAGTCTAGTCTTTTGCATGATCATCTTATGCAAGACCTTGTTGAGGATTCACCTATTATGGATTGTGATTTTTATGTTGTGATGAGTTTAGGTGAAATATCTTGTGCTGCCATGTTTAAGTGCTATTTGAGCTTGAATAGGGTTTACAAAGATGGCATGCATGAAGTTGTTTACTATGCTTTGATTAAGCTAGCTTATGCATTTTTGTTTTTGTGGTCTAGTACTTTTGTGTCTTTTTTGCAGTTTGAATCAGCAAGAAATACGCCTTTCATAAAGGGACGATTTTGTGAGGATGGAGTTGGTCAAGTGGTGTTCATCAAAGGCAAAGGATATGGGAAAATTCATAACGCCATCACCATTATTCCTTACTTGATTATTTCATTTTCTTGGTGGCGAAATTTTCTGTCTTTATTTCGTTTAAGTGTTTTTAACATGCATCTTAGTTTTACTTTGTATGTTCATTCTAGTCTAAACAATTGTGTTGTGCATCTAAGATGTGATGATTTAAATGTTGCATTCTGTTTAGGAATTTATTCTTGTTAATTCACTCTATGTCTGATACTTTGAAATTTTTGTTACATGATTCTTCATGTGATATGCGTTCTAGGATTTTCATTGTTCATGGCTTAGTTATTCTTAAGTACCCTATGCATGCTAGTTTTCATTGTTATTCTCAAGCTAAAGCATATATGTGTTTAGACAGTTTAATTACACGTTTAGATTTTGTTAATTGTGATCTTGAGTTTATATTGCATTGTGAGCCTAGTAGGTCTACTTATGCATGTTGTCTAGATATTCTACTAGTTGGTTCTTTTTATTGTGTTCCTATTTTGGAGTATTTTTCTTGTGGTAGTTACATTACTTTGTGTCCCTATGTGTTGGTTCTTCTTCATGTTTTTAGGGATGATTCTCATCAACGTAAATTTATTACTCTAAGACATAAATCTATCTATGCATCTTTGTTACTTATATGTGAGTTTTATAGTGTTAACTCAAGAAACATTGATTTTACGTTTTATTTGTGATGATAATTGCTTAAGTAAGTTCGAGTTTCTTGGGAACATTTATGGTTTACTTTTGCAAGGTGAGCCTACTAACGTAACTAATATTTCCATTGTTACTGATGTTCATTTTCATGATGTAGGCGACGATTCGAGGACGAATCGTTTTGAAGAGGGGGAGTCTGATGTGAGCACGGTTCAGGATGGTTTCCATGGAGATGAGCTGTTCATAACCGAGCTGAGGAAGCCAAGGATCGTCTATCAAGCAACCCTATGTTGGTGCTCAAGAACAAGGAAATTGCATAGATTGATCATGGGTACGCTTACGGATGAAGCTACGTGGGATGACTTTTTACAATTGCCCAGACTTGTTACACTAATTTTGGTCAAGGATGGAGCTTTACTGGAAGATGGATCGTTGGGGAAAGCCATGGTTGACCAAGGGATTGGGCAAAGTATTCAAGTCGCCCAAAAAGATGGAGGAACGCAACTTCTGACCGAGGCCGCGCCCCAGTCCGCGCCGCGGCCTTGCCCACGACCTCCATCAGATTGAGTCCGAATGGTTAAGGGAGAGCAGCAGACGATCTGATCGAGTCCACGCCTAAGGCCGCCCCGCAGCCTTCCCCGCGGCCTCCCACAAAACGTGCAACTTCGTCTTAATTTAGGGTTTCTCTTAGTATTTTAATTATTCCATAGTTGTAATCCGTTCCTAATAGTTAGGCATGATAGACTATGATTAGTGATCGTGCTTATCTAGAGTTTTATTAGTGATTTACTTTCCATATTTTGTAATATGCTTCTAAGCCTATTTAAAGGCTGACTTCGTTCGTTTAATAATAGATTATGAGATTTTGGATCATTATTCACCCTAAAGGTGTGTTCTTGAGAGCTCTTTCAGAGCGCTTTCTTGGTTCTTGGATTAGAACCGTTCTCGGTCTTATCAAGCCTATGCTTGTGGTGACCAAAATACCTACTTAGAGTAATTCTTTCGCGTTTGATCAAGATTCATAGAGCCATAGTTTAGGTGAATGAACTCGCTCATCTCGACCTAAATTAGAACCCTAGGATTCTTCGTTCTTCGTTGAAGAATATTCGAGGCTTTCACTTGGAATCATCAAGCGATCTTGGCCGTTCACAAACCCGCGCGCATCAATTGGTTAGATCTCTTTATGAAATTACAAGATTCTAACTATTCTCATGATGAAACCTTATGAAAAACATGAACTGTATTGATTCACTTAAGCATTCATTATTCTCATATGAACTACTTAAGCATTACTTGTTTATTTTCCATTGTTAAGTGCATCTCTCAATGTCAAATAACAACTAAACGACTTGTTTAAGTGTTAAAGCTTGAACAAGTAAACAAACAAATGCAAGCATAGCAAGTGCAAGTAAATTAAGTCATGTTTATTGATTCATTAGCTTCATCTATGATCTAGATGAATCTTTTAGTTCAACATCGTTAATGAAACAACTAGCAGTTCAACTTCAAAGCAAGAATTCATGAGAACAATTGAAAGTAAAAGAGATAGAGTTTAGGAATTCCTCAACCAATATTGGAATAAACTTCTCTTCTTATTCACCTTCAAAAGTTGCAGTACAAAAATTCTCTTACAATGTTCCTTACTATTCTATTGAAGGATGAAGAGAATTCTATTAATTCTCTACCAAACTAAGTATAAACTAGAGAGTACAACTACTTTTATACTCTAAACTTGCTACAAATGCTTTACAAATGACTTCTATTTATAGACAAATGTTCCTTAAGTCATTTTCCAACTTGCATGAATCATTAATGCCTGGAAATGATGAAGATTTGCTTGGGGATTACAAATGAGCACAAAAGTCTTCATTTATGCTTCCAATGTATTCTCCCACTTGCAAAACTCTATCACCATATGAAAATGTCTGCAAAAACAGCTGGAAGAAGATGCGAGTTGAAGCCCTAGAAAAGTCCAACCGACCTGCGATCCACGGGTGGTGATCCATGGGTAGTTACTCGCAGATCACACCTTCTAGTCCCCACTTGATTTTCTGATGTTGCTGAGTTGGCATCCACATGTGTAGGTATTTTCCAAATATTCCCACACATTTTGAAGAAGAATTGGATTTTTCCATCGTTTTTGCACAATTATCCTGTACGTTGTTCATCCAACCCTAACTCTTTGAATCACCTTTGAATTTGATTTTTCTTTACTCCAATTTATTCAAAATGAGTTTATGTATGATGAACCTGCAATTATACACAAAAATTGTGTATTATTTTGCTCAAGTAAAGATTCTGCCTTAAAAACCCTAATTTTGGTAAAAAAACCTAATTCTTATAAATTGTTGGAAAATGAGTCATTTGTAACAAAAATTATTATAATTATACTAAAATAACACTAAAACATATAATAATATATATAGTAATATTGGTAAATTTATTACTTATCATGTTCAAATAATTTGCAACCTCTTCAATTTCCTCTTTTTCTTCATTGAACTTTCTTGCCAAAGACAAACACAATTCTAAAGGATCATCCCCAAGATAGACTTGTGTGTCCTCTTGGATGGATTCCTCCTCCGTTATAATTGAATAAACTTGATTAGTGAAAGATTTCCATTTCATTCAAATTAAACTCTACTTCCTCATCTCCCACTTGAAATTTGAACTTTCCATTTTTTACATCGATAATAGTACCTGCAGTAGCTAAAAATTATCTGCCAAGGATAATAGGCATAGAAATATCTTCCTCCATATCCAATACTACAAAATCCACAAGAATGTAAAATTTTTGCACTTTGATCAAAACATTCTCTAGAATTCCTAATGGATGTCTGATAGACCTATCTGCTAATTGCAAGGTAATATTAGTGCATTTAATCCTAATTGTCTTGCAACCGATAAAGGAATTAATGAAACACTAGCCCCTAAATCACACAAAGTTTTTGAAAAATCAATCTTACCAATTGTGCACGGAATTGAAAAACTACCCAGATCTTTTAACTTTGGAGGCAACTTATTTTGAATTCTTGCGCTACATTCCTTTGTCAAAGCAATGGTCTCATAATCATGCAACCTTCTCTTTCTTGACATCAAGTCTTTGAGAAATTTTGCATATTTTGGAACTTGCAAAATATAATCTACAAAATGAATGTTAATGTGAAGTTGCTTAAGACCCTTGGCAAACCTTTCAAATTTCTTATCAAGTTTTTCATTTTCCAATCTTTGTGGAAATGGAACCTTAGGTGGAATAGGAAATATTCAATGGTTTCATTTTGTTCCTTTTCCTCAAGTTCTATTCCTTTTTCACTTTCTTCCTCATTTTCTTCAATTTCTCTCTCCTTTTCAACACTTGGTTCATTTAATTCTTTTCTACTTCTTAGGGCAATTGCTTTAATATGTTCTCTAGGATTTTTTTCCGTTTTGCTAGGTAATTCCCCTGGATTCCTAGTGTTCATGTTTTTCATTAAATGCCCTATTTTAAAATCAAGCTCTCTAAATCTTGTTTCTATTTTTCCTTCTGACTTCCTAAACCTCTCGGAATTTTCTACATCATATTTATGAAACCTTTCATGAGTATCATTAACAAAATTTTCCATTACTAATTCCAAAGAAGATTTAGACCTGGAAGTATTAGCACGAGAAGAGAAACTTGGTGGATTTGTTGGTCTTTGTTCTTTCCACCCAAAATTAGGATGATTTCTCCATCCATGGTTTTAAGTATTAGAATAAGGATTACTTTGGGATGGACGATTGTAATGGTTAACATATTGCACTTGCTCATAACTTTCATTTACATCATGATTTCCACCACAAGTAGTACAACATGCGACATTTACATTAGAACTAGAACTAGAATCATTAGAACTAGAATCATTTGACTTGTTAAGCATATTAAAAACGGAATCAACTTTATCACTTAACATACTAATAGTATCAAGTTCGTACGTACCTACAACTCTTTTAGAGTTACCTCTTTCATTGGCCCACTGATAATGATTGGCCACCATATCTTCTATCAGATTTTGGGCTTCCTCAACTTATTTTCCTATAAGTGCTCCACCTGCAGTTGCATCAATATTTATCTTTGTAGGATAGTTAAGTCCATTGTAAAATGTTTGTACAATTAACTAGTCTGGGAGGCCATGGTGAGGGCATCTTCTTAATAGTTCTTTAAATCTTTCCCATGCCTCATATAATGATTCTCACTCACTTTGGGTAAAACTAGTTATGTCCATTCTCAATCGTGCAATTTTCCCTAGTGGGAAGTATTTGTTCAAGAATGCTTGGGATAAATCAGTCCAAGTTGTGAAAATATTAGGTGCATATGAATCAAGCCATTGTTTGCTTTGTCCCTTAGTGAAAATGGAAACAATCTTAGCTTAATTGCATCATCCGTTACTCCATTATATTTAATTTTATCACATATTTGCAAAAAACTAGCCAAGTGTGAGTTAGGATCTTCCATTGCATTACCTCCAAATTGTTCTTGTCTTAGCATTTGAATTAAGGCTGGCTTAAGTTCAAAATTATTAGTATTTACTGGTGGTTGTGCAACGCTTGCTTGTGAATTGGTGTTATCGGGTAAAGCATAATCACGTAAAACTCTAAGATTTACCTCCGTCAAGATGTCTATTGGGGTTCTCATCTCTGAATTATCTCCTATAGTTTCCTCTAGTCTTGCTTGAGCTTGCCTCCTAACTTTCCTTGTGGTTCTTTCGACTTCTGGATCAAATGGCACCAACACCCTCAAGGATCTATGCATGTACTACAAAAACAATGAAGAAAATAACTAACAAAATAAAGAAAAATTAGATTAATAAAGTTATTTTTTACTCTAATATTGCCGTGGTTCCTCGGCAATGGCGCCAAAAACTTGACGTTGAGTTAATTAGGTGTAGAAAATCAAAGTAGTATACTCACAAAAGTTAAGTAATGAAACCTAATCTCCTAACTTTTACCGCAAGTATAGGGTTGCTGTAGTATAGGAAATTAGGGTCAAATCCCGCGAGGAACCAACAAAGTGCAATTACTAGAGTTTTATAACTTTCTTTATTATCTAAGCAATGATTAATTGAACAAAATGACTTTGGTTAGAAATTAATTGATAACTGTCAAAGTGAAGTAATCTTAAGTAGATTTTAATAGAGGTTTTTAGTGTTTTTTATATTAGTTTTTATTTATTTGTGGTGCAATTTCTCTTAATTTTGAGTGGCCAGGTTATTTTAGTATAAAAGTTACTCATATATGTTATTGCTGTGATCTTTCAGGTGGTTGTTGAAGAATCCACACATGGAGTTTTAGAAGTAACCAAAGTGCTTAAATGGATGATTAGAAGTGAAGAAATTGTTTAGAGATGAAGGCCAAAGAGTTGGTGCAAGAGTGAAATTAGAAGCAAGATGGAAGATACCAAGTTGAAGATTCTGACGGAACCCACGGCAGTACCTGCGCCACGGGTACAGTCAGATTGCCCGCTTGTTGAATACGCGGCTGTATCCTCGCCACAGATACAGCCGTGGATTCGGGCCGCTGATGCACACTTTTGAGGCATTTCGAGGATATACTAAAAGGAAAAAAAATGGTACTATTGGGGAACGATTTTTAGTCTTCTTTAGAGAGCTTTTAGGGTAGAAAAATAGAGGAGAAAGGGTTTTTCAAACCCTAGCTCCATAGATCTAGAAAGAGTAGCATAAGATAGATGAGAGTAGAGAGATAACTTTGAAGGAGATCACTTGTACAACTCAAAGGGGAGAATGGCAGCAACTTGTGGTTTCTATGGGCAATAAAGACAATAAGTTTTCTATTTAAATTTCTTGTCTTTGATACCTATGTCAATTGATTGCAAAGGAATTACTTTTATTGCTTTAAATATGAGTACTTATTTTGCATATATAGGGTTTAGATGAACTTGTGATTGTTAGGGATATGGAGTAATTTGTGATATTATGCTATTGAATTACTTTGTTTATTCATTGTTGTGGTTAATTGAATTGTAATTGCTTGATCACCAATTATAATTTCTCAATTACTATTATTCAACGAGAGTTGGTAGTGGTAGTAGAAAAGGAACAATTGAAGTCTAGGTAGTATTTCACACGAGAGTAGTGGTACTCTTAGGTGAGTCTTGATCAATTCATAAGGCTAAATTAACCTACACTATGGTCTCTGCCACGAAAGTAGGAGGGATCTAGTAGGGAGGTAATCACTAGTTTGTCACGAGAGTGAAAGCTAGGTACATTTGGAATTGGGCTCTAGACGAGGTAATGAGATAGTATAGTGGAAGCAATTGCTACTTTCTCTTAGGTCATAAGGGATTCTAAGTCCCAGATACTCTGCTTATCAGTTTCCTCTCAATTTCTACTCTTGCTTTTTTAGGTTCAAGTGTTAACAAGGTAGTTTTAGTTTTAATTGTGTTAATTGGTTGTCTAGATAATAGAGGGAGTTATAAGGGTCTAGTACTTCGTCACCTTTCCTTGTGGGATCGAACCTAGTTCCCTACACTCAATAGCGATTTGTCCTCTTGCAGATATAGGTGAATTAGGCAATTTTAATTTGGTGGGTCAACCGCATCTAGAGTCTTCTCTTAGCCTAATTAAAACCCTACCATTAACTAACAAAGAGAAACTTATAGAAATGCAAGAATTCTTGTAGAAAAATAGTTACGAATGAGGTCTAGGGTAATGAATTCAATAAAGATCAAGATTAAGATGTATAGATTAATAACTTGTCAATTTGAACTTGCCTTGTTTAGGAATGCAATTCCATTTGTATCAAAACTGTTTTCACAATGAATTGATTCAACTCACCTACTACCATGATAAAGTTTCCTTTGCATACATGAATTGCTTCATTATATCCTCATAAGCATAACACTATTTCCATGTGTTAGTACTAAAGCTCAATTATTCATTTTCCATTATTAAGAAGAAACTTAATTGAGTCTTACCAACTAAGATGCCTTGCACGTGGTGGCCATTCAAATACAAAGGTTAATAGTTGACTAATTGAAGAAACAAGAGCAAGAAATGGCAAGTTTAATCAGCTACGAGCCTTAAGATGGATTCATTAGTTTCATCAAAACCATAGAAGTAGAAATTTAGCTCAACATAGTTGTTTCCAAATCACAACATATGAAGTGAAGACAACTAGCCATAGCAATCAAGATGAATGAAAGATACAAAGTAAAAGGAAGCTTATTCAATAAAGAAATGGCTTCAAGAACTTGTATTCCTTCCACAGAAGTTGCTACAAGGGTTTTTGAACAAGGAATTCTCTCAAACTCATAATATCTCTATTATGACAATGAGAATTCTAGCAATTCTTCTACAAACTCTCTAACTTAGCATACCTCAAAATCTTTACAAATGACTTGTATTTATAGTCAAGAATCCTACAAGTCATTTTCCAACTTGCAACTACATTCAATGCATTGGAATGATGAAGATTCTTCTTGATGATCTATCTTGGCATAAAAGTCTTTATTTGTGTTCCCAATGAAATCTTCAACTTGCAGAACCTTGTCTACAACTCAAAATTCTGCAAAAACACTTGGACGATGAAGCAAGTTGCAACAGCAAATAACTGAAAGTTGGCGTTGATCCATAGGTCATGATCCGCGAATGGTGACCCGCAGATCCCAATACTAGGTCCCACCTATGTCAAATTTTGCTGAGTTGTTGTTGCACATGTTCTAGTCCTTTTTTATGCATTTTCATGCATTTTTACTGAACTTTCCAATTTTTCTGATTTTACACAATTAATTTTCTAATAATTCTCCAATTTGTTCAATCCATTTAGTCACCTTGATTTTGATCCTATTTGACTTCCATTGGTCCCAATTGAGATTAAGTGTGATGAATATACAAATATGTAAAAGAATTGTTCATTAAATAATTCAAAATAACAAATTAGGTTCAAAACCCTAATTTTGGGAAAGAAAACCCTAATTTATGAAAACAAGTTATTTGAAGCCAAAATTACTATAATTTTATTAAAAATGCACAAAAAATACATAATATACATGTAATAATATTGGCAAACTTTTCACTTATCACATATCTCCTCAAACGAAGTAAGATTCTTAAATTCTTATATTTCAATTCTTGCATCTATACCAAATTTTGTGTGAATGTTAGTATTTTTGTGGTTGGTATATGAACAAGGATGATCGTTAGTTTTATATTTTGGGCATTTAGTATCTGATTTGGGAATTTGACTTTGAATGATCAATTTTGAAAATTTGGGAGAAAAAAGATTCTAGAATGGGGGTTAGAGTGAGTTTTTATTAGAAGAAGATTCGGGATTTAAGAATCTTCATACTAGAATTTTGGTAGGATTCGGGTTTTGGTTAATAGAATTAATCGGGGGAGTTTGATTCCGTTTTGTCAACCTCGGATTGAAAAGGAAAATGATTTAAGGGAGCTTGAATTTGATTGTGATTGGAGCATGATTTCTTTTGAAGACCCGATTGGAAGATTCCTGGATTGGTGTAATTTATTATTTGATTATGAGGGCTTTTGTTTTGAAAACTAGGGATAGAAAAATTTAGAATACTTTTGGGTCAACAGAATCGGTGGGGGTGGGTCTACTATGCTTTTGTTTATTTGGTTTAATTTTTTCAGTTAGGTTGTTATCTTTATTTCATTGTTTATTATGTCTATTCTCTTCAATTTAGTTATATGATTTGGTCTTGGTTAATTTAGTTTTCTAACTTAGTTTAGGTATTTTCTCAATTGTTTCATTATTATTATTATTATTATTATTATTATTATGAATGATATTCATGCTCTAATCACTATGTTTTTCCAGTGATCATACTTTTGATTTACGCTTCCCCTTAAATTTATTTTTTGTCAATTAGGCCCAATTAATTGCATTTAAGCCTTGGTTAATTGCAATTCTGCCCATTAACATTGCTGGAATTTTTGTTTTTGGCCCCATACTTGTTGAAATTTCATTATTTTGCCCCCTTAGCTTTAATTTACAAATTTTGCCCCCAATTAGCTTACATTTGTGATTTGGTCCTTAATTTTGCTTGAATTTCTATTTTTGTCTCCTTGATTTGTTAAAAATTTGCATCTCCCCCTATTTGTTGAAATTTACTTTGCCATATTTCATATTTTTGGCTTTATTGCTTTAAATAGGGGTACCTTGACTTGTTTGTTCTTTTGATTAGTATTTGTACTGGGTTTCCCATGGAAGGTATTACTGTGACAGCCCCACTTTACCCAGAGGCGCACCAAAGGGCTTAGCGGACTGCCTGCCTAGCTCTCGCCAGGACTCAAGTCAAGCACTCACTCAGAACATCCAAGCATATTTAACCCAAAATAAAATACATTCATATAATGTAACTTAAAGGTACAAGTATCACTAAAAGTTTATATGCCAAAATATACATATTATTTACAATAATAGCCCAAACAGTTTGGCTATCCAAAATAAGTAAAATATTCACTATATCCAAACTTGTCGTTCCTGCTTTAATATTACCGGGAACTTGGGTAAAGGAAAACAAATAAAAGGAATGAGCTATAATAGCCCAGTGAGTGCCCAAGTCATGCAACCATACCAAGAATCCATTATTTCATGGAATAAAAATAATTAACAAAGTATACAAACATCACATGAACAAGTCAATTAACAAGTAGATAATGGCGGATATAGGGCTCAACTATGGGAGCAGGCTCGACCGTAGGAGAAACAAGTACCAATCCTGTAACCATGATGTTAGGACCGAGATAATAGCTCAGGTCCTCGCCAAGGGTCATACCAATATTATCAAGCAAGTACCCTAACCACCATTCACCTTATAACCTCCGTACAGGCTACCACATCCAAGGAGTAATCTCGACCTTGGAGGGCCAACAAGCAAGCAAGAAAGTTCAATCTGGAGTTGGCCTCTTTGAGGATTCACAACTCAAGTGAAAGAACAACACGCCCTAAAATACCCAGCACCTTATATCCTCCCACGCACGACCGGATTGACTAACTGTGAAGTAACGGTGAAGTTAGTCACGGAAGTCTCAAGCACAAATAACACATTGGATCACGAAAGCACGTAACACATTGCGGAATAGATGTGATAAAGTACACATCTTTCCTCAAGCAACACATGTCATAAAATAACAATTACAAGCACAACATAATATTTCATGCATCATGCACACATAGAGACACTCACCTGGAATGCTTAGGAAAATATTTCGTAAAATGGTCGAAACTCGCTTTCAGGTCTTGAAATTCAAAAGAAATAATCTAATGAAAACCCGAATAAAACCCTAAGTAAATTAGTAAGAAAGTTTAGGAAATAACCCAATTATTTTTAGGGTTTAGGTTCTAGGGTTTTTAGAGTTTAGGGTTTTACCCTAGGGTTTAGGGTTTTAGTTTAGGGTTTTCTTGTTCTAGGAAAATTTAATTCGTTTCTAGATCATTTTCTAAAAATTTCTGCACACCAAACTCCTTAAATTTAACATATTCTAGGTTAGAAATTTCATCTATCATTTTCCTTTTTTATTTCTACTGAAATTTCGGCAGCATCTCCCCTTAAAATCGGACTAACCCAAAATTTTTCCTGCAAGAAATCAACCAACCAATCCAATTTCCAACAAGTTCTATAGCTTCCATGTTTAAATCAAACTCAATTTCACTTAAAATTCCACTCAAATTCAAAATTTCAAGTCTATGTTTCTTCAACCAAGCAACATATAATACATGAAATTTCAAAGTTTAAATGCCATCTACTAGTCTATCTAACCAAGAGAACACTTTAATTAACAAGTAAACTTTCATTCAAACTTAAATCTTCAAGTTCTAATATCAAGTATCTAGTATTAAACTTGTACAAAAGGCTAATTAGAACTTGAAATTAATAGCAAAAGTTCATAGTAAATACCTCAATCAAGCTTAGATCTTTGCTTAGGAAGAAGAAGAGCTCACTTTCTATGGTGAAGATTGTCCAAAATTTGGAGAGAAAGCTTCAAGAAAATGAGAGCAAAAGAGAGGAAAAGAGAGAATAGGGAGGGCCGGCCAAGAGAAGAAAGAAAAGAGAAAGAAATAGGCCAAGAAAATAGAAAAGAAATAAAGAGAAAAGTAGGAAAAAGAGTGACCAATTATAGCAAGACAAGAGTCATCCTAGGGTTTATGCTTTTAAGGTAATAGTACTAACTTGGTTAAATTTGATTAGTGAAGATTTTAATCACTTATCACCTAGTAATTAGTGAACTTTATGTCACAAATTTTAAAGCAAAAGAGAGAAGAATAGAGAGAGAGGGGCCGGCCATGAGGAGGGGGAAAAAGACAAGAGAATAAGTGAAATTTTGAGTCATTTTTTTGAACTAAAGCTCAATTAGTCAAAAGGCTTGAAAATGGTAGAATTAGTTAGTCAAAATTAAACACTATTATAAACTAATGGTCCAATGAAATTAATCCAAATTGGGTACTTAGGTGTCCCACTTATTAATGAAGAATCTTATTTACTTAACCTAATTAACTTAAGAAATCTTCCAACTAATAAATCAAGGATTAATACTAAACTCCAAATAAAAGAATTTCTCTTTTAAGTGCATTTTCGATTTTTCCCTTTTTCTTTTTCTTTCTCTATTTTTTTTTCTACTAATGGACATACATGAATTAAATAGTTCTTGTATAAATTTCTAGGGTGTTACAATTACTATTACCCTTATTTCTTGTTAATTTATGTTTATGTGCTCTGATATGCTCCTATGTGATTTTTTATGCATTTTTTTCATCTGTTTCTTATTTTACATACTTTTACATATTTATTTATTTCATGCTATTTCATCTCAATTTTCATTATTCGGCAAAAATATAATCGATGGCTAGATTTTTACTATTTTTGCAAGATTTTGTATTTAGAAAGCCAATGTAATAGCTAGATTACTTTTCTCTCCTATTTTTTACAAATATTTGTGTATTTAGGTAGCAAGTGTAATAGATAGGTCATTTTAATTTTTCTCCCTTAAATTGTAAGTTAAATCCCTTGGTATAATCATCAGGGCTTATTTGTTTTTGTGTGCTTGTATGCTTATATGTTTTACTGCTTTACTTAGGATTTTACATCTAGATATCATGTTTACGTGTTATGTACTCCTACATGCTCTTATATGTCTTTATATGCCTGTTTGCTTTTTTCATTATAGGTTTTACTATTTTAATTCATGTTTTATGTTGTTCTGTCACCGCACTAGTCCAACGCTAGTTGTGGTTTTCTCGCTTCCCCACTAGTCCAACACTAATAGGGATTCCTAGAAAGGGCTAGTCCAACACTAGACCTTTAGGTCATTTTAGTGCTAGTCTCACACATCGTGTGCATTTCATATCATTTCACACACTAAATCTCTTTTCTAAGATTTTTTTTATTCTTGCATGATCATTGTTTATATTTTATTATCTATTATCTTTTTGACAAATATTCAGTGTGTGACATCTAGATTTCATTACACATAGAATCTAGGTCATTTGCTAGACCATGAGGTCATTTTAGTGATAGTTTCACCTGCGTGCATTTCATCGCATTTCACACACTTTCTTTTTTTAGAATTTTCCATATCTTTGCATGATTTTTGATATATTTATATTATTATTACCTATTTTTAGCATTTGACAGTGCATGACATCTAGGTTGCATTTCACTTAGAAGTTAGGTCATTTTGTGTGATACAACTAGAAATAGTCGTCTACTTACATGGGAAGCAGTGGCATAACAGGCTGCTTCCCCTTCCATGAGTAGAAAAAGTTAGTCACGAGTTATTAGTCCCCCTATTGCACAATTTCTGCAAGTATGCAGAATCGTAACAAGTAATATAATGATGAGTAAAGATCGTTCCCATGAGGATTAGTTACTTAGCCACCTATCAATTCGCTTTTATTTGTCTAAGGCTTCCAGTTGAAGTTAAGAAAACTAACAGTGAATTCTGGATTAAAACTGCTTCTAAAACTAAATTAATACCAAATTGACTAAACTAGAATTGCTGAAACAATTAAATCTAGAGAAGAATCAACAACCCACAAAGATTAGGAATTAATACTCATCCACAATGAATTCAATCAATTAATCTATGAATTACCTATGCTTTATTATGACCCAAGTTTTTCCAATAGGTATCAATTAAATTCTCTCGATATTTAATGACTAAACCTTAATTAGATCAATTGAAGAGCAAATTAACCCACTCTCATGGCACTAACCCGTTGGACAATCAACCTAAGAAGGCTAATATGAGTAACTCCTAAGGGTATCTAATTACTTATCACAATCTCTTGCCAATAAGAGATTAGATTGATGATTGTAGATCTATTATGCTACCATCTCTCAATGCGCAACACAACATAAATCATAACCATATTGGCCAAGCATGATTAAGCATTAAGTATAACAATCATCACATAATAAAAGCACGATACACAAATAGATTAATCAAAAGAACATCATGTTTAGAGCATGATGCAAACCACGGTTGCGAGATGCCCAAGACTCCTTGAAGATCCGTGGAAACCAATCCAATCTTCTTGACCCCTTCGTTACTTGTCGAAGAATCCAAGAACAACTTGAATTGGGCGCTTTGAATGCCACCAAAGATCGTTGGTTCTCCTTATGGGATGCAACCTAGACTCCTACCCAACCCGTGGAATAGACCCCTAGTTGACGATCTCACAAGACGAAGAGCAAACCCTTTTGGAAGAACAATCCTAAGCAAAGAAAAGGCTTGATCTTAACAAGTCGATTGTCAAGAACAAGAGTAGTTCTTGTTTCACCAAAGAACTAGGGTAACCCTAATTTGAGAGAAAACTCACGTTTAATTCATTCAATCATGTTTTTCGTTCATTACACCAAAATACCTTATATAAGGTTTACAACTCACTATGCTATTAAAAACTCGTAAAAAACAAACAAATGCATTCGCGATTTCTGATGAAGGCCGCGGGGAAGGCCGTGGCGCGGACTTGGGCGTGGCCTCAATCAGAGGCTTTATTTCACTTCACTTTATTCGAAGTAACATTCTGATGAAGGTCGTGGGGAAGGCCGCGGCGCGGACTTGAGCGCAGCCTTGGTCAGAATGCCTGTCTCGCGTTGGCAGTTTTGAATCAACTCTCTGATGGAGGCCATGGGGAAGGCCGTGGCACGGCCTTAGGTGCGGCCTCGGTCAGAAACTTCAATTCTCCTTCATTTGGCTTGGTTTGACTACCTTGCTCACTTCCCTTGGCGTCAACATCAATCCAAGCATACGTAATCATCCGAACCGGCATGTTCTTAGCCCAAGTAGCTTCTTCTTCCTGCAATTGTGTAAGAAGTCCTTACATAGCTTGTTTCATCCTCTTGGTTCAAAGCCTCATCCTTGGACCTCCTATGCCTTGTAAAGGATTGGCCTTGAATGTGTCCTCACCTTGGCTTCCACGATCCTCATCATTCCCTCCTTCCTCAGAAAGATTCATCCTCAAATCACCTGTATCATACAAGGACAAATCAGCCACATTGAAAGTCGCACTAATATTACCATACTCACCTGGCAGATCAATCTTGTATGCATTATCACCAATCTTCTCAAGGACTTGAAATGGACCATCTCCACGAGGTCCAAGCTTGGACTTCCTTTGCTGAGGGAACCTTTCTTTTCGCATGTGAATCCACACCCAATCTCCTGGTTCGAAAGTCACCTTCATACGTCCCTTGTTTGCTTGCTCAGCATATCGCTCATTTTTCCTTTCTATGTTAGCTCGAACTCTAGCATGCAAATCCTTGACAAACTCTGCCTTTCTCTTACCGTCCAAATCTGCACGCTCACTAGAAGGCAAAGATAAGATATCTAACGGAGTCAAAGGATTAAAACCATAAACAACCTCAAATGGAGAATAAGAAGTAGAAAAATGCACAGCTCTATTATAAGCAAACTCAATATGAGGCAAAAAATTTTACCAATTTTTCAAATTGCGCTGAATGATTGCTCGCAAGACCGTGGTAAGTGTGCGATTGACAACTTCCGTTTGTCCATCTGTTTGAGGATGTGCCACGGTAGAAAACAGCAACTTAGTCCCTAATTTACTCCAGAGAGTACATCAAAAATGGCTTAGGAACTTGACATCCCTATCACTAACAATAGTTCTAGGCAGCCCATGCAAACGCACTACTTCCTTAAAGAACAAATCAGCTATATGAGAGGCATCATTGGTCTTAACACATGCGATAAAATGAGCCATCTTACTAAACCGATCTACCACAACAAAAATTGATGTGATCCTAGGGGTGCATTTAATCTTGAGGCTTGAACATATTTGTGGAGAGCTAGGACTTCTACCAATTGAGTATGGATTAAGAGTTCGATTGGCTCAAGATGAGCTCAAGTCTTGGTTGGTCGTGAAGGGGTCGTTCAAGCCATGTTGCTACCACGAAGGAACTCGTGTTTTTTGGGCCACTCAAGTGGGTAAGTGGAGCATTAAGTTCAGCCATCTAACCTACTCCATTGTTAGATCAACGGAAGAAGCCCAATTACTATGATGAGGAGGCATTTGACTACTTGGGCTTAGAAGCTTTGGATGTCCAGCCCAAGACCAAATTTGGGACTTTATTTTGTTATTTTAGAATTTAGTTTTATTCATTGTTTGGGCTTGCATTATAGTTGCAAGTTGTTTTACGTTTAGTTTCTTTAATTAGTCTATGTTTAGTCTTGAGTAGTTAGGTTAAATTTTAAGTTCTAGAATCATCTATGTCACCCTATAAATAGGGTCTACTGTTCATCCGAATTTTATATGATGATTTTATGATTAATTTTATTGAGAGTTCTCAATTTGAGAGTTTCTTTAGTTCTTTGCTGATTAAGAACTACCCCCTTGATCTTGTTGAGTGAGTCCAAGATCAAAAACCCCCATAGCTTAGAGTTTCTTTTTGGTTTGATCAAGTCTCTAGTGCTGATTCTTGAGTCGTGTTCCTTCCGAAAGAGGTTCGAAGCTATTACTTGAATTTTCAAGCGATTCCACGTACATCCGCGCGTATCAATTGGTATCAGAGCCAGATTCTTGAAATTTCAGGTTTCTAATCCAGGTTTTCCCTTGGAAAATCTTGGATATATCCCTTTGTTTTTGTTGTTTCTTTGTGTCTTTCATTATCTTCTATCTGTGTTCTTCTTTTGTTTTACATCTATCCATCTTTCTTGTTATTTGTCTAGTGCGTTTCTGTTCAGTTCTTTTCTTTCTTCAATCTGTTCGTGTGATATTGTAGCGCTATCGTGTTGTTTTGTGTCTTGTTTCAATCTAGGGTTTGTTTAGAGTCGTTCTTGGTTGCTTCTCAATCAAGAATTCTAGGTTGTGTGGTAATTTTTGTGATTCTTGACTATTTTATTGTTTTCTTGATTATCTTGTGTGAAAACCTTTTAAGAAGAATTAGTTTCTTGGATTTAATGCCCTAGGGTTGAAGATTCTTGGAGGAAAAATCGTTTGTGTGGTGTTTAAATTAGGGTTTGTATGAATTTTTAGGGTTTGTGTTGGTGAGTGCGTGAAAAGAAATTTCCAAAAAAAAAATATATATCGTACTGTTCATCGGGTGTTACTGTTCATCCGAAGATTGTCTAGTTCTATTTGTTTTGTCCTCAAAAAAAAAAAGAAAAAAAAAAGCAAGAAGAGGCAAGCACAAAACATAAAAGCCGTGCATTAAAATTCCTGTTACAAGAGTTTCTTGATAGATTTTGGTTGTTTCTTGGTGTTACCAGGTGTTTCTTGAAAAATAGTGGGCTGCCTTGGTGTTTCTTGAATTTTTGAATCTGTCCAGTGAATTTTACACAATTTTTCACAAATTTTGGACACTTTCTTGAACAATCTTGGGGTTCTTGATAACTTTTTGGGTGATCTTGATTATATTCTTGAAGTTCTTGAACCATAAACTCAAGTTCTTGAAGTTATTCAAATCTGGAAATTAGTTTCTTGAACTTGTTTGTCGATTCTTGGTTAATTTCGAATCTGTCCAGATTTGGGTGGTGATTTCTTGAAGTTTTTGAAAATATTCTTGGACTGATTTGAGGTTCTTGGTATGTTTCTTGAGAATTTTGAAGTGTTTCTTGAAGTTTTTGGGTGTTAAATTAGGTTTCTCACAATTTCTTGGTTGCTGGAAAATTGAAACTTAAGCTTCTTGAGTCAAGTGCATTAGACTCTCGTACCTGCTGTTGTTTCTGGTTTAAAATCAGATTTGGACCAATTTTCTGGAAGTTTTTGGGATGATTTGGTGATAATTTGCTCCAGGTTTCATCATTGGGTTGTTTGGATCAAGTTCTTGAACTTGGTTCTTGATTATTGAAAAATTCTGGTTGCTGGAAATTATAGTGTTTCTTGGTTACGAATTTTCTGAAATTATTCCAGCTTTAATTGGTCTTAAATAAGGCTCATAAAGAGTTGTTTGTGACTGAAATTGAGTAGAAGAGAGACAGGTTTCAAGGTTAAAGTGATTGGAACACTTACTTGTCATAAACTCTTGAAACTTGGTTGAACTTGCTTGCTGGAATTTTGGTGTTTGATCAGTTACGAATTTTCTGATTTGTTCCAGCTTGTTTCTGGTTATAAAAAGGAGTTTTCTAGGGGATTGCTGTCCTTAAATAAGGAAGGAATCCTTGTCCTTAAGGACTAGGATAACAGCTCACACAAGGGAAAAGGAAAGTAAGGGGAGTAGTTTCCATTTTTGCTCAAATCATTGGGACACTTTTTTTTTTGCAAAGCCAAGTGAAGTAAGTTAGAAAACTCTTTTATTTCAGCTATTTGATCATTGGTTGAGCATTCTAACTGCCTGGTCAGAGTCCCTTTGTTTCCTAATTGGTGTGGCTTGCTTCTTTTGTGCATCGTGGTTGGAATTTGCAAGAAACCCTATAGGGGTTAGGGTTTGTACTTGGTGGAGTTTTGTGTGTTTTGCACAAGATTTATATTCTCAGTCAAGAAAGCTTTAAAAATCAAGAAACATCACACAATTATACCACACATTAGGGTTTTTAATTTGTGTTTTCTTGAGTCTAAATCTTGTTTATTCCATTTTTCTTGAACTCTCTTGATCAAAACTCACTCTAAGCTATTCTTTTTGTTATCTATCATAATTACTCTTGTTTTTTATTTCTTGGAGCCTTGATAAGAAAGGTTGAGCTGGTTCTTTCATCAAGGGCATACAAAGAAGCTACTCAAGAGTGGAAAAAGGCTTAGGGGTGAGCTCATTAGAGGGAAAAAGCCAAATACTTTGAGTGATACACGAGAGCTTGAGTGCATATACTAAAAAAAAAAGTGGTAAGGCTATTTTTCTTCTACTATTTTTCTTGTGTTACTAACGATTTTTGCAGGCTATTGAGAACACCATGGGTGACGGAAAAGCTAAGGAAGACAATGAGTTTAAGCTATTCATAAAGGCTATGCAAGAGACACAAAGGCAAAACAATGACAATTTTCAGACCATCATGGAGCAACTACAAAAGGTGTCTCTAAGGGTTGAAAGTATAGAAAATTCCTCTAGAAATCCTGAAGAGTTGCATGACAATACTGGAGTGCGTAGAGCTGCCTCTCATTCTAGGGCTACTAGACATCCGAACTATGATGACGAATGGGGAGCTGAATCTGATTTTGAGGATGAGGTGCCAAGGAGAGGAAGGAGGGTGCAAAATCGTCAAGATGACAACATTGGGAGTATCAAAATGAGTATCCCAGCCTTCCAAGGGAAACTTGATCCCGAAGCTTACATTGAGTGGGAACGCAAGGTGGAAGGAGTTTTTAATTGTCACAATTACTCTGAAGGAAAGAAAGTCCAACTTGCTGCGGTTGAGTTCACGGATTATGCAAGTGTTTGGTGGGACAAACTTCATAAGGATCGTGCTAGGTTTGGAGACGAACCCGTGCGTACATGGAGTGAGATGAAAAAGCTCATGCAGAAAAGGTACATTCCAAGCTACTACATGCGTGATCTTCATTGGAAGCTACAAACTTTGAGGCAAGGTAGTATGTCCGTGGATGAGTACTACAAAGAGATGGAGACTTTAATGATGAGAGCTAACTTGGAGGAAGAAGGTGAAGCTCTGATGGCAAGGTTCATGGGTGGTCTCAATTATGAAGTTAGGGCACGAGTGGAGTTGCAACACTATCTCGACATAAATGATTTGGTGGATATGGCCATCAAGATCGAGAGACAACTCAAAGTCATTAAGCCACGCAATTTTGGCTCATCATCAACTCGGCCTCAATGGGGAGAGCGGGCTATTGAAAGGGGGAAAGAAAGCCGTGGACAAGCTGTCCAAAATGTGAAAACTAAGCCTGAATCATCTTCATCAAAGACTCAAGCAAAGAATAAAGTTGAGCCTACCCAAAGACTAAGTGAAGTGCGTTGTTTTAGATGCCAAGGGTATGGACACTATGCTGCCAATTGTCCAAATAAAAGGGCTATGATGATCTTGGATAATGGGGATGTCGAAAGTGTTTCTTCTAGTGATGGTGAAGAGGAAATGCCACCTCTTGAAGGTAGTTCTGACAGTCAAGAAGGAGACCACTTTGGGGCTGACCATGGTGATCTTTTAGTTACTAGGAGGACATTGAATGTGCAACCTAAGGAAGATGAGGAGAATCTACAAAGGGAGCATATTTTTTATACGCGCTGTACTGTGCTCAACAAGGTATGTAGCTTGATCATTGATAGTGGGTCATGTACTAATGTTGCTAGTACCTTGTTTGTAGATAAGTTGCATTTGGAGACTATGGAGCATCCCAAGCCCTACAAACTTTATTGGCTTGATGATCAAGAAGAAATCAAAGTAACTAGGCGTGTGCTTGTCCCCTTCTCAATAGGCAAGTACAAAGATGAAGTTTGGTGTGATATTGCGCCAATGCAAGCATGCCATGTTCTCTTAGGGCGTCCTTGGCAACATGATAGGAGGGTTTTATATGATGGTCATAAGAACAACTACTCTTTCAGGTGGGAAGGCCGAAAAGTTGTTCTTAACCCCATCCAACCATATGAAGCTCATGCTGATCAAGTTAGGATTGCAAAGGAGTTTCAATTGAGAGATAAGGAGAAGAGTGAACTTGAGGGGAAAAGTGAGGGAAAACTCATTCAAAGTAAAAGTGAGGGGAGTTTTACTTCTGAAAAGGCAAAGAGAGGAAAGAACAAGAGTGTTTTGTTAGCTCGATCAATAACTCTTGTATCTATGTACTCTATAAAACAAGTGTTCTTTGCTAACTCACTTCATAACTCTTTCCCTAGTCTTTTTGTGGTGTTTTTGCAGGTTAATTCACAAGGAAAAATGCCACACTCTTGCTGCCTAGTTGTGGATCGTCCTTTCATAAGCATTGGAGAAGATAAACCCGTGTTGAAGAACTTGATGTCTTGTCCAAATGCCACATTGGATTTGACAATTATGCTGGATTATATTGATTTGTGGCCTAAGTTTTCTTGTCTTAGTTGTTTTAGTTTGCATCTTAGTTCATTCTTGCATGACTATTTTGTTAGTTTAACTTATGGTGTTATGTGTTTAGCATGTTTAGAATCACTTAGTGAAATCTGTCCTAGAGGTTTTCTTATGTTTATTCATCCATCGTTGGACGATTTTCAGATTGTATTAGATGCTTTTTTGTGTCATATTACTTGTTCTAGGGTTCATATATTTGTTCCTACGTTCTGTCCAAAGCATGGTAGTAGTTTTTGTGTTTGCTATGTTATTTTGTGTTATATCCGATTTGTAGGTAGCCATATTAATGATTTTCAGGTTGTTTCTTTTAGAGATTTGACTTCTAAAAATCATTTTTACTATGTGTTAGTATATGCAAAATGTTCTAGTCTTATAGTTTGTGATAATATTTATGTGTTTGTGCTATTTTGTTTAAATTATTCAAGTGAATTAGTTGATGATGTTTTCCGTGTTTTAGGGTTTAATGTGCTTAGTCAATTTGAACCTATTGAACCAGATTTTGATTCTGTTAGTCCATGTTATTTTGAGTCCATTCATGGTTATATGGGTTCTGAAATTCATGTTTTTATTGTTCATCATTCATATATGTCAATTCCTTTTCATGTTTTTAAAGATAGTTTTCATTTAGACATGATCATTATTTTTAGATCACAATTTGTTTTTGCATCATCAATGCATGTTCTTAAGTTCTATCTTGTTTCACCCTTTAAGAACATTGCGTTTTTGGTTCATGTGAGCATTGGAAAATATGTTTTACTTGATTTCATACATGTGTGGTGTATGCTTAATAATTATTCTTGTTCATCTATCAATCCTTTAGTTGCTTATGTTAGTTTATGCAACCTCGCAGATTCGAGGACGAATCTTTTCGAGGGAGGAGGGATTGATGTGATCCTAGGGGTGCATTTAATCTTGAGGCTTGAACATATTTGTGGAGAGCTAGGACTTCTACCCATTGAGTATGGATTAAGAGTTCGATTGGCTCAAGATGAGCTCAAGTCTTGGTTGGTCGTGAAGGGGTCGTTCAAGCCATGTTGCTACCATGAAGGAACTCATGTTTTTTGGGCCACTCAAGTGGGTAAGTGGAGCATTAAGTTCAGCCATCTAACCTACTCCATTGTTGGATCAACGGAAGAAGCCCAATTACTATGATGAGGAGGCATTTGACTACTTGGGCTTAGAAGCTTTGGACGTCCAGCCCAAGACCAAATTTGGGACTTTATTTTGTTATTTTAGAATTTAGTTTTATTCATTGTTTGGGCTTGCATTATAGTTGCAAGTTGTTTTACGTTTAGTTTCTTTAATTAGTCTATGTTTAGTCTTGAGTAGTTAGGTTAAATTTTAAGTTCTAGAATCATCTATGTCACCCTATAAATAGGGTCTACTGTTCATCCGAATTTTATATGATGATTTTATGATTAATTTTATTGAGAGTTCTCAATTTGAGAGTTTCTTTAGTTCTATGCTGATTAAGAACTACCCCCTTGATCTTGTTGAGTGAGTCCAAGATCAAAAACCCCCATAGCTTAGAGTTTCTTTTTGGTTTGATCAAGTCTCTAGTGCTGATTCTTGAGTCGTGTTCCTTCCGAAAGAGGTTCGAAGCTATTACTTGAATTTTCAAGCGATTCCACGTACATCCGCGCGTATCAAAAATACTATCCTTAGCAGATTGAGACCTTGGGAGTCCCAACACGAAATCCATAGAAATATCAACCCAAGGATGGGATGGCACAGGTAAGGGTGTGTGAAGCCCATGTGGTCTAACTCTAGACTTAGCCTGTCTACATGTAATGCATTTGTCACACAATATTTGCACGTCTTTTTTCATGTGAGGCCAGTAAAAATGTTCTTGCAAAATATCTAGAGTTTTTAATACACCAAAATGACCCATTAATCCCCCTCCATGCGACTCACGCACAAGTAATTTACGCAAAGAGCTTACAAGCACACACAATTTATCGTTCTTAAATAGAAAACCTTCATACCTATAATATTCGCCAAAAGACCCTTTTTCACATGCATTCCAAATTGACTCAAATCATGATCAGATCCATACAAGTCTTTCACAAGTTCAAATCCAAGTAATTTGGCATGCAATGAGGTAAGAAGAGTATACCTTCTTGATAATGCATCTACCACTACGTTCTTCTTACCTTGTTTGTATTTGATGACGTATGGGAACGTCTCAATGAACTCTAGCCACTTGGCGTGTCTCTTGTTCAACTTACCTTGGGACTTGAGGAATTTGAGGCTCTCGTGGTCTGAGTGTATGATAAATTCCCTTGGCCAAAGGTAATGTTGCCATGTTTGGAGCGTCCTCACCAAAGCATATAGCTCCTTATCGTAAGTGGGATAGTTAAGTGCTGCTCCTTGAAGCTTCTCGCTAAAATAGGCAATAGGCTTGGAATCCTGCATCAAAACAGCTCCTACACCAATACCACTAGCATCACACTCAATTTCAAAAACTTTATCAAAATTCGGTAGGCTTAACAAAGGTGCATTAGTCAACTTATCTTTCAGCAAATTAAAAGCTCTTTCATGCACACTTTCCCACTTAAATACTACATTTTTAACAAGCTCATTTAAAAGTGCAGCTATCGAAGAGAAATCACGTACAAACCTTCGGTAGAAGCTTGCTAAACCGTGAAAAGATCTTACCTCATTGGCGTTCTTAGGTGTAAGCCACTCCCGAATTGCCTTCACCTTGGATTCATCTACACTTACGCCATTAGTACAAACAACAAACCCAAGAAAAATAATAGAATCCATACAGAAAGAACACTTTTTCATGTTGGCATATAATAGGTACGATCTAAGTACATCAAGAACAGCATGCAAGTGTTTTACATGATCATTCATCGACTTGCTGTAAACCAAAATATCATCAAAATAGACCACAACAAATTTTCCAATGAAAGGGCAGAAAACATGGTTCATTAAATGCATAAAAGTACTAGTAGCATTAGTTAAGCCAAAAGGCATAACTAACCACTCATAAAGGCCGTACTTAGTTTTAAAAGTAGTTTTCCACTCGTCACCTTCTTTCATCCTGATATGATAATAACCACTCTTTAAATCAGTTTTGGAAAATATTTGTGAGCCATACAGTTCATCTAACATATCGTCTAGCCTAGGGATGGGATGACGATACTTTACCGTTATTTTATTGATGGCTCTGTAGTCCACGCACATTTTCCAAGTGCCATCCTTCTTAGGAACTAAAATGACTGGTACTGAACACGGACTCATGCTCTCCCTAACGAACCCTTTCTCCATCAACTCGTCCACTTGTCTCTGTATCTCCTTTGTTTCCTCGGGGTTGGCCTGGTAAGCTGGACAGTTATGAATGCTTGATCCCAGTATGAAGTCGATCTGATGCTCGATGCCTCTAAGTGGTGGTAACCCCTGTGGAACATCTTTGGGGAACAAGTCTTGGAATTCCTGCAACAAAGAAACTACGACACTTGGTACAGAAGGGTCAATGTTGTTAGTAGAAAGGTAAATATCCTTATACATAAGCATAAGGAATGGCTGCCTCGCTATCAGTGCACTCTTGACCTCTCCTTTTTCTGTAAATGCACTCACTTTCTTCTTTTCTTTTGATACATCCTCTCTTTTATTTTTCTCTCTTTTTTTCCTCGACTCTTCTCTCCTTTTTTCTAACTTACCATCTCTTTTGTTTCTCTCCTCACTCACACTTTGTTGCTTTTCTCGCATTTTACATTTCTGGGAGATCCTGGCTTGATCAGTATAAGCCTCAGATGGCCGTAGAGACTTCAGTACATACTCCTTCTTCTTCCAAGTCAATCGATAGGTATTCTTATACCCATCATAAATCACCTTCCTATCAAATTGCCACGGTCAGCCAAACAAAATATGACAAGCATGCATAGGTATGACATCGCACAAGATCTCATCCACATACCCTCCTATGGCAAATGACACCATGACTTGCCTCGTCACTTTAATGTCACCATGATCTATCAACCACTGCAAATAATAGGGCTTGGGATGATTGATGGTAGGTAGCCCCAACTTCTCTACGAACAAGATAGAGGCAACATTCGCGCAGCTACCACTATCCACTATGACATTGCATAACTTATCTAGGACCACACATCTGGTATGGAAGATGTGTTCCCTGTGCATCTCTTCGCTGTCCTCTTTAGGCTGGATACTAAGGGATCTGCGGGTAACCAGTACCGCTCCACTTGGTGGATCAACTGTTAGTGTATGCCCTAAAACCAAGTTAGTTTTTGGGATTTTTATTACGCTTATTTTGTGTTACACTTATATATGTGGCATTTTCTTTGTCATTTAATACTTGTTATTTATATTACTAGTTTATTTGATGAAGTCCATAGAATATTAACTGTGTATAAGAGATTGTAAGAGTTACAATGATGAGACTCTTATTACACATTAAGTTATATTCTTAAATATCCCTAGTCGTAGTATTAATGAGATTGGACATCATTAATATGGGAAGACTAGCACATACTTTGCCTCTACTTATGGTAAGTAGTAGTTGAACTCGTCAACTATGGTGTGCGACACCTAAGCTGGTATGTGGATGCTTGTTAGAGAACAAGTTCATTGGATTGATCCGCCAAGAGTTACTATTCTTAGTGCTTATGAATTATACTCTTAATGGCAATGGTGTAAGTGATCCTTAGACTTGAGATTACCATGGTATCTTGAGTGTGGATTGCTATGCTTTGACTCTATTGCTCGGTGCTCGTAAAAGAGTAGCCCATACGGTAGAGATTGGGTATAGCATGAAGCATGGAAGGATAGTGAGTAATCGATATAGGATTCACCACTCCTTATTATAGGAGAGTATATCCCGAATTGGCCACTTGTTGAAATATGACTTAAAGAATCTTTTGCGCAAAAGTGAAAGTATGACTTGAAAGAGTTTCAAGGTTATACTTTTATGAAAGTTGTATTTCGGGAACAAGAAATCATTAATTAGTCATTTAAAGAGTACGCACTACACTCTTAGACTAATTGGGATATAGTGTGGTGAAAGGATATTAATTACACGATAACATTGTCATTGATAGGTGTAGTCTACCATATGACTTTCCTATTCACTTGGGTGGTCATGATGCATTGCTAGACGCCACTCATGATCTATAAGTGCAAATTAATTAATTAGTGAATTAATGATAAATTAAAGTGTTAATTTATCTGGCTCTTAATTAATTAATTAATGAGTTATATTTTGTACTTATTGCCAACGTGAATGGAACCTAATGGGTCACACACAATAAGAACATGGTCTTTGGGTTAAATTGTTATTAAGATAAGTATATGATACTTATGGGGTTAATTTATGTGATAAATTAACTTAAAGGACTTAATTATAAATATTTTAAGTCTTGATGGAAATTAGTTTCCTAAAAGGAATTAAGAAGCTATTTGGTTTCCTTTTGGAATTGGTTTCCTAAAGGAATAGGATTAGCTTAAGATAAGCTTCCTAAACCTTCTTGGTTTCCAATTGCTCTTATTTCCTTAAAGACTAGGATACTACGTCTATAAATAAGTCCATGCCTTGACTCTTGAAAGATTGATGAAACATAACACAAAATTTAGAGAGAGAAAAATTGAGAGCTTGGTGGCGGTTTTTCTCTCCAAGAAAAACGCCACACCTCCTTCCCTAATTGTTAGGGTTTCAACTTCTTTTTCTTCTTGTGTTCTTCATGAATCATTCAAGGGAGCTAGCACTCAAAAGGCAAGGCAAGCAAGCCCAAAGGTTCCTAAAGATCATGTTCGTGTGGATACCGTTGGAGGCTCGACACTTGGAGGGCTTTTCATGGTAGATCAACACCTTCATCGAATAGGATCTTGCCCTTTGAAGCATAGAAACCTTCTATGCTTGAGGTATTTGTGCTAAACACCCTTTAATCGTATAGATTACATCAAAGAGATCCATGGCTAAGGTAATAAATTTTTAAATTTTCCGCTGCATTACTCCCCTTATTACCTTTCATCAACTTCACTAGGCCCTTCATTTTCATCACCACTGGGCCCCTCAAGTGGTGGCATCTCCTCATCACTGGAGTGCTCACTCTCTACATCCCCATTATCAAGGATAATCATGCTTCTTAGACTAGGACACTGAGAAGAAATGTGCCCATATCCCTGATACTTGTAGCATTTGATATCTCTCTGTCATGGTGGTAGTGCTTCACTTCTGCCTTTGACGGGTTGTTTGGAGGATGGTAACTCGACCTTGCTTTTACTATTAGAGGGCGTGTCATTTCTCTTCCATGGCTCCCTAGGTTTCTGATTGCTCTGTTCAGGCCTCCTCTCACGGGAGTTACTCCATTGGGAACGAGTTTGATTGTTGGAGTAGCCTCGTCCTCTTCTTGATTTGAGTTGCTGCTCAACTTTCTCGGCCTCATCAACCAAGTCTTGAAGCTCAACATAGTTGTGCAATTCCACAACATCAGCAATCTCTGAATTTAGGCATGCAATAAACCTAGCCATGGTGGCCTTCTCATCCTCTTGTACATTAGCCCAGATCATGAGGGTCTCCAACTCCTTAGCATATTCATCTACAGTAGATGAGCCTTGCTTCAATGTCTGAAGCCTTCGGTGTAGATCTCTAGAGTAATGACTCGAGATGAATCTCTTCCTCATGATTGTCTTCGTGGTTGCCCAAGTTCGAATTGGTTCATCTCCACATCTTCTTCTAGACTTCACCAATTGGTCCCACCAAATGCTCGCGTATTCCACAAACTCTACTGCTGCAATTTGTACTTTCTTTTCCTTAGAGTAGTTGTGGACTTCAAACACTTGATCAACCTTCCTTTCCCATTCCAAGTAAGCCTCTAGATTGTTTAGGCCCTTGAAAGGAGGAATGGACATCTTGATGCTTCCCAAATTGTTATCACGATTGGGTTGCTGTAGTGGCACCCTCCTCCCTCGGCGGGAAATAACTTCTTCAGACTCATAACCTTCATCTTCTTCTTCTTCAGGTGCAATTTGTGACACCTTGGTTTTCCCTTTTACAGCTGAAGCAATGTCGTCCATACGAGCATACATACATCTGAACTCATCTTGCATAGCCTTCATAGAGAATTCTAGGCTAGCAAACATTTGCTCACTATGGTCAGACATGATGAGCTTACTTGCAAAAAAATGTTAGCAACAAAAGTAAAACAAATAAAAGAACCTCACTCCCTCACTAAATGTATTCGCTCGTCTCTCGTGTATCACTCTAGATATATAGGCTTTTTCCCGATGCTAATCTCACCCCTTAGCCTTTTACCACTCTTTGAGGTCACACTATAGGCCTTTGGTAAAGAACCTGCTCAATTGGATTTAACAAGACTTACGTTAAATGATCAAGGAGGCTTTAAGAAATAAAAGGAAATTGCTTAGGAAAGAGTAATTTTCAAGAACTTTGAGGAAATCAAACGACACAGAATTGAATGCAAAGATCTCGAAAAGACTTCCTAGTGTGTGGTTCTCTTGGTGAGAGTCTTGATTTTCCAATAGTCTTCCTTTTCAAGATAACAACCAACAACCCCTTATGACAAAGCCCATTCAATCTCACAAGAACTCAAGAAATCCGGGTCAATTAAACTTTCGTACGTGACGTTGTTTTCTGTCCAACAATCTGGATGTTTCACCAGGTCTATTCGGATGCACAAGGACAGTATTCCAGCCAAATATACTTTAGTTTAATTGATTTAGTTCGTGTGCTTGGCTTTTACTCCCTTCAAGCACGCCTCTTCTCTTTTCTCTTTTTTTTTTTTTTAAACAAATCCCAGATAATTCACACTCAATCAACACAAAATAAAACAAAAACAACCAGAATTCGCCAAATGAACAGTGAATCGTTGAATGAATAGAATCGCTACAGTTTCGCTACAGTAGCGTGCTACAGTACGAGAACAGTACTTTCCCTTTTTTTTTTTAACAATTTCAACACCAGAAAGAATAGGAAGCAATTGAGAAATTATTAAGGAAACAGTTGAACCACACAACAAGAAACCTTAGAATTCTTGGTTTAGACAACCAAGAACGACTCTAACAAAAACCCTAATTAGATATCAATAAAAGATAATCAAAGAGGATACGAAAGGAAGAAATCACAAGAATACAATCAAAGACGATTACGAAGATCGAATAACGAGAAAACAAAGAAAAAGGGATATAGCCAAAATTTTGCAAAGGAAATATTTGACTTGGATAACCTGAAAAATTCAAGGAAAACCCTTGGCTCTGATACCCATTGATGAGAACCACGGTCGCGAGATGCCCAAGACTCCTTGAAGATCCATGGGAACCAATCCAATCGTCTTGACCCCTTCGTTACTTGTCGAAGAATCCAAGAACAACTTGAATTGGGTGCTTTGAATGCCACCAAAGATCGTTGGTTCTCCTTATGGGATGCAACCTAGACTCCTACCCAACCCGTGGAATAGACCCCTAGTTGACGATCTCACAAGGCGAAGAGCAAACCCTTTTGGAAGAACAATCCTAAACAAAGAAAAGGCTTGATCTTAACAAGTCGATTGTCAAGAACAAGAGTAGTTCTTGTTTCACCAAAGAACTAGGGTAACCCTAATTTGAGAGAAAACTCACGTTTAATTCATTCAATCATGTTTTTGGTTCATTACAGCAAAATACCTTATATATGGTTTACAACTCACTATGCTATTAAAAACTCATAAAAAACAAACAAACGCATTCACGATTTCTGATGAAGGCTGCAAGGAAGGCCGCAGCGCGGACTTGGGGGCGGCCTCGATCAGAGGCTTTATTTCACTTCACTTCATTCGGAGTAACATTTTGATGAAGGCCGCGGGGAAGGCCGCGGCGCAGACTTGGGTGCGGCCTTGGTCAGAATGCCTGTCTCGGGTTGGCAGTTTCGAATCAACTCTCTGATGGAGGCCGTGGGGAAGGCCGTGGCGCGGCCTTAGGTGCGACCTCGGTCAGAAACTTCAATTCTCCTTCATTTGGCTTGGTTTGAATACCTTGCTCACTTCCCTTGGCGTCAACATCAATCCAAGCATACGTAATCATCCGAACCGGCATGTTCTTAGCCTAAGTAGCTTCTTCTTCCTACAATTGCGTAAGAAGTCCTTGCATAACTTGTTTCATCCTCTTGGTTCGAAGCCTCATCATTGGACCTCCTATGCCTTGTAAAGGATTGGCCTTGAATGTGTCCTCATCTTGGCTTCCACGATCCTCATCAGAGCATTAATCCCTAATAACAAATTTAGCCACTCATGGTCTTACAATCCAAAACAGTAACATCCATACAAACTGAAGAATTCATAAAGAAAAGAGAGAGAAGAATCAAAATATGAAATCTTGAGTTCTTGATCTTCCTCTTGATCTCGTTCTTGATGTTTCTTGTGTTGCAAGGTGTTTTTCTAGGGTTGCTGTTGCTTCTCCTTGATATTTTCGTGTTTCCTAATATTTCTCAGTGTTTTTCTTCCAGAAAATCATGTCTTTGAGTTGTAAAAGGAAAGAAATTGCTAAAATCGTGATTCTGCAGCGATACCTTCTGTTTCGATCAAACAAAATGGTTCGCTCGAAAAAGAATGTTGGAACTTTGACTGTCTTTGTTCTTTCTTGGCACTTTCAATGCCATCCACTTTCCTTCACTTCTTACAAATATGTTCCATTCTCCTAAAATAACTTTCCTCAAATAAAATTACTCTAAAAAGACCAAATTTTCCTAATTAAAACCACGCAATTTACTCTCTAAACACCTATAAATTAGACACACATCAAATACCCCCACACTTAGAGTTTTGCTTGTCCTCCAGCAAACTAGCATGATCATTCAAATTTCAACAATCCAACCAAATTCCATCAACTAAGCCAAGCATCCATCACTTATACTTTTTTTCAAAAATCAATGTCAAGGAGCTTAAGAACTAGGAATGGTCATCAACAAGGATAATCACACATAAATTGACACAAAAACTAAAATAACAATAAGTACTACTTCAAACCTGCTTAGTCCAATAGTTACCAAGTATTGTAAAAACAATTTTGATTGCAAAAGAACCATCGAAGTCCTACAAGTAAGGACTCACACATAAAGCTCTAGGGTGTCAATCTTCAGTTTGTGGGTGCGTTTTACACTCCATCCCACTCAGTTAACATTACTTAAGATGTCATTTAACCTTTTTACATGAATAACTGGCATGGGGCTCATGAAAGGACCCTGTTACTTAGTCAAATCATAGTCTTAAGTGGCTACTAGCACTATTCATAATTTCAACCCATATTTCTAAAGGTCAAAATAAATGGAAGAATTCAACTTTCAAGATCTTTGCGCATTCAGACTTTTTTTTTCTTTTCTTTTTCTAAAAATTTTTTTCTTTCTTTCCTTTTTTTCATTGCACACCCTAATTCTTATAACTCAAATACATCCTCACAAGCTAGACTTCAACATATTCTTTCATAACCAAGTTATTTCGCAATACAAGGTAACTAAGAAGACCAAGAAAATAATGAAGATTCCAACACTAAGAACATTTATGCCAATTATGTGTGATCATCATGTTACTAACTACTCATAGTTCTCAAAGCTAATAAAAAAACTTCATTCAAGAAGCATACTAGTGATAGATACTTCAACCTAATGACGAAATTCAATCGTCATATTTCCATCCAAATAGTCATGTTCATCTACTCAATAACAAGTCAAACACATTCACAATGCTTCATGTCAAAGCCATAAACTAACACAAAAACGTAACAAACAATAACACTAACACATTAATAGCACCAAAAACATGACACAAAACTAAATACTTCAACAATTCATTCCACAAGTTCCTCCCCCCACACTTAAATTCTCACATTTTCCGCAATGGGAGGAACTTTAGATGCCAAATTTTGACACACCATTTATTTTAAACATTGGGGGGCATGTTTGCATTTTTTAGGTCAAATTTTAATTTTTAATAATCTTAGGGGCAAAATAGTAATCTGTAAATATTTTTCTATAAGCTTTTGGGGGTTTTAAATTCATATTTTTACTTTCATGTAAATTTGTTAATTTTTTATGATTTTTCTGGATTTAATTGTTATTCTTTTATATTTTTACCACCACAAGGGCAAAATGGTAATTTCACCTCGCGAACACCATTTTAGCTCATTTTTAGTTCCAAATTTATTTTTCTAATTCTTTAAGCATGTTTCTAAATTTTCTTTATTTTTTAGAGACGATTGCTATTTTTTCTTTGAATTTTCATTGCCCAAGGGCAAAATCGTTATTTTACAGTTTAAATTTATTTTTTGCCAATTTTGATTCATTGATGCATTTCCTAGGGTTTTAAGCTTATTTTTAATTTTTGGTAATTTTTTGAGGTCAATAGCTATTTTTTTGTGAATTTTCATTGTCCAAGGGCAAAATCGTCATTTTACAGTTTAAATTTGTTTTATACCAATTTTGATTCATTGATGCATTTCCTAGGGTTTTAAGCTTATTTTTAATTTTTGGTAATTTTTTGAGGTCAATAGCTATTTTTCTGCGAATTTTCATTGTCCAAGGGCAAATTCGTCATCTTGCAGTTTAAATTCATTTTTTGTCAATTTTTGAGTCATAAATTCATTTCCTAGTGTTTTAAGCTTATTTTTAATTTTTGGTAATTTTTTGAGGCTAATAACTATTTTTCTGTGAATTTTCATTGTCCAACGGCAAAATCATCATTTTATAGTTTAAATTCATTTTTTATCAGTTTTTGAGTCATAAATGCACTTTCTAGTGTTTTAAGCTTATTTTTAATTTTTGGTACTTTTTTTAGGCTAATAGCCATTTTTTGTGTATTTTCGTTGTCCAGGGGTAAAATCGTCATTTCACACATCGAACGCGTTTTTATCAGCTTTAAGCTCTAGCTTTTATTTTTGAAATCTACTTTGAATTCTTTTTGAAAATTTTTAGAGATTGCTATCATTTCTTTGTATTAATTTTTAATTTTTGGGGTTAAAAAATATTTTTTAAATAAAATTAGTATTTTTATTATCGGTGGCGTTTTTGTTATTTTATAGTATTCTTAGTGACCAAGACAACTAGCCTATAAATACCCCTTTAATCAGAAAAAACAAAGAAGAGGAAAAAATTGAAAACCCTACAAACACTTTTGCTTTTGTGCTTTAAGGATCAAAACACATACTGCACAACCAAAAACACACATTAAAACGCCGTTCCCTTTATCCTGGTTACTGTTCATCTTCAAAATCAAGAACGAATCACTGTTCATCATCAGCTGATCTTCAAGTTTCAAAAGGTAATTCTTAATTAGTTTTTCTCTTTGTTTTTATTCATTTTTCTTTTATTTTTTGTATATGTGAATCTGATTAATTGTGCTTATTTGTTTGGAATTTTAGTTAAGCCATTGAATTGTCCTTTTGTTCTTGTTTTTTTTTTTGGATTTTTTGTTGCTGGATTTTCCTTTTGTTTTGTTCCTATTTTTGGGTTTAGTTCTTGATTCTGGGTTTTGTTCTTGGGATTTTTTTTTGGTTCTATTCCTTCCCTCTCCCTCCTTCCACCATTGTTAAAACTAGCAGTCTCATCAATCAACCACTGCAATTTCTCTCTTCCAGGCCAAAACCACCGCCAGTTCTTCCCAGCTCCACCACCCCTTTGCTATATAACTGCTCTGCTCCACCATCCTACTCTCATGAAACAAAGCAAGCTCCACCACCAAACGTCAACCCAAACAGCAATCCCAGCATCGTGTAGCTCCACCCTGCAACGTCCCTCCCTTGTCACCAATCTCATCTCTCCATCACTCCATCTCCATGTCGCGTCCTAAAAAATCGTAAAAGTAAAAGGGTAAAAGGTGGGGTCGTTGACTGTCACGTCTCGAAAAGACGGTCCGGTCTCAATGACCCTTTCAAAAAACTAAAATTTTAGAAAAACCGTGCATGTGTGAGAAAAATCAAATTTTAGTAGAAAAAGTGTATTTTAAGAAAATGGTATTTTAAAAGAGAACAAGGCCAGGACTAAAATGCGACAGGTTTGGCCAAATAATTTTTGAAAAAGGGTTTTACTTAGAAAAATGGAGTCGCCACTTGGTATTGAGTTAAAGTGTACCAAGTCACCCGAAAAATCGTTTAATAAAACAAAAAATAAAAATAAAAATTTTAGAAAAATATTTGAAAACCCTTTTTCGACTCCGGTCTACGAAAAAAACGAGAGAAAAAGGTCCGGGAGTCGCATTTGAAGAAAGGGAAGGTAAAGGCTTATGCCTAAGGTACCCTTTCAACCTAGCCAAGGCTAGTTGCGAGGTTTAATCGAATTTTCCTAAATTAACCCTAAATTCTATCGCGTTTAGATGTGTCTAAATGAATGCAAATCCTAAGTCTAAATGTAAATATCGGGACGGTCGGTATGTTCCGTCAAGGCTTGTTCGGATTTATCGCATTAATTGCGAAACCCGAGTCGAGACCTCGAGGTAGTCATGAGTTGATGCAAAATGAAATGTAGAAAAGAAAAATAATAATAATATATAGTAAGTGATCGAAAGAAAGTGGGTATGCAACATAACGGGTACGGGGGACTAGTATCTCGTGACTGAATATTTCTACTCATGGAGGGAGGAACGGCATGTACGCCACCGCTTCCCACGTGAGTAGGCGACTATTTCTAGTCGGATCACACAAATGTCCTAAAGTTTAAGTGAAATGCAACCTAAATGTCATGCATTTGAAGATGCATTAAAATAAGTAAATAAATAAATAAATAATAATAATAATAATAATCATAATAATAATAAAATCATGCAGAATGCAAAAGAAAACTAAAGTGTGTGAAATGTGAAATGCACACGAATGCATCCTAACACTAAAATGTCCTAAGGGTCTAGCGTTGGACTAGCCCAGTTCTAAAAATTCCACTAGCGTTGGACTAGCGGAAAAAGAATGAAGCCACAACTAGCGTTGGACTAGTGTGGTGACGGAATATCATAAATTATGAATTAAATATTAAAGCATGAATTAAAAGCAATTAAACATATAAAACATATAAGATCACATAGGAGCACATAACACATAAGCATAATATTCTAGATGCAAAAAATCCTAAGGAAAGCGGTAAAAGAAATAAACACGTAAGCACGCAAAAGCAAATAAACCCTAACTATTACACCGGGGGGCTTAATTTACAATTTAAGGGGGGAAAATTAAAATGCCCTATCTATTACACTTTCTATCTAATTACACAATTTTTTCTAAAACATGAGAAAAATAATCGAACTAGTACATTGACTAGCTAAATACAAAATATTATATTTTTATCAAAATAATAATAAAGAAATAATAAGATTTAAAATGAAATCGCGTGAAAGGAATAAATACGCAAAAAGCATGCCAATAGGAAATATGTGAATAAAATGCATAAAAATCACGTAAGGCACATTGGAGCACATAAAAGAGAGATTAATAAGGGATAGAGATACCTCTCGAAGACCCGATACTTAAATACTATAAAAATTAACACACACGTCAATGTATCACGATATAAATCAATAAGGGCTAAAAATATGTAAATAGTTGACAAATTGTGCTAAAAACGTAAAGTCTAGCAACTAAGGGGACTAAAAATAAATTTCCATGAAGCTTAAAAGGTAAAAATTAAAAATATACATAAGTCTAAAGGGTAGAGGTGCAATTAAAGTGAAACGGGGGACAAAGCATAAATATTCTCTTTGATGACCAAAACAATAAAATAATAAAAATGCAAAGTAAATTAACCTTGAATCAATCACAATTCAGTTAACTAAAATGAATACTTTATCCAAAAGCTAACTTAAATCAAAACAACATGAACAGCTAAAGAATTGAACCAAGTTAAAGAACTAAACTCTAAAAATTAATTCCAACTCCCAATCGGCTTTAAGGCCGAAAGCAATGAAAAAACATTAAAAAACTAAAACCACCAGTTACTCAAATGAAGAAAAACAACAAAAACTAATTAAGACTCCTCCCTCACAATTCGGTTACTATTCAACCGAAGAAAACAAAATCCCGAATCCTTCGGCTGCCCCAAATCGTTTTCCTTCCAGATTAATTTTACCCATGGACTTCTAGAGCTCTGGGATCAGATTCTCAACAGAATCAATACCACCAAAATTCTAATCAGGTTTTCAATAATCCAAAGAAAAATCAAATCAAATTTCTAAATCTCTCGTCATCCTCGTTCTTCCAAATTGAAACTTCAAATTCCCAAAAAAAATCAATTCCTTAAATTAAAAATCAAACATCTCAAATCCCTCAAACCCATATATAATACATCAAAATCTCTGCACAATTTCATCCATTCCATGCAAAATAACTAGGGGATTGAGAAAAAAAAAAAAAAAAAAGAGCCGAAAGATCACCTGGTTTGGGGACGGTGGAATGATGATTTGGCTGCTACCAGGGGGCCAATGTGATGTAGATGGAGGCTTGGGTGGTGGAATTTGATGGTTTATGGTGGAACAGGGGAGGCGTGGTTTTGATTGCTGGTTCAATTTGAAAGCTTCGGTGAGCTTTCTGTGAGGATTAGGCATCGCTACTGGTAGGTAATTTTGATTCAGAGTTGCCATGGTGGTAGCTCCGATGGAGGTCGCTGTCTTGGTGGTGATAGAGGAGGTGGAAGAGCTTTCGGAGCTGCGATTTAGGCTGTTTTTGGTACTGATTATGAAGGCTGTTGGGGCTGTTTTTGGGACTGATTTGACTGCAATTTAGGTGATTTTTGCAGTTGCTTTTGGGCTGTTTGGCGGCTGGATTTGGGGCTGATTTTCTGGGAAATTTTTGCAGGTTTTTGGGCTATAATGGCAGCATTTTGGTGGCTGTTTTTCCACTGCAAATTAGGTGATTTTCGCAGTATTTTTGGCTGGTTTTGCAGATGTTATAAGGCTGTAATTGTGGCAGTTTTGTGGGCATTTTTGAGCTGCAATTTTTGCAATGATTTTGCAGGATTTTTGGCTAGTTTTGTAGGTGTTTGGTGGTGGTTTGAGCAGAATTTTTGCGCTGGTTTTGAAAGGCAATCTTTTCATGGTGGTGTAGTGTGTTGTGTGAATTGTGTGTTGCTGACTGTGTGTGGAACTGTGCAAATGAACTGTGTGTTTGATGGTTGGAGATGGAGACTGAATTTTGTTTCTGTTGGTGGAAGGAGGACGGGGGCAAAGAGAGAGAGACGGTGGGAGAAGAAAAACAGAAGAACTAACACAAATCCAGAATAAAATTGCAGAAAGAAATTCAACAATAAAACTTAACCAAAATTCTAAGTAATTAATACAATAATCAGAATTACACCATAAAAATGAATCGAAACAAAGAGGAAAAGTTGAGAAATTACCTTTTTGAAGCTTGAAACTGATCTGATGATGGATGAACAGTGATTCGCTCTTGGAGGAGACGATGAACAGTGGAAACCTTGGGAAATAATCGGCAAGTGTGTGTTTTTTTAGGTGAAATGGTATGTGGTTTGATCTCAATAGATGAAAAAGGTGTGTGTTTAGGGTTTTGCAATTTTTTTTCTTAAATCCTTAAGAGGAGTATTTATACTGCACAAGTCTTTAAGAAAGGGCTAAAAGATCAAAATGCCCTTGACTACAAAAATTATAGTTTTATCTTTGAAAATCTATTTTCTCTTACAAAAGATAATAATAAAATTAAGAAAAATGTAAATAACAAATTTGTTAATAAAAATTCACCCTAAAAAAGTTAGAAACTTAGTGCTTAAAATCTAAAAACGAATTTGGAACCCAAAAATTGGTAAAAATTGAGTTTGGGATGTGAAATGACAATTTTGCCTTTAGATGACAAAAATTCACAGAAAAATAGCTATTAACATCAAAAAATTACCAAAAAATAAGAGTAAGCTTAAAACACTGGAAAATGCCTTTTCGACTCAAAATTTGACAAAAAATGAATTTAATCTGTAAAATGACGATTTTGCCCTTGGGCAATGAAAATTCGAGGAAAAATAGCTATTGATCTCAAAAAATTACCAAAAATTAAAAATAATCTTAAAAAACTGGAAAATGTATTTACGACTCAAAATTTGACAAAAAATGAATTTAATATGTAAAATGACGATTTTGCCCTTGGGCAATGAAAATTCGAGGAAAAATAGCTATTGATCTAAAAAAATTACCAAAAATTAAAAATAATCTTAAAACACTGGAAAATGTCTTTTCGACTCAAAATTTGACAAAAATGAATTTAATTTGTAAAATGACGATTTTGCCCTTGAGCAATGAAAATTTGTAGAAAAATAGTTATCGTCTCTAAAAAAAATTAAGAAAATTCAGAAACATGCCTCAAGAATTTGAAAAATGAATTTGGAACTTAAAATGAGCTAAAATGGCATTCGCGAGGCGAAATTACCATTTTGCCCTTATGCTGGTAAAAATATAAAGAATATCAATTTAAATCCAGAAAAATCATAAAAAATTAACAAATTCACATAAAAGTAAAAATATGAATTTAAAACCCCCAAAAGTTGGTAGAAAAGTATTTACAGATAAAATTACTATTTTGCCCCCCCAGATTATTGAAAATTAAAAATTAAAAATTAAAATTTATCCCAAAAATCGCAAACATGTCCCCCAGTGTGTGAAAATAAATAGTGTGTCAAAATTTGGTGTCTACACTCCAAACCTGCAAGAAAATTTAGAGTCATCCAACTAGCCAAATCTCACAAAACAATCACCAGATTTAGCTAGAATCAAAATCACAGACCATCCACAAAATTATAGAATCAACAAGCACCAAATTTCAAACCTCCACCTCCACGATTGTTACTAGGAATCAGTCAATCACCCACAGTTGGAATATCAACCAAAATCATAGCAAAATTCGAACCACCACAATCACTGCAACCTGCAAGAAAATCCAGCAAGGTAAACAACGCAAATTCACCACCAATGCAGTCCAGGCCCCTTCCAAAATCAGCAAGCCATCACCCCCTTTTTGTCACCCAGTTCTCCACCTTACATCACAGCCCCTAGTCCCAATCTCCACAGTCCCAATCGCACACCATCACCATCTAGCACCCCACCGCAAAGCCCACGGCTCCCTCTCCTCCCAACCATCAGCACCAGCGCCACCAAACACCATTACCTACAAGGAAAACTAGTCACAAGCACAGTCATAATTGCACAACACCCCAAAACCGACCATAATCAATTCTAAAATCAGTCATTGTAAGCCACCACAATTAGCTTCTAATCATTTCTATGGGTTCAAATTCACTCCTTAGCCACCCAAACCATCCCCTCTGCTCAATTACAGATTGCCCATGTCCCCCTCTGTCGAGCAACTGCAAGAAAGAAAAAGAGAGCAGCATGAAGAGAGAAATGGAGGGATAGAAAATAGAGAGGGGGCAGAAAAGAAATAGGGAGGGCAGACAGGGAGAGAGGGAGAGGCACAAGAGTGGGAAACAGGGAGCAGTAAGGGTAGAGCAGAGAAAAGAAAAGAGAGTGAAGAGGGAAAAGAGAGAAATCAAAGGGGAGGGGGGAATTTCGGAGAGTATAGAGCAGTTCGGATAGAAGAAGGAGAGTAGGGGAGAGAGGCAGAGAGTCAGAGAGAACTGGGAAGAAGAGAAAACTAGGAAGAATAGACAGAGAGACCGGCGAAAGAGAAAGAGAGCAGAGAGGGGAAGTGTGAGAAAGAGAGATTAGAGAAATAGAAAATCAGAGGAAGAGAAAAGAACAAAGAAGATGAGAACAATGAGGAAATAGAGAGAACAGAGAGGGAGGAGAAAAACTGGGGAGAAAAGAAGGAGAAGAAGGGAAGAAGAGAGAGAATTGGTGATGTGCGCACGGTTGCGTATGCGAAGACTTCTTGGATTTTAGGTCAACAACTCATTGAACTCAAGACCCCGTTGGATTTGTAAACCCAAGAACCCTTGACGTGGACATGGTGTGCTCACGAATCTCCCCTTGAAGATGAACACGTCCCTAAGAAAACTAGGTTAAACCGAGTTGAACGAGTTCAATTGTTTAATCTAATTTATTAAGAACTTGATAAAAAACTAGAAGAAACTCTAAGCAAGATTGTGGTCACCACAAGCAAAGCTTGATAAGACCATAGGGGTAGTTCTTAATCACTAAAGAACCCAGAAAATTCTAAAAAGAATTCACTCAAAATATCATCATGTGGCTGCCTACAGTAACGATTTTAAGCCTGTAAATAGGCACACAAATAACATGCAAGGGTTTTGTAGTAAAACAAACTACTTAACTAAATGAACTAGCTTAAACACATCATAGATGAACTAAACTAACTATGATCAGCCCAAACCAGCCCAAGTGAAGTGGATTTGGGCTTAATAAAATTTGCATGCTCCAAACCAGCCCAAGTGAACCATCTTGACGCCTCTTAGCCCGTTACACCACCAATGGATCAGCACCCTCCAAGTCTTCAATCCTCACACTTAGCTGGTTATTTGGACCTTCTTCTAGGCCTTGTTCAGTGCAAATGGTGTAGACCAACCGTGGAGAATGATCAGCCCAACGCGCTTGGTTTTCTTCTTCAAGTGTATGCAAAATCAGTCCATGAAGAGCATCCTTCATTCTCCTTGTTCTAGCTCTAGTCATTGGTCCATCCAAACCTCTAAGCACATCATTAGTATCCTTGGAAGTGTGCTCAACTCCATTGCCACGTGCTTGACCTTCTTGGGACCTATCAATTGGGGAGGGGAGAGAAGATTTGGGCGTGTATGTTTTTTTAGTATTTTAGTTTTAACTTTTAGTTAATGTGATTTTTTTTAAATTCTATTTTAATTTAGTCATTTGATTTAATTAAATTCACAGAATTAGTTGATAAATTTAGTTTTAATCTAGTTTAGCATTTTCACTCTTTTGGTTATCTTTTAATTAGGGTGAATATTTATATTTTAATCCTCGTGTTCTTGAATATTTTAATGTGCCCTCAAAAGATTTTGTTTTATATAACTAAGTCCTTGATAATTATAGATTAACCCCCTCAAATTTTATTTTATCTCAGTTAGTCCCTATTAATTGCAATTTGGCATGAACTTACTGGAATTTACATTTTTGTACCCCCATACTTGCTGAAATTTTATTTTTACCCACTTCCAATTAGTGTTAATTTATAATTGTGCCCCATGCTTACTTGAATTTATTATTTGGCCCCTAAATTTGTGTGAATTCGCTTTTAAACTTTTATTTTATAGAATCTATATTTTTAGCCTAATTTTGTTAGTATTTTATATTCTTAGCCTTTATTTCTTTATATTATGGTACCTTGACTTGTTTGTTCATTTTATTAGTATTTGTACCGGGTTTTCATGGAAAGGTATCCCGATCTCTCGTTATTTTTCTTTTATGTGCTCCAATATGCTCCAATATGATTTTTATACATTATTTTTATTATTATTATTCGTTTCTTATTTTTACATGCTTTTTTGCATATTTATTTATTTTATGTTATTTAATTTCAAATTTTATTATTTTGACAAAAAAGTGTAACGTTTTTGTATTTAGCTAGTCAATGTAATAGTTAGGCTACATTTCTTATATCTTAGCAAAATTGTGTACTTAGATAGATAAATGTAATAGATAGGTCAGTTTTTACTTTTTCTCTCCTAAAATTGTAGCTAACCCCCCGGTGTAATAGTTAGGGCTTGTGTGCTTTTGCGTGCTTGTATGCTTATATGTTTTATTGCTTTCCTTAGGATGTTGCATCTAGAATATTATGCATACGTGTTATGTGCTCCTACTTGACTTTACATGTCTTTATATGTTTAATTTGTTTTTTTTTAATTCACGATTTATGTTATTCTGTCACCACACTAGTCAACGCTAGTTGTGGCTTTATTATTTCCCCGCTAGTCAACGCTAGTGGGAATCCCTAGAAAGGGTTAGTCCAATGTTAGACCCTTAGGACATTTTAGTATTAGGTGCACTAGTGTGCATTTTGCATCCCACTTCACACATTTTGATTTTCTTTCCATTTTGCATGATTTTTATTATTATTACTATTATTTATTTATTTTGACACATCTTCAAATGCATGACATCTAGGTTGCATCTCACTTAGAATTTAGGTCATTTTGTGTGTTTTGACTAGAAATAGTCGTCTACTCGTGTGGGAAGCGGTGGCGTACATGCCGTTGCCCCCTCCGTGAGTAGGAATATTCAGTCACGAGTTATTTGTCCCCCGTACGCGTCATGTTGCATACCTATTTTCTTTCTTCACTTAATATATATTATTATTATTTTCTTTTCTTTTTGCATCACATTTTGCATAAAAACTCATGACTCCCTCGAGGTCTCGACTCGAGATTTGCAATTAATGAGATAATCTCGGCCCAACCTCGACGGGACATTTTGACCCTCTCGATATCCACATTTAGACTTAGGATTTGCATTCATTTAGATACATCCAAATGCGATAGAACTTAGGGTTAATTTAGGAAATTTTGATTAAACCTCGCAACTAGCCTCGGCTAGGTTGAAAGGGTGCCTTAGGCACAAGCCTTTGCCTTCCCTTTCTTCAAATGTGACTCCCGGACCTTTTTCTCTCGTTTTTCGTAGACCAGAGTCAGAAAAGGGTTTTAAATAATTTTTTTAAAATTTTACTTTTGTTTTGTTCAAACGATTTTTTTCGGGTGACTTGGTACACCCTAACTCAGTATCAAGTGGCGACTCCATTTTTCAAAATAAAACCTTTTTTCAAAATTAGTTGGCCAAAACCGTCACATTTTTTTTAGTCCTGGCCTTATTTTCTTTTAAAATACCATTTTCTACTAAATAACAATTTTTCACTAAAACACGATTTTTTCTCACACACGCACGGTTTTTTCAAAACTCTATTTTTCAAAAAGGGCCATAAGACTGGACCGTCTTTTCAGGACACGACAGTCACAACCCCACTAGTACCTTTTATTTATGAGTTTTAGGACGCGACAGGATTTTTGGCGACTCCCACCGAGGATCACCAGTGAGTCCGAGCACTAGGGTTAATCACCTTTTCCTTATTTAACCGTTTATTCCATCGCGTTTGGAGTAGGATTGCATTTTTCTTTTTTTTAGGTTTTTAGATTTTTCTTCTGCATCTCACACACTTCCCATCTCTCCGTTGCTTGTGTGATGTATGTTTCATTTACTTTTGCTTTATCCGATCACGCTTGCATTTGGGGAAAGGGTCAGTACCCTTAGAGCCCACGCGTGTTACTTTTACATTCCTCCTCTCATAAGGAGCACTCCATACATGAATTCAATGTTTTTTTACCCTTTTTTATCTTTTTGGTGGTTGTTACCCGCCTGTCTCGATTACGAATAGAATTGATCTACTTAGGCATGTGAGCGGGGCACGATGTGCACGTAATCATGTTTGGGAGATCACCCAAACTCTCAGCTTAAGTCCATAAGTCTAGAGATTCGGGAACTTTTAAGATCCACTTGGACATGTGGCTAGGGCACGATGTGCACGTAGCAGCATCCGGGGGATCACTCGAGCCATCGACCAAGGGCTTTGGGATTGATGATCCTTACTCTTAGGTCTAAAGGCTTGGGAACCGACAGCCTAATCGAGTCTAGATGCATTAGTGAGCCCAACCTCATGCATCCATGTAGAATAACCTAAGGTAGAATCAGCCTTACCCTGTCAAGTACACTAAGGCACGAGAGGAGGGAACCAACCTCATTTATTTTTCCTTGTTATGCCATCTATGTGTATTATTTAGTTTTTACCAATGTGTTGTGTGTTATTTGTTGAATAAACTAATGCAATTTCTTTCCTTTTTGATTACATTCACAACCATAGAATAAAGAGCCCTGGCACGGTGCTCTTGTAGGGAACTAACCCATTTTCTGTATAAGTATATTTTATCGTCATGCAAATTCATTATTTTGAGACATTTATAAATTTTTGTGATTTTAGGAACCAAAATACCCGAGGGTCCCATAATTGTAATTTCTATGAACCCACAAAAAAAATTTTGTTTTTTTCACTTTTGTTAAGATTTCAACCCTGGGTTTTTCTTTTAAAAGCGTTTTATAGTACATACATATTTAAAAAAAAATTCAAACGCATAATTTTGAAGTCAATAACTCTTTGTATAGTTCATAACTCATTTTTTTCAAATAAAGTCATGCACCATTTAATTGGATTAAATTTTTCAAATTTTTGCATATTGTATCATACTTTAATAAACTGTCATCATGCATTAGCCTTAGAAGGGGATGCCATTTAGGGAACCCCATGGTAGGAATAAGCCAACCTTGCCTCCCGTGGGTACATAACCCCTTTCGTGGGAAATTACACGTTTACATTTCTGTAAAACTTAAGAAGTAGGGCCTGTAGGTAAGGTATCTGACATGGTGATGTGCATCAGATGGACAGTCCACGACGCATCTACCAGATGTTAGCAGTCCACCAGAAGTCAGAAATGGCCGACACTTCTCTCCTTCAATGAAATCAATCAAGTGGCAGCTTTTCTAGGACCCATTGGTGACTTTAAAGACATAGAGGTAGATGGATGCCTGGTAGAAGCTTTGGTTCACCTATGGGATTCTAGTTGCTCAACATTTAGGATTGGAGATCGAGAGATGACTATTACTGTTGAGGAGGTGCTGGGATGTTAAACTTGACAACAGAACATACAGTGCCAGTGTTTCCAACTATTTCAGGGAAAGACCGAATTCTGTCATTTCGCTGGGTTAAAGAATCCGTAATGCAAGGGTCAGATCAGAGCATAGATGTGAAATTCCTATTCGATTGGTTTCGCAGCAAAAGATGGGTTTGACCGACACATGGAGGACTTCACATTTTCATCCAAGACGATATGGGAGCATAAGAGACCGATGGTGTATAGGGTTCGTGATGGCCGGCATTTATCTTTTTCCCTAGGAGAGACAAAAAGATTAGGATTCAACACCACCAAGCTTATGACTGACTTACTTTTTCGGGATTGGAGGTCCAAGAGCATCTATAGTATCAGACTGTATTGGTCAGATATATTTGTCTCGTGTACAAATTGTCAAAGAGGGAAAAGTTTCTTTCATGGATTCAAATCGAATTTTATACATATGGGCTTATGGAACACTTCAAGAGCCGCTCACCCACTCCTAATAGGTCTGCCATTGGTCGGATATAACTAGGATAGTCACTCATCACAAGAGGACTGATAAGAATGACAGGACCGATGAATGCATCTGATTATTTGGGCTTCTTAGAGACATTGCCAGACTAGAAGGTCATATGAGGTATTAGATTGGACCTGATTGCTAAATCTAGCTCTACGTACAAAGTCGTCAGACTTCATACCTTTGTTAGAGGACTTCAGGGCACTTGCTGCTTACACACCAAAAAAGTTTCTCAGACAGTTTGGACGTATTCAAGGTCTGCCACCCACTACTAGATCTAGCCAGTTTCACCATCAGCTTCGATAAAGGGGTTTGCCCGGACCCTATTCCAATGAAGACCCAAATCATTCAGGCTTGGGGCACACTGTCCAATGATGACAACATTATCTATGATCTCACAGTCTAAGCAAAAGGGTTTGGTGACCCCTCAGTATGAAGATTGGTTTCAGAGTCGCAAAGAGAATAGACCGCAAGTAGCACAATCCGAGGAGGTAAGGAAGTTAATGGCTATCATCGAGGCGAAGGATAAGGAAAACTTGCAATTGAGGCAATCAGTGGAACGGAGCAAGGAAGATGGCAGAACGGAACAAAGAGTTGTATGAAGATGCTAGAGAGAAGAACCAGGAGCTAAAGAGAAAATAGCAGTGAATTGTACGATCAAGCAGAATGCATGAAGAACCCGTACTTTAGAGAATCAAAAGATGCTATGATAGATAGGTTGAAAGAAGTTTAATGATCTTGTATAAAGTCGTCTTCGAGAGATGATGTAGACAATGTATTTAAACTTTGACTTTATCAATGAAAGTGTTTGTTTCAAGACGTTATGTTCAAAAACACAGGTTTGGTATACAGGCCCTACTTCGAGGGTGTTGCATCATGCTAGGCCTACCCTTGGCATAATAAGGGCTCCCCCTAAGACATGCATTCGAAATTATTTATACACTTGCTGACTTTAATCTTTTTCTTTTTCTTTTGAAGTAATAAAATTGATAGTGCTAATAATGAAATGATGGCTAAATCATGTTCCTCTCAATATGAATTTCAGGTATGTTAAACCATAGCTTCATTTCAAAGAAGCCCCATCGTTACCAGGTCTCGAAGTCAAGCCTTGAAGCAGTGCAAACATGAGTTCAAATCAGGAAGTGTCCGAAAGAACAACTCAGGCCATGCCAATGGATTTTTCTGCATTGGGAGCTCAACTGAGCGAGGTGTTAGGTAAGTTCAATGATTTAAGTGCAGAAATGGCATCACAGAGGCGTGTTATTGACCAGCTTGTTACGAACAATAGTGGTAGTGCCCCGACCAATCCTGTGCCGGTAGTTGACTACCCCACTGAACAAGTCAATCCATTGCCTCTTACATCTAATGTGCAAATTTTTTCACTCCCACCATTAACCAACCCAATTGAAGGACTCTCTACCCACTTCAACCATGACTTTCTACATATGTATCCGAACTTTACTCAGAAAAACTTGCCCAATTATCTTATTCTTCAATCCCATTCATAGATAAATCCAAACATCCTATCCAATCCTTAAGTACCTCATCACCACGTAGCAGAAGCTTTTGTTTGGGACGTCACTTCTCAGGGAAGACCGGTTATAGATGAAATTGCTACACCTGTAGACAAGGATTTCCTTAAGAGACTGGATCAATTTGAGGAGTTCATGAAGAAAAGTCAAGGACTACACAAACATGGCGGATTGGATTATGATGATCTTTGCCTTTTCCTTGACGTCCAGTTGCCATTGGGTTTCAAGGCTCCCAAGTTTACTAAATACGATGGAACTGGTAATCCCTAAAACTCATCTCAAGATGTTTGCTAACAAACTTGGCAAGCTAGTCGATGATGAAAAACTTGCCCATGCGTTTATTTCCTGAGAGCCTAGGAAGGAGATGCATTAGACTGGTATTCTAATCTGAAACCTCAAGAGATAAGGACCTGGTTGGATTTGTCAACAAGCTTTTGTAAGCAATATGAGTTTAACTGCGAGTTGGCACCAACGCGAACTACCCTGGAGAGCACCTAAGAGGAAACCTTCAGAAGATCATAAGACCTATGCTAAATGTTGGAGAAAGCTGGCTGCTAAGGTGGAACCTCCCATGAACGAAGAGGAGATCGTTCGTACCTTTATTAAGGCACATGATCCGCCGTACTTTGAGGAAATCTTTCGCATGACTGGGAGCTCATTTGCTGCCATCATTAACAAATTAGAAGAGTATGATGAATTTGTCAAGGCAGGCAAGATAGTAATGTAACGGCTCTGAAACTGCAAGTTGGAGGCTTTGCAAAATCAGAATCAGAACAATAATGGGAAGAAGGACCCCATTCAAGAAGAAAGAGGGGAGACTGCTTTTATTTGGGATCAAGGCCCATCGTTTAGACCCAAAATCCAGAATCGTCCCTCATATGCTACTTTTACCCTACAACCTGTAAATCCTCAGCCAGTTTACCACACTTAATACATGCCTCATTATCCTCAATCTGGTTATCCAAACTATCCACCTCCTATTCCCAGCATCTCCGCCAACCTTTCAAAATTACCCTCAGTCCCCACTATAATTCCGAGACCGCCACAACAAAACAACATCCACATCACACAAAACCCATTTCAAGCCAACAGAGACCAGGTCCAAAGGCCACCTCGAACTTACACCAATCTGGGCCGTCCCATTGACCAATTGTAATGAGCAACTGAAAGTTGCTAGGCAAAATTGGAGTGATTCCAGCAAAGGTTTACAACAAGGGATTTGCCTTGCAGGATACCATCCTCAAGTTATTTGTGCATACCATTCAGGAAGTCCGGGACATTTCACAGCTAATTGTTGGGCCTTAAAAAATCAAATTCAAGACATGATTGAATGTGGAGAGATTGTTCTTAGAAGGCGAGAAGAGCAGGGACCAAATGTAAACAAGAATCCTCTCCCAGAATACAAAAATACTATGGGAGCAATCACTACTGATGATGAATTTGATGATCCTGCATCATACATTATGGATGAGTATGAGATTGAGAACATAATGGAAACTAATTTGATCAAGATAAGGAGAGAGTCGAATGCTGAAGGTTCAGTAGTGAAGAATGGAGATGCTATTTAAAAGACGAATTGAAACAATCAGTGTTTGAGAAAGATAAGCCTTTCGCGTTAGAAGGATGTTTCGACCCTTTCGTTTTGGACTTACCGCTTTTTGAGTGGGATTCACCAGATTCTGTTATGATTGAATTTCCTGGACAGATGCCTATGAATAGTTTACAAGAAGTGCCCTGAAATTATGAGTAGCCTACGTTGTTGATTGGAGATAAGAAATTGTTGAAGGAAGAAGTAAGCACCTGTCACCAGGTTTGGGAGAGTTCTAGGAGATCATGAGAAGAATGTTCCACTCAAAACCCAAGAAATTATATGCCACCCAAGCAACCCGTGTCTGAAAAAGATGCTTTGGATTTCTTGAGATTGATTAAGAGAAGTGACATATAAAATAGTGGAACAGTTGGACAAGGCGCCTGCTCATATTTCTTTTCTAAACCTGCTTCTGACCTCTGAGCTGCATCGAGAAGCTTTGCTCAAAGTGCTTAATGAGGCCTCAAATCCCTAAGGATGTCCTGGTCGACAAGTTCTCTGGTATGGTGGGCAACATTTTGGCTTCCAATTGTATTAGTTTTTCGGATGATGATTTGACCGCCGAGGGGATTAGACACAACAAAGCACTGTATATATTAGTACGTTGTAATGAAAAACTACTACCGAGGATTTTGATAGACAATGGATCAACTTTAAACATTTGCCCATGGGGCACTCTTGTCAGGTTAGGGTTATCTGATACTAAACTTCAGTCCATCTACTGTCGTGGTAAGAGGTTTTGACAGAACAAGGAGGGAGCCAATGGGAGAAATTGATTTAGTTTTAGAGGTGGGACCAGCCCAGTTTCAAATTCCTTGTCAAGTTATGGATTTCTCCGGTGCCTACAATGTGCTTTTAGGAAGACCGTGGATACATACCTCCAATTTGGTGCCTTCTTCGTTGCATCAAGTATTAAAATTTGTTATGAACAATCAGTTGATCACTGTATTTGCTGAAGATGATTGTGCAATGATGATCAATGCCAACTCAAAAGGGAAGGACAGTGAAAAAATCTCAGTTTCTGCTCACCGGGTTGAAGATGTTGTCTCTACAGGATGGATTTCTAAAAATGAATCATTTGTGCCAGAAGCCAGTGTCAGTGATGGCTAAAGAGATGATCTGAGGGGGATATGAGATAGGAAAGAGGTCTTGGGCGAAAATTTGCAAGGACTAGTTGGAACCAATAGAGCTCCCAACGCAAAAGGACACATTTGGACTAGGTTTTCTTCCAACTGCAAGGGATCGAAAGGAGATGAGAGCTCGAAAGATTATTGCAAAAAGAAGGAAGGCTGACCGGATTGCACATTCTGCCACTGCACTGTTCTTTCACTCGCCTATCAGGGGTAATGATATCCGGTTTGGATGACAATGATTCTGCTGATGAAATTCTGTTGGATATGTCTCAGTTGTTCGTAGGGGTCATTTGTGATGCTGAGCCATCTGGATCTTCTGAGTTCCTGACAATTCCTAAAGATGGCATTCAGAATTGGACTTGCTGGTTATCTTCCCTCTCGAAGGGAATTTCGGATAAATTTAGGGGATTGTCTTTCACTCGAATCTATGCTTAGATAGGGTCTCATGTAGAGTCTTTTGTTGGGTATTTATGATTACTTTTGGGTCTTGTCACTTTGTTCTGTTAACGTTTTGTGTTAAAGTGTCTTTTGAGTATTAATGTGATTTTTAATTTGTCAGTTATTTTAAATTCAATGAAATGAAAGATTCCCCTTATCGATTTTCAAATGTTTTTAGTTTTTTATTGTATGTGTTTGTTTTCTCTTTTTTTTTTCAGATGGCCATCAATAAAATCATTTGACCCTTTGGATGTTACTATTCTAGAAGTCGATGATTGCAATCTCGATATCTCTCACGAATTTAAAATTATGCAATTTGATACTCAAAACAAGAGTGATACCGAAGAAGAATATGAGTCTTTGTCAAAAATTCTCGAACAACATGAAGAGAAACCTAAACCAAACTTAGAAGAGACAGAAGTCATTAACATTGGTACTAAAACGGAGGTAAAAGAAATCAAAGTCAGCATGCATTTGAATAAGAAACAAAAGCAAGAAATGGTGAAATTTTTTACTACATTTCAAGATGTCTTTGCCTGGTCTTATGATGATGTGGCTGGAATTTTCATGGACATATTGGTTCACTGATTGCCAACTGATTCGAATATCCCACATGTGAAGCAAAAACCTCACAAGTTTAAACCAGATATGAGTCTTAAAATAAAGTAACAAATTCTAAAACAGCTCAATGCCGAGATCATCATGGTATCTCATTATCTAGTGCGGCTATCAAATCCAATGCCTGTCCCAAAGAAAAATGGAGAGGTGCGAGCCTGCATTGATTATAGAGACCTTAATAAAGCAAGTCCAAAAGATGATTTTCTATTGCCAAACATTCATATTCTTTTGGATAATATCGCAGGACATGAGATCGTATCTGTTGGAGATTGTTTCTTAGGGTATCATCAGATTCTAATGGCGGAAGAAGATAGAGAAAAGATTGCTTTTGTCACTCCGTGGGGAACTTTTTGCTATAGCGTGATGCCTTTTGGATTAAAAAATGCTGGAGCTACCTACCAAAGAATGATGACTACACTATTTCAAATATGATCCACAAAGAGATGGAGGTTTACATGGATGACATCATAATCAAATCTAGAAAGGTGGAGGATCATTTGGTTGATTTGAGAAGATTGTTTGAAAGATTGAGAAAAATATAATTTGAAATTGAACCCTACCAAGTGTGCTTTTGGAGCCCCGACCGGTAAGTTGTAGGGTTTCATCGTTAGTAAGAAAGGCATAGAAGTAGACCCTGCCAAAATTAGGGCAATTCGCGATATCCTTGTAAGGTAATAGCATAGGTAACGCAGCGGAAAAATAAAAATTTATTACCTTAACCATGGATCTCTTTGACATATCTATATGATTAACAAGGGGGTTTGCATAAAGATTACCTTAAGCACAAAAGATTTCTATGCTACTAGGCAAAGATCCTTCGAAGAAGATGTTAGATCTACCTCGAAAAAGCACTCCAAGTGTAGAGCCTCTAACGATATCCACACAAACAACTTCTTTGGGAACCTTGTAGGCTTGCTTGCTTTGACTTTTGAGTGTTAGCTCCCTTGAATTATTTAAGAACACAAGAAAAAGAAAAACCTAATAGTTAGGAGAGAGAGAGAGAGACGCCTAGAGAGAGAATGAGGCGCGTCTTCTTCTTTCAATTTTTCTCTCACTAGTTTTCTTTTTTGTGTTGCAATAATAATTCAAGAGTCAAAGCATGAACCTATTTATAGAGGTAGTATTCTAGTCTTTTAAGAAATAAAGCTAATTGGAAACCAAGAAGGTTTAGGTAACTTACTTTAAGCTAATCCTTCTCCTTTAGGAAATCTATTCCATAAGGAAACCAATTAGTTACTTTATTTCTTTTAGGAAACCAATTTCCTGCAAGACTTAGAATATTTATAAACAAGTCCTTTAAGTTAATTTATCTCATAAATTAACCCCATAAGTATCTCATACTTATCTTAATTACATTTTAACCCAAAGATTTTGTTCTTTATGTGTGTGACCCATTAGGTTCCATTCACGTTGGAAATAAGTATAAATTATAACTCATTAATTGAGCTAGATAAATTAAACACTTTTAATTTATCATTAATTCACTAATTAATCAATTCATACTTATAGATCATGAGTGGTGTCTAGCAATGCATCATGACCACCCAAGTGAATAGGAAAGTCATATGGTAGACCATACCCTTCAATGACAATGTTACCGTGTAATTAATATCCTTTCACCACACTATATCCCAATTAGTCTAAAAGTATAGTGCATACTTTAATAATGACTAATTTATATTTTCTTGTTCCAGAAATATAACTCTCCATGATGTATAACCTTGAAACTACTTCCAAGTTATACTATCACTTCTGCAGAAGATTTATGAGTTAATATTTCCAACAAGTGGCCATATAGGGATATACTCTCCTATTAAGGAGTGGTGAATCCTATATTGATTACTCACTACCTTTCCATGCTTCAAACTATACCCAATCTCTAACCTATGAGCTACCCTTTTACGGGCACCGAGGAATAGAGTCAAGTATAGCAATCCACACTCAAGATACTATGGTAATCTTAAGTCAAAGGATCACTTACACCATAGCCATTAAGAGTTCAACCATTGGCACTATAGTTGAAACTCTTGGCGGATCAATCCAATGAACTTGTTCTCAAACAAGCATCCACATACCAGCTTAAGTGTCATGCACACCATAGTCAATGAGATCAACTACTACTTACCATAAGTAGAGGCAAAGTATGTGCTAGTTTATCCGCATTAATGATGTCCAATCTCATTAATACTATGACTAGGGATATTTAAGAATATGACTTTATGTATTAGAGTCTCATAATTGTAACTCTTACAATTTCTAATACACAGTCAATATTCTAAGGACTTTATCAATCAAACAAGTAACATAGAAATACAAGTATAGATGATAAAGAAAAATACCACATGGATAAATATAACATAAATAAGTGTAACACAAAACACCTTAAACCATCTTGGTTTTAGGGCATACACTAACAATCCTTCCAAATCACGAAGAGGATAAGGGCAAGTTTGCCCCAAATTGGCAAGGTCCATTTATTGTGAAAAAGGTACTATCAAAAGGAGGCCTTATTCTGACAGAAATGGATGGTAAAGATTTTCCCCAAATTATCAATTTAGACATGGTGAAAAAGTTTTATATTTGATTAGTAAGTTTTTCGTTTAAAATTATTACAAAAAGAGGACGGGTTAAAGACGGGCCTTCTTTCTTTTCCCTCGAACATTTTCTTCCCCTAGTTTTTCCCTTTTGAGCCTTCAGAATCTAAAAGTTTCATTTCATAACCCACTTGATGGTCGCACCCCACACTGGGGCAAAATTTATTTATTTTTTTTATAGACTGTTGGTTAAAAAATATATATAAAAAAAGTTAAAAATGAGAAGAAAAGAAAACCCCATTAGAAAGAAATAAACTGGGGCAAATTCAATTAAAAAAAATTAATGAATGAATGAAAAGAAAAAAAAAAAAAAGAGATGAAAGTTGGGATAAAGGCATTTTTAAAATGTGACCTCAAGATGATCAACCTTTTTCACAAATTCTGCTTTCTAGCCTTAATCTTTTGAGTACCTTACCTGACGCCGTTACAAAAGCTGAGAATGTTACTGACCTCTATCTATATTTTGTGATAATTTTGAGATGAAAATTTGCAAGTCAAATATTGACATATGATGTTAATATATCTATCCCTAATCAATCAAGGGGAGATTGTCCTACTGATGCCAAATGACTTAGTGCCAATCTAATTTGATGAAAAGGGAATGACAGTTCAAGACTTGAATGATTGTTGCTCCTTTGAAAAGGCGAAAACCCGAAAGGGCACCGGAAAAAAAAAGAAAGAAAAAAATAGAAAAAAAAAGAAAAAAAAAACACAACAAAGGAGAGAGAGAGAGAGAAATGGGCGGGGGAAAACCTTAGTGAAAACCCGAAAGGGCACTAAGGTGGGAATCTTGTGCACATAAACAAAGCTGGGTAAAAGAGGAGTGACAAAGCTGAAAGAGCTGGTGACTATGTTCGCTTGGGTTTTTCTCTTCATGGTTGTTCTTCTTCTAGCAATATCGAGCTTCTGGTCGATGACATCCAAAAGGGTCAAGTGCGATATTTTTGGTCAAAAGCCTGACTTCAACAGTGTATATAAGTCGTTTGGTTACCTTTGAAATTCTTAATTTATCTTTAACAAAAGTTATTTTATATTTATTTTCGTGTTGGGTTTTTTTTTCATTTTTGTAAGTTTTGGTTTCAATTACATGAAACATGACATTTGCATTAAAAAAAAATGATGATGGAATTAAATAAAGTTGTTTTTGCATTGTTCCCTTCATATAGATTTGTGTCAAAGGACAATCCCCGTAATTTATCATGAAGGATCATAGCAAGTGATAATGTTTATGAGGCATAGCAAGTGACAATGTTTATCAGGGATAGCTCGCAAGAGTGGACTATGGATTGGATTTTGACTCCCAAAACTCATGTTTATACGCTTCTCAAGGCCTGATAGACCTCACGGTGGTGGCACATTGTCTAATCATGCTTCACTTCCCATCTATAGGTAAAGATGCGAGTTCATTATTAACACTTTGTCGAAAGGGTCAAGTTGGGGCAAAAATTCGAAAGTAAAATTTTTTTTTATTTGATTCCGACTTACACTAGGGCAAATTTTAGAAAGATTGATTTCAAATGGGTTTTGATGCTTTGAACAAGGCCAAGGTTTGAAAGGGATGATTTCAAATTGATTTGAGTTTCATATACTGGGGCAAAATTTTTAATGAAAAATTTGGATTTCGAAATGATCTTGATGCTTTATGCCTTAGATAGTATTTTAAAAAGACTGATTTACACTGGGGCAATTTTTCGGAAGGATTAATTTCAAAAGGGAATTTGATGCCTTGTAACATGCCATATTTTGATTGGAATGATTTCAACTTAGTTTGACTATCGAGGTAAATTTTTGTAAACATTGATTTTTGACAATGTTTGAACACTGAGAGAAAATGGAAATTCATATTGGATGCAAGTGCTGACTTGCTTTGTAGACTGCTTTCAACATTTTAATCATTTTCACAAAATTTGTCCAGCAAACTGGACGTTTTCACATTTCTTTGTATACTACTTTCAACATCTTTAATCTTTGTCACGATCTTTGTCCAGCAAACTGGACGTTTTCACATTGCCTTGTGGGCTGCCTCTTGACAAAAAAAAAAAAAAGAAAAAAAAACTTTTTCATGCATGTTCAAAAAACTGGACTTTCATATTTATTTTTCAAATTTGGCAAATCAAACTTTGCATTGCATCTCATCCCAGCAAACTGGGTGCATGTCCAGTAAATTGGACCTTCACATTTAATTTTCTTGTACTCACCCCAACAAACTGGGTGCGTGTCCAGCAAACTGGACCTTCACGTTTAATTTTCTTGTATTGACCCCAGTAAATTGGGTGCATATCCAGCAAACTGGACCTTCATGTTTTTTTTTTCAAGTTTGGCATACTAAACTTTGCATTGCATCTCATCCCAGCAAACTAGGTGTATGTCCAGCAAATTGGACCTTCATGTTTATTTTTCAAGTTTGGCAAACCAAACATTGTATTACATCTCATCCTAGCAAACTGGGTGCATGTCCAACAAACTGGACCTTCACGTTTAATTTTCTTGTACTCACCTCAGCAAACTGGGTGCATGTCCAGTAAACTGGACCTTCACATTTAATTTTCTTGTACTCACCCTAGCAAATTGGGTACATGTCCAGCAAATTGGACTTTCACATTTATTTTTCAAGTTTCGCAAACCAAACTTTGCATTGCATCTCATCCCAACAAACTGGGTGCATGTCCAGTAAACTGGACCTTCACGTTTATTTTTTAAATTTGGCAAACCAAACTTTACATTGCATCTCATCCCAACAAACTGGGTGTATGTCCAACAAACTGGACCTTCACGTTTATTTTTCAAGTTTGGCAAACCAAACTTTGCATTGCATCTCATCCCAGCAAACTGGGTCCATGTCCAGCAAACTGCACCTTCACGTTTATTTTTCAAGTTTGGCAAACCAAATTTTGCATTGCATCTCATGCCAACAAACTGGGTGCATGTCCAGCAAACTGGACCTTCACGTTTATTTTTCAAGTTTGGCAAACCAAACTTTGCATTACATCTCATCCCAGCAAACTGGGTGCATGTCTAGTAAACTGGACCTTCACATTTAATTTTCTTGTACTCACCCTAGCAAATTGGGTGCATGTCCAGCAAATTGGACTTTCACATTTATTTTTCAAGTTTCGCAAACCAAACTTTGCATTGAATCTCATCCCAACAAACTGGGTGCATGTCCAGTAAACTGGACCTTCATGTTTATTTTTTAAATTTGGCAAACTAAACTTTACATTGCATCTCATCCCAACAAACTGGGTGTATGTCCAACAAACTGGACCTTCACGTTTATTTTTCAAGTTTGGCAAACCAAACTTTGCATTGCATCTCATCCCAGCAAACTGGGTGCATGTCCAGCAAACTGGACCCTCACGTTTATTTTTCAAGTTTGGCAAACCAAATTTTGCATTGCATCTCATGCCAGCAAACTGGGTGCATGTCCAGCAGACTGGACCTTCACGTTTATTTTTCAAGTTTGGCAAACCAAACTTTGCATTGCATCTCATCCCAGCAAACTGGGTACATGTCTAGCAGACTGGACCTTCACGTTTATTTTTCAAGTTTGGCAAACCAAATTTTGCATTGCATCTCATCCTAGCAAACTGGTTGCATGTCCAGCAGACTAGACCTTCACATTTATTTTTTCAAGTTTGGCAAACCAAACTTTGCATTGCATCTCATTCTAGCAAACTGGTTGCATGTCCAGCAAATTGGACCTTAAACTGGACCTTCACATTTATTTTTCAAGTTTGGCAAACCAAACATTGCATTGCATTTCACCCTAGTAAATTGGGTGCATGTCCAGCAAACTGGACCTTCATATTTAATTTCTTGCCTTCACCCCAGCAAACTGGGATCGGATTTGTCTAGCAAACTGCATGTTTTCATATTTTCTTTGCATTTCATCAATCCTAGCAAACTAGGGCCACACATCTCTCCAACAAACTGGACATTTTATATTTTGCTTTAATTTTTTTTTTCAAATCAGGTAGCCTAAATTTTTTACTTTTATTGTTGAAACTACGTTTGACCTGATTCCTTTCACTAGGATATGTAGGCAGCTCCTAGAGTGCTCAGTCTTATTTTTTACATATTCACTTGTTTGTCTTTCATTTGGATGTTTGCCTCAGTCTGCACTTACATTTATTTTTACATTGAGGTGAGTCAAAATTTGGTATTGTCTATGTCTTTGTCTGAAATCTTTACGAGATTCCCGACAAAGAGGGGCAAACTGTAGACACCAAATTTTGGCACACCATTTATTTTAAACATTGGGGGGCATGTTTGCATTTTTTGAGTCAAATTTTCATTTTTAATAATCTCAAGGGCAAAATAGTAATCTGTAAATATTTTTCTATCAGCTTTCGTGGGTTTTAAATTCATATTTTTACTTTCATGTGAATTTGTTAAATTTTTATGATTTTTTTGGATTTAATTGGTATTTTTTTTATATTTTTACCAACACAAGGGTAAAATAGTAATTTCACCTCACGAACACCATTTTAGCTCATTTTTAGTTCCAAATTTATTTTTCTAATTCTTTCAGCATGTTTCTAAATTTTCTTGATTTTTCGGAGACGATTGCTATTTTTTCTGTGAATTTTCATTACTAAGGGCAAAATCATCATTTTACCGTTTAAATTCATTTTTTTGCCAATTTTGAGTCATAAATGCATTTCCAATGATTTTAAACTTATTTTTAATTTTTGGTAATTTTTCGAGGTCAGTAGCTATTTTTCTGTGAATTTTTATTGCCCAAGGGCAAAATCTTCATTTTATGGTTTAAATTCATTTTTTGTCAATTTTTGAGTCATAAATGCATTTTCTAGTGTTTTAAGCTTATTTTTAATTTTTGGTAATTTTTTGAGGCTAATAGCTATTTTTCTGTGTATTTTCATTGTCCAAGAGCAAAATCATCATTTTACAATTTAAATTCATTTTTTGTTATTTTTTTAGTCATAAATTCATTTTCTAGTGTTTTAAGTTTATTTTTAATTTTTGGTAATTTTTTGAGGCTAATAGCCATTTTTTGTATATTTTCGTTATCCAAGGGCAAAATCGTCATTTCACACCCCGATCACGTTTTTATCAGCTTTAAGCTCTAGCTTTTATTTTTGAAATCTACTTTGAATTCTTTTTGAAAATTTTAGAGATTTCTGTCATTTCTTTGAATTAATTTTTAATTTTTGGGGTTAAAAAATATTTTTTTAAATAAAATTAGTATTTTTATTACCGGTGGCATTTTTGTTATTTTGTAGTATTCTTGGTGACCAAGACAAGTGGCCTATAAATGCCCATTTAATCAGAAAAAACAAAGAAGAGGAAAAAATTGAAAACCCTACAAACACTTTTGCTTTTGTGCTTTAAGGATCAAAACACACACTGCACAACCAAAAACACACATTAAAACGCCGTTCCCTTTATCCTAGTTACTGTTCATCTTCAAAATCAAGAACGAATCATTATTCATCATCAGCTGATCTTCAAGTTTCAAAAGGTAATTCTTAATTAGTTTTTCTCTTTGTTTTTGTTCATTTTTCTTTCGTTTTTTGTATATGTGAATCTGATTAATTGTGCTTATTTGTTTGGAATTTTAGTTAAGCCATTGAATTGTCCTTCTATTCTTGTTTTTTTTGGATTTTTTGTTGCTGGATTTTCCATCTATTTTGTTCTTGTTTCTGGGTTTAGTTCTTGATTGTGGGTTTTGTTCTTGGGATTTTTTTTTGGTTGTATTTCTTCCCTCTCCCTTCTTCCACAACCATTAAAACTAGTAGTCTCATCAATCAACCGCTGCAATTTCTCTCTTCCAGGCCAAAACCACCGCCAGTTCTTCCCAGCTCCACCACCCCTTTACTATATAACTGCTCTGCTCCACAATCCCACTCTCATGAAACAAAGCAAGCTCCACCACCAAACATCAACCCAAACAGCAATCCCACCATCGTGCAGGTCCACCCTGCAACGTCCCTCCCCTGTCACCAATCTCATCTCTCCATCACTCCATCTCCAAACCTGCAAGAAAATTTAGAGTCATCCATCTAGCCAAATCTCACAAAACAATCACCAGATTTAGCTAGAATCAAAATCACAGACCATTCACAAAATTACAAAATCAACAAGCACCAAATTTCAAACCTCCACCTCCATGACTGTTACTAAGAATTAGTCAATCACCCACAGTCGGACCATCAACCAAAATCATAGCAAAATTCCAACCACCATAATCACTGCAACCTGCAAGAAAATCCAGCAAGGTAAACAACGCAAATTCACCACCAATGCAGCCTAGAATCAAGGCATCTTCCAAAATCAGCAACCCATCACCCCCTTTTTGTCACCCAGTTCTCCACCTTACATCACAGCCCCTACTTCCAATCTCCACAGTCCCAATCGCACATCATCACCATCTAGCACCCCACTGCAAAGCCCACAGCTCTCTCTCCTCCCAACCATCAGCACCAGCGCCACCAAACACCATTACTTGCAAGGAAAACTAGTCTCAAGCACAGTTACAATAGCACAATAAACCCAAAACCGACCATAATCAATTCCAAAATCAGTCATTGTAAGCCACCACAATTAGCTTCTAATCATTTCTATGGGTTCAAATTCACTCCTCGCCACCCAAACCATCCCCTCTGCCCAATTATAGACTACCCATGTCCCCCTCTGTTGGGCAACTGCGAGAAAGAAAAAGAGAGCAGCATGAAGAGAGAAATGGAGGGACAGAAAATAGAGAGGGGGCAAAAAAGAAATAGGGAGGGCAGGCGGCGAGAGAGGGAGAGGCACAAGAGAGGGAAACATAGAGCAATAAGGGTAGAGCAAAGAAAAGAAAAGATAGTAAAGAGGGAAAAGAGAGAAATCAAAGGGACAGGGGAATTTTGGAGAGTATAGAGCAGTTCGGAGAGAAGAAGGAGAGTAGGGGAGAGAGGCAGAGAGTGAGAGAGAACTGGGAGGAAGAGAAAACTGGGAAGAATAGACAAAGAGACTGGCGAAAAAGAAAGAGAGCAGAGAGGGGAAGTGTGAGAAAGAGAGATTAGAGAAATAGAAAATCAGAGGAAGAGAAAAGAACAAAGAAGATGAGAACAATCGGAGAGAGAGGAAATAGAGAGAACAGAGAGGGAGGAGAAAAACTGGGGAGAAAAGAAGGGGAAGAAGGGAAAAGGAGAGAGAATCGGGGAGGGGAGAGAAGACTTGGGCACGTATGTTTTTTTAGTATTTTAGTTTTAACTTTTAGTTAATGTGAATTTTTTTTAAATTCTGTTTTAATTTAGTCATTTGATTCAATTAAATTCACAGAATTAGTTGATAAATTTAGTTTTAATCTAGTTTAGCATTTTCACTCTTTTGGTTATCTTTTAATTTGGGTGAATATTTATATTTTAATCCTCGTGTTCTTGAATATTTTAATGTGCCCTAAAAAGATTTTGTTTTATATAATTAAGTCCTTGATAATTACAGATTAACCGCCTCAAATTTTATTTTATCTCAATTAGTCCCTATTAATTGCAATTTGGCATGAACTTACTGGAATTTACATTTTTGTACCCCCATACTTGCTGAAATTTTATTTTTACCCACTTCCAATTAGTGTTAATTTATAATTGTGCCCCATGCTTACTTGAATATATTATTTGGCCCCTAAATTTGTGTGAATTCGCTTTTAAAATTTTAGTTTTATAGAATCTATATTTTTAGCCTAATTTTGTTAGTATTTTATATTATTAGCCTTTATTTCTTTATATTGTGGTACCTTGACTTGTTTGTTCATCTTATTAGTATTTGTACCGGGTTTTCACGGAAAGGTATCCCGATCTCTCGTTATTTTTCTTTTATGTGCTCCAATATGCTCCAATATGATTTTTATGCATTATTTTTTATTTTTATTATTTGTTTCTTATTTTTACATGCTTTTTGCGTATTTATTTATTTTATGTTATTTAATTTCAAATTTTATTATTTTGACGAAAAAGTGTAACGTTTTTGTATTTAGCTAATCATTGTAATAGTTAGGCTACATTTCTTATATTTTAGCAAAATTGTGTACTTAGATAGATAAATGTAATAGATGTGTCAGTTTTTACTTTTGCACCCCTAAAATTGTAGCTAACCCCCCGGTGTAATAGTTAGGGCTTGTGTGCTTTTGCGTGCTTGGATGCTTATATGTTTTACCGCTTTCCTTAGGATGTTGCATCTAGAATATTATGCTTACGTGTTATGTGCTCTTACTTGACTTTACATGTCTTTATATGTTTAATTTGTTTTTTTTGTAATTCACATTTTATGTTATTCCGTCACCACACTAGTCCAATGCTAGTTGTGGCTTTATTGTTTCCCCGCTGGTCTAATGGCAGTGGGAATCCCTAGAAAGGGCTAGTCTAATGCTAAACCCTTAGGACATTTTAGTATTCGGCACACTAGTGTGCATTTTGCATCCCACTTCACACATTTTGATTTTCTTTCCATTTTGTATGATTTTTATTATTATTACTGTTATTTATTTATTTTGACGCATCTTTAAATGCATGACATCTAGGTTGCATCTCACATAGAATTTAGGTCATTTTGTGTGTTTTGACTAGAAATAGTCGTCTACTCGTGTGGGAAGCGGTGGCGTACATGCCGTTGCCCCCTCTGTGAGTAGGAATATTCAATCACGAGTTATTAGTCTCCTGTATTCGTCATGTTGCATACCTATTTTCTTTCTTCACTTAATATATATTATTATTATTTTTTTTCTTTTTGCATCACATTTTGCATAAAAACTCGTGGCTCCCTGGAGGTCTCAACTCGGGATTCGCAATTAATGCGATAATCTCAGCCCAACCTCGACGGGACATTTCGACCCTCTTGATATCCACATTTAGACTTAGGATTTGCATTCATTTAGATACATCCGAACGCAATAGAACTTAGGGTTAATTTAGGAAATATTGATTAAACCCTATAATTATCCTCGGCTAGGTTGAAAGGGTGCTTTAGGTGCAAGCCTTTGCCTTCCCTTTCTTCAAATGTGACTCCTAGACCTTTTTCTCTCGTTTTTCGTAGAACAGAGTCGGAAAAGGGTTTTAAATAATTTTTTTAAAATTTTACTTTTGTTTTGTTTAAATGATTTTTTTCAAGTGACTTGGTACACCCTAACTCAGTACCAAGTGGCGACTCCATTTTTCAAAATAAAACACTTTTTCAAAATTAGTTGGCCAAAACTGTTAATTTTTTTTTAGTCCCGACCTTATTTTCTTTTCAAATACCATTTTCTACTAAATAACTCTTTTTCACTAAAACACGATTTTTTCTCACACATGCACGGTTTTTTCAAAACTCTATCTTTTCAAAAAGGGACACAAGATCGGACCGTCTTTTTGGGACGCAATAGTCACGACCCCACTAGTACCTTTTTATTTGCGATTTTAAGACGCGACAGGAACCAAACACAACACAATTAGACACAAGTAACACACAATAGTTAAACACGCTATAAAAGCAAGCATGAAAAGTGAAAGTTTGAAAAACAATAGTCCCCTAACTCATGGAGATGAAGGTGGTGGAGACAGCAAATAGAGACTCGAAAATTCAATATACTTCAAAAATTTGAAGCCTACAAAAGAAAAACAAAATCCAATGAAAATTTAATGCCAAAATGATAAAGACAATTTAAATAATATTAAAGAAAAAAAAACCTTCTTTCCTAAAAACCTGCCTTTTTCAATTTTAAAATTTTCAGCCACCTCTTGGTGGGTGGTTTTCAGTGATTCTCTCCTTTTCCAGATTGTCTTCTTGGTGACAGGTTGTTTGGACGGCCATGTTGCTGTCTGACAGCCTTCAACCGATCCCTCCAATGGCTGGACATCCTTCTCCAGCCAAAAGATCCTTTGCTGATATTGTTTTTGGCACATCAGATTCTTCTTCTGCCTTAACTGGAGTCAAGCCTCCTTAACAATACCGGGGTCTTCCTGCCATATCTTTCTCTATTGATAAGGTCACGCAATTGGCTTCCCCATTTAGGTTTTCTTTGGTTGGGAAATTTTCTAAGGGACGGCCTTCCATGGAGTCCATCCAAATGGATTTTAATTCCATTGGCTTCAAAGGACCATTTTCGATTGGATTGCTTGATACCAGGCATATTTTAATTCCCTTTGAACTTGAAGAGGACTATCACCGATGTTGGTTTCATGGCATGTGGTCTCTATAGGGTTTCATCATGCGTGTGTTCAAGTGGTCTCTATCATTTTTAGTTGACACTGAATCTTCCATTATGCCTGTATGGATTCGATTTCCCCATCTACCAATTTATCTCTTTGGTAAAGCTCCTCTATTCTCCATTGCTAATTTGATTGGATCTCTATTACGTATGGACTCTTCTATTGTGACATTAGCAAGACCGAGTGTGGCACGAATATGTGTTTGAAGTTGATTTGAAATTATCTTTTCCTGATCAAGTTTTGATCAATAATGGCTCATCTGGTTTTTGGCAAAGAATTGAATATGAAAATCTTCCTAGTTACTGTGATCATTGTTGCAAATTGGGACATGCTAAAGAATCTTGCAGATTGCTAAATCAGGGTCTGGAGCCTATTAACAAACAGGTTTGGGTGCCTTAAGAAACTGGAAAAGAAACAAAGAATGTTGAGTTAAATGCGTCCAAACCTGCTGCAATTGATGTCGTTGGTGAATTGGAGGAGAACGTGGGAGTGGTTCATTCCACATTACTACAGCCTAAGAGAGTGGAAAAGCATAATGACTGTGAAACCAATGCACAACTTGTTGATCAACAAGAGCCTCTTGTAGATTCTTCTAATGTTAACGATCTAGTTCCAGCACTAGCTTCACAACATGCAGATTATCCTATCCAGTTAAAAGAGCTGCTTCCAATAGAGAATCATTAGATTGAGAGTCAAACAAGTTTGGCTAAGGAACCTGACGTACTAGAGATTGAAGCCATTCGGCCTTCTTCTGCTAGCGGAACCGTATCTATTCACAATGTGCCTTTGCCACCTACTTGTGAACATCTTCCTACTGTGGGTAATCTGGAATCTATGGTTCATGTTGAGATGATGAACAAGCCTTTGGTTAGGGGTATTCAGGCAAAATTCCCTTCGGATAAAGAGCTCTGGTTTTCGGTTCACTCCTCGCATACTTCTCTTTTGCCTTCTCAATGATTGAGTCTTTATTTTGGAACATAAGAGGTGTTGCAAAAGGTGAGAATTTCAAATGATTAAAAAGGTTAGTTCGACATCACCGAATTGAGCTATTAATGATTTGTGAACCAAAGAAGGATATTTCTAATTTTGAGGTATATAAGAGGAGACTTCATTTTGATTCGGGAGTGCAGAATGATGAAGGTTCAGTGTGGGTTTTTTACAATTCTTTTTTCACTTGCTCGATCATTGGCCAAAGTAGACAGCATCTATCTCTTAATGTTTCACATGCTCGGTTGCCTATTTCATCTGTATTATCAGTGGCTCATGCAAAATGTTTGGAGTCTGAAAGAATGGAATTATGGTCAACTCTCTCTCAAGACAATCCGATGGGTAGACCTTGGATTTTATACGGAGACTTCAACGTAGTTCTTGCTTCATTAGAGAAACGGGGTGGTAGATCATTTTGTCCAAGTGAGGAAAGTGGTTTTTTATCCTTTTTATCTGCATGTTGTTTGTTCAATGGTGGTTTTTCCGATTCAACATACACTTGGTGCAATAATTGCCGTGGTCGTATGAGAATCTGGAAGCATCTTGATAGGCTGTGTTTGAACTCAGAATATGCTTATGCTTTTAATATTTCGCTGACACATTTGCCTAGAGCTCCATCAGATCACTCTCCTCTATTGGTTTAAGTCTCTACGCATTTGGATAACAAGCCTAGACCATTTCGGTTTTTAAATGTCTGGCCTAGTCATGAAGGGTTCTTATGAGTGGTGCGTGATTCTTGGGAGTAGCTGCAGGAGGGCAACCCTTTTTTCATTTTGTGTGCAAAATTACGACGTCTTAAAGACTCTTTGCAACAATGGAACAAAGAATTTGATGCGTTCAACGGAAGAGATGACGGTCCAAGACTCTCGAATTCCAAGTATGCAACCCAATCTTCTTGACCCTTTCGTAACTTGTCGAAGACCCCAAGAACAACTCGGATTGTTTTGCTTCAAATTCAACTAGATTCGTTGAACTCCCCCCTTTAAGAAACGATCCTAGATCCCTAACCAACAACGTGGTGTAGACACCTAGTCGACAATCCTATTGGACAGATTCAAACCCTCAAAGATGAACCCTAAGCAAGATTTTTGAATACTTCACAAGATCTTTGCCAAGCGACCAAGAGTAGATCTTTAGCCAAAGAACTAAGAAAGCTCAATTTGCACTCACGCACAATTGAAGAGAAAACTCAATATTATTGATTAATGTTGTTCCAAAATTCGGATGAATAGTAACACCCTCTATAAAGAGGTGCATAACATCAAGATATAAACTAAATATGGAAACTAACTTAACCCTAGTTGCACCATAACATAAACGTACAACTAAAGATACAACTTGGGCTATTAAACTAACGAATTAAGCCCATGAAACCCATAACCTCAAGTGGCAAACGGGCTCTTCAATCGAATCCAAGTCCACGACCTCCAAGCTCCTCCAACTCTAGCCCAAAATAGGTGAATAGCCTTGTAGGTTCTTATTTCAACCAAGTAGCTTCATCTTCATGTAATTCTATAATTGATAAGTGCTAAAGTACATTAGTTTTTAGTAGGTTTTTAGGGTAGGTTTTTAGGATTTTTCTATGAGTTTTCCTCTATTTCTTATCATTTGTGATTTGAATGCCAAATTGTGTAAAGGTGTGATTTACATGTGATTTGTGTCATTTTCATAGGATTTGCACATTGCATCACCAATTTGGATCAATTCGGATGGCAATTGGATGATATTTTGAGGTGATTTGAAGTTCGTGATGAGTTAAAGTCAAGAAATCCTCAAAGTGGTGCAAAGAAGCAATAGAGGAAGAAGAATTGGAAAGGAAACGGTTTGGCGGCCTGGACATATGTCAATGATTTAGTAAAAACATGAGTTAGAGATATTGGATTAAGGTGATTCATGAAGCATTTTGAATCTAAGACAATGATCTACAATTCATATGCAGACATCAAAGTCCAGTTCTTAAGTTTCGAAGGTCAAAATTCCAAGTTATTGAAGGATATTTGTACTGCAGTACTGTTCCAAGCAGTTCTTAGTATTTCAGCTATATCTCTGTGTACAGAGCTCCAAATGATGTGATTCTTATTGATTTGGAAAGCTTATTTAAAGGGCTAAAACTTTTATGTTTTAAGGAAAAGCTAGTTCGGCCGTTTTCAAGGTGAAATTTTGCATGGAAGAGAAGCAAAACACTTTGACTAAGGCCGCGGGTAAGGCCTTGCCGCGGCCTTGGGTGCGGCCTTGGTCAGAAAGGGAGGACACAAGGCCACGGGTAAGGCCGTGCCACGGCCTTAGCCACGGCTTAGTTATGGAATTTTGTGTTTTTAAGCACTTTTGGGCGAATCTTTTGAGGGCAGAACCCTACCTCCTTGGGGAAGGAAATAGGTGGTTTCTTTGGGGTTCTAAGGTACAAGAAACACATTTTTACACACATCTAGAGGGATGTAGAGAGAAGAAAGCAAGAGTGGAGGGGCAACTCAAGGGCTTCCATGGTACAAAGCAAGAAGGATTCATCAAGATGCAAGGGAGGAATCAAGAGAATTACATGAGAATGAGTTTTTCCATTCTTTTCTTGTATTTTGTTGGATTTATTCTTGTACATATGATTGAGTTGTGAATAATTTGGATGGGATGAACCCTACCTTTCTATGACTATGATTTGAATCTTTAGTTAATGAATTCTCAATTTTTGTCTTAGATTTATTCTTGAGTTTATTGATTATTGAATTGGGATTTGCATGCATCCTTAGATTTAATATTGATTTCATATAGGTAGCTTGAGAAATTACCTATTTGATTAGATCATCTCCTAAATAAAGAGACTTTCATGGGTTGCTAGAGATAGAATCACATAAGTCTCCCCGGTTAGATTCAAACCTAACCAAAAGCATAGAATTCATAGAACCTTAATGCTTCTCTTTGGGGTTTTGATTGAGAAGAGATTCCAATCAATCAACCAGGGGGATAGAGGTTAATACTTGAGAAAGATTAAACCTAATTAAGGGATTCTAGGGTCTAAGTGATTGGGTTATTCATTAATCAAGGTATAGTCTTAGCATACTCGGTTTAGGGTATTCTTCATCTAGTTTCGCCTCTACTTTTGTCCATTCTCTCTACTGAATTCTAGATTGTGCTTTAATTAGGTAATTAGTTTAGTTAATTTGTATCTCCAATAAATTCATCATTCGCTTTGTGAGGTTAGATAATAAAAGGAAGGTTAGTACTAGTACTCACATAGTCCCTGTGGGATGGACACTCGGTACTCCTATACACTGTACTACAGGAAACGATAGGTGCACTTGCCTAAGTATCCTTAGTGTAGCAAAAGGATTATCAATAATCAAACCTTGCAAAGCTTGTTTCATCCTTTTAGCTTTCAACCTAGTCATTGGACCTCCCATATCTTGAAAAGAACTCTTGGTAGCACCTCTATGATCACGAGCCTCTCCAACTTGATCACGACCATTGATGTCCTCATCAGAATCCTTTGGGAATATTTTTCACCGTGTTGTAGAGGCTAAAAAATTATTGGAAGTGGCTGAATTAAGGTTGGAACAAGATGACTCTACAGAGGCAATGGAGTTTTTTGCTCAGGCAAAAAATAATTTGAATCATTACTTGACCTTGGAGGAGCAATATTGGAAGCAGAAGGCTTGGTTGAGGTGGCTTCAAGAAGATGACCGGAACACCAAATTTTTTCATGTTATGGTGAAACAAAGGAGATCTCAGGCTGTGATTCATTGAATTCAAAATGAAAATGGTGACTAGTTAACTTTAGACATGGATATTGGACTTGAGGCAGTGGATTTTTTTCTATCCCTTTTTTCTGCTGAGGGTGGTTCTCTAAATATGGACATGCTTCAAGTATTGCCAAGGCTTGTGCTTGATAAGGAAAATTGTGCATTGGGGGAGTGTCCATCAGTTGATGAGGTTCGCTGTAGACACCAAATTTTGACACACCTTTTATAAAAATAGGTGTATTACTTTATTTAGGGGGTATTTTTTTTATTTTTAAGGGTTAATTATAATTTTTGTGTATATTGCGTCTAATTTGTTACATCAGGGGCAAAATGGTAATTTTACCAGATAAATATTATTTTCTTGTATTTTATTTCCTAAATATACAATTTTACTATTTTATCATTATCTATAATTTTAATGATTTTTTGGAGTCATTTATTATTTATTTAAAATTTTAGTATTTTTAACTTAATGGCACGTTTTTCAATGCACTCTTTTTTACGAGAATTTTTAAGTGAAAAATTTCATATATGTATTTTGTATATTTATAAATTTTTTGTAAAAATTACATGATTTTTAGGAGTCATTTAGTATTTTTTGTCTTTTTGCCTATTAATGGCACGTTTCCCAAGGATGCGTTAATCTTAAAATTTTTGAGTGAAAATTATTCTATATGCGCTTTATATGATAATATATGTTGTGTAAGATTTTTGTGACGTCATTTATTAATTTCATAAATTTTTTATAATTTTGCCATATTTAAGTCACGTTTTCCAATGTACTTTTTTATCTTTATTTAAAATTTTTCTTTATAAGAATTATGTGTTTGTGCATTTTATAAATTTTATGCAAAGAAAATTTTCATAATTAATTTATTTATTTACTTATTCTTAAATACCATTTGTCTGTTTATTTTAAATTGTATTTTTCTAACCTAGAATTAATTTTCTTACACTGAATTTTTTTTTCCTTCTTATAATGTTGTGTTCTAGCTTTAATATATAATCTAAAAAGAGTTCAAGTTGTTTTTATTTTATTTTTTATTTTTATTTTTATTTTTATTTTTCTGTTTTTCTTTGTTTTCTTCTTAAAAAAAAAAAAAAAAAGGGAAGCAGCTGCTGCACGCAACTGCAGCAAAAGAAGAAAAATCAATCACCACCTAAACCAGATTTGAAGGAATTTTGGAAGGATTTCTTTCCTTTTTTCAATTATCTGCAGCACCACAGACAACACAGGCACAACACAATTCTCACTACATTTCACTCACTCCCTCTCAGACTCCCTCTGCCTCCCTTTCCCTCACCATTTTTCCTTCACAGAACACACACTAACCTGCATAAACACACACGCACCTCACACACAAAAACACACCCCTCCACTGCAATTCACTCACAACCTTGCATAAACACACGCACAACTTCACTACACCTGCACAATCACCTGCAAACATTCACACACACTTGCACACAACCTGCAATTCACAACTCACACCACAATTGCACAATTCACAGAACACACGCACAACACACACCTGCACCTCATCTCCCCTGTAGAAACACACACAACCAGACACACACTTGCATACAAGCCTCACCACACAGGCACACAAACAGGCATACACACACAGTAGCACACACGACACATACACAATCACACACACACAGAAGCACATTAACACCTGCAGAAACACATTCACACACCAAACAGCCATTTCACCTGCACTCAATTCAGCAACACAAATGCACAAACACTCGCCTCACTTCACATCACTTCATCAGAAACACATTCACACACCTGCGCATAGTTCACATACAGCACACACTAACACACACAGAATCACAATTCATTCACCAACACCAGACATAATACACACCTGCATTTCCAATACACGCACATCACATACCACAAACACACATTACATACACACACCAGACACGCCAATTCCCACCTGCACAAATCTAAAAAAAAAAAACACAGCGATAACAACAGCAACAATCAACAATCAACAGCCACTACCGTCGCCTCCATCTAGCTGTCACCAAAAAGTTCTACTTCCAGCAATTTGTACCGGGTCTTTGAATAGGAGGTACCTCTATTACCTTTTTTTTATTATTCTTTATGTGCTTTTACGTGCTCCTATGTGTTTTTATGTATCTTTGTGCTTATAATTTTATCCATGTGCGAGTGTTTATTTATTTATGTCGTATTATTTACTCAAATTTAATTTTTGATTATTCAAAGAAATGTAATAGATAGATAATATATTCTATTTAGCAAAATTCTTTGTATTTAGATAGTTAATGTAATAGATAGTTTATGTTTTATCTATTTAATTAAAACCTATGTATTTTAGATAGAAAGTGTAATAGATAGGTTAGATAGGATATCTTTTATTCTCTTTTCTCTTTTTAGATTGTAATTAGGTTATTCTTCGGTGTAATAGTTAGGGCTTTGTGTGCTATGTGTGCTATGTGCCTATGTGTTTTATTTGCTTTTCTTAGGATTTTGCATCTAGAATATTATGATTATGTGCTATGTGCTCCTATGTGCTATTATTTGCTTTTATGTGATTTATTGCTTTAATATGTGCTTTAATTACTTACTTGCTTTATTATTATATATGTGTATCGTCGTCACACTAGTCCAATGCTAGTTGTGGCCAATTTTGGTTTCTTCGCTAGTCCAACGCTAGCGGAGAATTTTTAGAAAATAGGTTAGTCCAATACTAGACCTTTAGGTCATTTTAGTGATAGAATCATTTCTTGTGTGCATTTCATGATCATTACACACACATTTTCTCTTTTTTAGGCCTTTTCCATTTTTACATAATTTTCTATATATATTTTATCATTTATTATCTATTTTAACATTTATTTTAGTGCATAATATTTAGATTCCACCACACATAGAACCTTAAGTCATTTGTGTGATTTGACTAGAAAATAGTCATCTACTCACGTGGGAAGCGATGGCGTACATGTCGTTCCCCCCCTCCGTGAGTAGGAACAGTTAGTCACGAGTCCATTCGTCCCCCGTACCCGTTTTGTTGCATCCCTACTTTCTTTGTTCACTTATTATCTATACTACTATTTTCTTTTTCTTTTGCATTCCATTTTTGCACCTATACTCGTGACTCCGTCGAGGTCTACATTCGGGTTTCGCAATTAATGCGATAATTCCGACTAAACCTCAATGGAACATTTTGTCCCTTAACGATACCCATTTTTAGGACTAGATTTGCATGCATATAGTTACATCCAAATGTGATGAAGTCTTAGGGTTATATTAGGAAAATTTAAACTAAACCTCGCAACTAGTTTCGGCTAGGTTGAAAGGGTGCCTTGGGCGCTAGCCTTTGCCTTCCCTTTCTTCAACTGTGACTCCCGAACCTTTTTCTCTTGTTTTCAAAGACCTGGAGTCGTCTAAAAGGGTTTTCTTGTTTTTTCCTATATTTTTTCCAAAAATCATTTCCTTAAAAAATCATTCTTGATTTTCTTACCTTTTATAAAATATTTTCGGGTGACTTGGTACACCAAAACTCAATACCAAGTGGTGACTCCTTTTTCACTAAAAACCCTTTTTAGACTCTATTTTTGGGCCCAAAAACCGTCGCATTTTCAAAGTCCCATTTTAGGCCCTTTTTCTTTTGTTTTTCAAAATAAAGTATCTGTTTGTCACATTTTATCGAATTATCTTTTACAAAGCATTTTTCTAAAAATTATTTTTACAAAAATTTACACGCTTCTCTTTTTCCAATAAAATAAACACAACCACATTTAACACTTCTTTTTCTTTTTTCCAAACATCCAACACTCATTTATTATCCCTTCGAAAAATGGGGCGCGACATTCGCAATATAGTTTTTGCTATGGATGGAGAAAGTTCTCTTGGTCTGAATGGTTATACGGGGAAGTTTTTTACTTTTACTGGGAGGTGATAGGAACGGATGTTTATAATGCGGTCATTAGTTTTTTCTGTGGCGTAGAATTGCCAAGAAATGTGACTGCTACTTCCATCATTTTGATTTCAAAAATTCAATGCCCTTAAGAATTTTCTCAATATTGGCCTATAACTATATGTAATTTTATTAATAAAATCATTTCTCAGTTGCTTTCTGACAGGTTGGCTGTGATTTTACCAAAGCTCATCTCTTCGAATCAATGTGGGTATGTTCGAGGTAGAATTATCACAAAAAATTTCCTTCTAGCACAGGAGATGATCGCAGGGATAGGAAGCAAGAATAGAGGAGGCAATGTTGCAGTTAAGCTCGATATGGCAAAGGCTTATGACCTGGTTTCCTGGCCTTATTTAATCCAAGTTCTTAGGGCCTTTGGATTTGGAGAACGTTTCATTGATATGGTATGGCGTTTGATCTCTAATTCTTGGTTTTCTGTGATTGTTAATGGGTCGAGTCATGGTTTTTTTTAAATCTACTAGGGGCTTGAGACAAGGAGATCCTATTTCTCCTACTTTATTTGTTCCTAGTGCTGAGGTACTGTCCAGAACTTTAAATATTTATGCTGAAAGCAATTCCTCGTTGGCCTTTAAAGTTCCTAAGAATTGTCCTAGAATTTCTCATTTGGCCTATGCAGATGATGTCCTCATTTTTTGGAATGCGGCAACAAAGTCTCTTAAATGTGTTATGCAGATATTGAGGGATTATCAAGCGGTGTCAGGGCAATTGGTTAACCCTCAAAAAAGCTATTTTTTAACACATTCAACTGTTAATATTTAGAGAAAATTGAAGATTGAGCAAATGATTGGATTTGCAAATAAGGGTTTTTCGATTCGGTATCTTGATTCCTTTCTATATGCTAGTCCTAGGAAATTTGCTTATTTTGCTGATCTATGTCAAACAATTGTGGCTCGAATATTGTCTTGGCAAAATAGGTTATTATCTATATATTGATAAAACATGTTTTAGCTTCCATGCCTATTCATATTTTGGCTTCATCTAATCCAACAAAAGGTGTACTTAGTTCAATTGAAAAAGTGATGGCTGATTTTTTATGGGGGGATTATGATGGTAAAAACAAGTTGCATTGGATTAGATGGAAGGATTTTTGTCGTCCTCCGAATGAGGGAGGAGTTGGTTTTCGATCTTTGTTTGATGTGTTTGCAGCTTTTTCTATGAAATTATTGTGGCAGTTTAGAACTTCAGAATCTTTGGGCTTCTTTCATGGCTACAAAGTATTGTTCAAAGGAATCTCCGTTCAAGTCAGTCTACACCTTCTGCATTTTTAACATGGAAGCAAATGTTATTGGTACGGGATGTGGCAGAATCTCACATTTTATGGAGTGATTCTCAACAAAATGTGTGTATGGACTCCTACTTCTTCAGGGAAGTTCTCAGTTGCTTCTGCTTTAAATATTCTTAGAAATGTTCGAGCTTCTTCATTTATGCATATGAAAGCTTGGGATTCAGTCATTGCTTTGAAGATTTCTTTTTTTACTCTTCGCCTCTTATGCAACAAGCTATCTTTTGATGTTTCTTTACAGCATTTTGGCACAATTGGTCCTTCAAAATGTCTTTGCTGCCAAAATTCAGCCATAGAATTGCTTGATCATGTATTCATTTTTACTGATTTGGCAATTAACACATGGAATTATTTTATGGGTGAATGTGGCATTATAAATTCAGCCTCTTCCATTAGGCACTTGCTTGCTATTTGGTGGTTAAAGGGCTCAAAAAATCCATACATGTCTTTTGTTTTTCAGATTTTGCCTATTATCATATGTTGGCATCTTTGAAAATGGAGAAATGTTGCACGGTTCCAAAATGTTAAGCTGCCTATTCCTTCTTTTGCTGCGAAACATTTTTGAAGATATGAAAGACATGGTTTTCTCAAAATTTGCAGGCACAAGGGTGAGTGGGCATAATTGGCTTTCGTTTATGCACTCTATCCGTCATTTGTAGAAACCAGTAATCTTTCGATTGGTGAAATGGATACATCCTCCTCTTGATAGCTTCAAATTAAATACTGATGGTAACTCTAATGGGAACCCGGGACCTAGTGCAGGTGGGGGAGTTCTCAGAGATTCTTTGGGCAAATTAGTTTTGGCTTTTTCTACATTCTTTGGGGAGATCACCAGTATGCAAGCTAAGATCAAGGCTCTTATCTATGGTATGGATCTTTGTTTGGAATTTGGTTTTTCAAAGTTCCATGTTGAGTGTGATTCACAAATACTTGTTCAAATGTTGCAACAAAAGGTATCAATTCCATGGGTCATTGCACAGGAATTTTGTCAACTGTTATCTCATGTAGATAGGTTCATTTCTGTTAATCATGTTTATAGAGAAGCAAATAAGGTGGCAGACATTCTTGCTAATATGGGCTGTTCAGATCAGAGAAATTCGGTGTTTCTAAATGAGCTAGATTTGCCTTTTTTTGACAAGAGGTGAACTTCGATTAGATAAGTTAGGCTTTCCTTCTTTTAGAAATTGTAAGTCATGATTTTGATGTAATAAGGAGTAATACTCCTAATTTACTTGCTTTTAATTCATGTATTCTTGAGGTAAGGATTATATCCCCCTCATTTTTAAAATCAATTGTCAATAAAATGTCCCTAGTTGTGAAAATTGAATGGATCATGGGCGTATAGTTGTACTTGTTAGCTATACGATCTGCTTACTTATGAGTTTCGAATACAGTAGAGAAATGGAGCTGAACTTGTTTAATTAACGTATAATTCTTTTTCCTTTGCTTAATATGATGAGTATTTAAAATAAGACGGATGATTGCATAATTGTGTTTCATGGTTGTTAAGAAGTTGTTCTTGGAGATATATGTTTTGCTTTTACTTTTGTTATGTCATTGTTTTGAGTTCTGTATGGTTCATTGCTTGAGGACAAGCAATGGCTTAAGTGTGGGGGAATTGATAAGTGCTAAAGTGCATTAGTTTCTAGTAGGTCTTTAGGTAGGTTTTTAGTGTTTTTCTAAGAGTTTTCCTTTATTTCTTTGCTATTTCTTTTCATTTCAAATTTGAATGCCAAATTGTGTAAATGTGTGACTTACATGTGATTTTGTGTCATTATCACAGGATTTGCACATTCCATCACCAATTTGGATGGCAATTGGATGATATTTTGAGATGAATTGAAGTTGGTGATGAGTTAAAGTTAAGAAATCCTCAAAGTTGTGCAAAGAAGCAATAGGCAAAGAAGAATTGGAAAAGAAACGGTTTGGCAGCCTGAACATATTTCAGTGATTTGGTAATAACTTGAGCTAGAGATATTGGATTAAGATGATTCATGAAGCATTTTGAAGCTAAAGAATGGTCTACAATTCATATGAAGAAAACAGAGTTCAGTTCATACGTTTTGAAGGTCAAAAGTTCAAGTTATTGAAGCACATTTGTACTGCAGTACTGTTCCGACCAGTTCTTAGTGTTTTGGCTTTATCTCAGGCTACAGACCTTCACATGATGTCATTCGTGTTGTTTTGGAAAGCTTGCTCAAAGGGCTAAAACTTTTATGTTTTGAGCAAAAGCTAGTTTGGCCGTATTCAAGGTGAAAATCACATGGAATAGAAACAAAACATTCTTACCAAGGCCGCGGGCAAGGCCTTGCCACGGCCTAGGGTGTGGCCTTGGTTAGAAACGGAGGACATAAGGCCATGGGTAAGGCCTTGCCATGGCCTAGTTGTGAAAAGTTGCATTTTTAAGCACTTTGGGGTGAATCTTTTGTTGGGAGAACCCTACCTCTTTGGAGAAGGGAAAAGGTGGTTTCTTTGGGGTTCTAGGGCACAAGAAACACACTTTTACACACATCTAGAGGGATGTAGAGAGAAGAAAGCAAGAGTAGAGGAGCAACTCAAGGGCTTCCATGGTGCAAAGCAAGAAGGCTTCTTCAAGATGCAAGGGATGAATAAAGAAAATCTACATGAGAATGAGTTTTCCCATTCTTTTCTTGTATTTTGTTGAGTTTATTCTTGTACATATGAGTTGAGTTGTTATGATTTAGATGGGATGAATCCTAAATTCTTATTACTATGATTTTATTCCTTGATTTATGAAAGACCCACTTTATGTTTGATTTAATGTCATTGTTGTTGAAGTGGGAATTGCTAGCATCCTTTGATTCAATATTGATTTCATACAGGAAAATTGAGAAATCACTTATATGATTAGATCACTTGATGAATAATAAGGTTTGCATGGGCTGCTAGAGATAGAACTACATGAGTCTTCCCGGTTAGATTTAAACCTAACCAAAACTATAAAATCCATAGAACTTTAATGCATCTTTTTGGGGTTTTAATTGAGAAGAGATTCTAATTAATCAACCAAGGAGATAGAGGTTGTAATACTTGAGAAAGATTATAATCTAATTGAGGGATTTTAGGGTCTAAGCAATTGGCTTAAGCATTAATCAAGTTAGAGTCATAGCATGTTTAGCTTAGGGGTATTTACATCTAGATTTCATCTCTACTATTATTCATTCTCTCTACTGACTTCTAGATCGCTATTTAGTTAGGTAGTTAGTGTTAGTTCGTATTTCTTTTGATTTCGCCACTTGCTTTGTGAGGTTAGATAATAAAAGGAAGGTTAGTACTAGTACTCGCATAATCCTTGTTGGATCGACACTCGATGCTCTGATGCACTGTACTATTGCAAATGATAGGTGCACTTGCCTAAGTATCCGTAGTGTAGTTAAAGGAATATCAAGTTTTTGACACCGTTGCCGGGGACTAAGATATTAGGAACGCCATCTTTTTATTACTCTAAGCATTTGTTTTGTCTCTTTATGTTTATTCTTGTTTATTCAGTTTAATTTTTGTTTTCTTAATTGTTCTTTGATTTTTGTCCAGAAGTTGGTGTTTTTGAGGATCTCAACTCTGCAACTTTCACTTAAGGATAGTGAAGTATTTTTACGAGTGGCCTAATGAACAAGGTAACAATGTGGAGTCTACAGGTATGGATAAACTAAGTGCTCTTGAGAGGCTAATAGATGATATTGTTCATAAAAACAATGAACAAGTTGGAAGTGGTTTTTCTTTTTCCCAAACTAGTGTTGTTATTTGTACTTGTTGTGGAGGAAACTATAGCTCTTATGAGTGTTTTATAGTAGACAAGCACCTTGTGATAACACTAATGACTGTCCACCTTCTTATGACCCCTACCCCAATACCTATAACTCAGGTGTAGATACCCAATTTTGGCACACCATTTATTTTCAAACATTGGGGTGGATGTTTGCATTTTGGGCCAAATTTTAAAATTTTCAATAATCTTGGGGGGCAAAATAGTAATTTTTATCTGTAAATACTTTTTCATTAGTTTTGGGGGGTTTAAATTCGTATTTTTACTTTCATACGTATTTTTAAATTTTCTATGATTTTTTTTCCAATTTAATTGGTATTCTTTTTATATTTTACCAGCACAAGGGCAAAATGGTAATTTCGTCTTGTGAACACCATTTTAGCTCATTTCAGTAAACAAGAATAGATATTAGAAACTTAAATAATGAAATTTATTCAATTGAGGATAGATATTAGAAACTTAAATAATGAAATTTATTCAATTGAGGCAGGATCCTGGAATGGTGAAATGAGCATTTATTTTTCTAATTGAGGCAGGAACCCAAATTTATTTCTCTAATTCTTTAAGCATGTTTCTAAATTTTCTTTATTTTTTCAGAGACGAATGGTATTTTTTCTGTAAATGCTGCTTTCAAGGGTAAAATCGTAATTTTACATATTAAATTAATTTTTTGTCAATTTTTGAGGCATAAATGCATTTTTTAGTGTTTTAAGCTTATTTTTAATTTTTGGTAATTTTTTGAGGACAATAGCTATTTTTCTGCAAATTTTCATTCTCTAAGGAAAAAATCGTTATTTTACAGTTTAAATTCAATTTTCATAAATTTTGAGTCATAAATGCATTTTCTAGTGTTTTAAGCTTATTTTTAATTTTTTGGTAATTTTTTGAGGCTAACAGCTATTTTTTTTGTGAATTTTCATTGTTCAAGGGCAAAATCATCATTTTACAGTTTAAATTCATTTTTTGTTAAATTTTGAGTCATAAAGGCATTTTCTAGTGTTTTAAACTTATTTTTAATTTTTGGTAATTTTTTGAGGCTAATAGCCATTTTTTGTGTATTTTCGTTTTCCAAAGGCAAAATCGTCATTTCACACCCCGAGCGCGTTTTTATCAACTTTAAGCTCTAGCTTTTGTTTTTGAAATCTGCTTTGAATTATTTTTAAAAATTTTAGAGATTTCTGTCATTTCTTTGTATTAATTATAATTTTTGGGGTTAAAAATATTTTTTTAAACTAAAATTAGTATTTTTATTACTGGTGGCGTTTTTGTTATTTTATAGCATTCTTGGTGACCAAGACAAGTGGCCCATAAATACCACTTTAGTCAACAAAAAACAAAAGAAGAAAAAATTAGAAACCCTAAAAACACTTTTGATTTTATCCAAAAAGATCAAAACACACATATTCACAAAAAAAAAAAAGAGACAGTTGCCATCTTCATCTAATGTTACTATTCATTGCTTTCAGTTTACTGTTCATTCAATCATCAAGAAGGGTTGAGAGACACTCAAGACCGTCATCAATCCTAATCTTCATGACACGATCCGGGTTGATCTCCCTTTTCGTGTGTCACAGGAACATCCCTAAAGGACCGTCTTGAAGATCAGGGTGTTAATCTAACTCAAACCCTCCCGCAAATCTGAATCAAATTATCAAAAAATATAAACTCTCATTGAATCACTTGACCCCAATCCAACCCTGTGGAATGAAACCGATTGAATCTAACAAGAGGGAAACCCTAAACCCTACCCAAACCTGTTGAATAGGACGTAAGGTATAAAGTAAACCTCATAAGAATCGCTCTTGAAAAGGCAAAGATAGCTCTCATCTCAAGAACTAACGAAATCCCTCTAAGGGAGAAAATCAATTTCCATTAATCAAATCATAATTCAACATAACAAATTAATAATAAAATGACAATAATTAGCCTTATATAGGCGTACAAACCCTAAAACTAAATATGGAAAGTCTAAATTAAATATAACTTAAATAAATTAAACTAAAAGTAATTAAAACAATAAAAATTCCAAACTGCATACGAAGGCCGCGGGCAAGGCCGTGGGGCGGCCTTAGGCGTGGCCTTGGTCAGAAGCAATTCTGGCCTTGGCACTCATTCTGATCCAGGCCGTGGGGGAAGGCCGCGAGACGGCCTGGAGTGCGGCCTCCATCAGAACGTCAGCAACTGGCTTCTAGTCTTGTCCTTTGAAAATTCTACCTCGTACTTTCGACCTTAGACGTGACCACCAACCTTTGGCCCCTTGAGTGGATGCTAAATGAGCCATCTCCCATGCTCCGTTGCCATACCTTGAACACTTTGAAACCTCCAATTTGCACAGAATGATAATATCCGTTGGTGAAGCTTGAATGATAGGAATCATGGCCACAGGATTCGTATCAAACTCCCCCTCTTCAAAACGATTCGTCCTCGAATCGTTGCCCATAGTAGATAAGCAACAAGGTACGATCACAAGGAATTGTTCAACACTTGGTGGCTCTTCTAATGGCAATGGTGCTTCATCTTCAACCTCAACACGCTCCTCCAGAGATGGTGTTGCAGCTTTGCACGATTCTTCTAATAGATGAATCATCTCCAATGGTTCCATGGCATCTTGTTCCTCCTTGGACTCGCAAGATGGTTCCTCAATTGCAATGGTCTCCATTGGTGGTGACATCTTCACTCCCTTAAGCTCCTTCTCTTTGAGACGATTCTTTTCCTTTTAGCAATAATAGAATCAAAAGTGTTACTAATCGTCCTCATGCAATCAGATACAATGGCATCAACATCCATCTTCCTTGAACGAGTGCATGTAGATCTCGGTTTGGCTTGACTCTTCTGCTCACGATCCATCTTTGCACATAATCTCTTCAAACTTGCAGAAAATTCTTGTGCAAATTCCTTACAAATAGATTCCATAATGTACAAAGCAATCTCAATTGTTGGCTTTTGAAAATAACTCACCAATTAGCCTTTTTCCACTCAAAAATCTTTCAATCAAACAACCCTCTTTTTTTCTCTCTTCTTTTTTTTTTTCTTCCTCTTTTTTTTTTCTCTTTAACAACACTAACAAATCACAAAATACAAAAATTCAACTCCAAAAACAAACAAAAATAGAACTGGAAAAATTCTTTAAAAAAAAAGGTCGGATGAACAGTATCCGTCGTGAACAGTAAACCCTAGGCGTGCACAGTAATGGCGCATAAACAGTATCGCCGTGAACAGTGATGCTACAGTGCCGTGAACAGTCACACGACTTTTTTTTTTTTTTTTTTTTCAAGTTCAACAACCAAAAAATCACAACTTTGATTCAAGAAAATTTCAAATCTTGAACCAAGAACAACACTAAACAACTCATACACAAAAATTAAAAGATATATCCAAACGGATTAACAACGAAAAGACATACCCAAGTGGGTTAAACACAACGAATAAACCTGATTTTCTTTCAAGATCCAATAGCTCTGATACCACTTGACACGATCCGGGTTGATCTCCCTTTTCGTGTGTCACAGGAACATCCCCAAAGGACCATCTTGAAGATCAGGGTGATAATCTAACTCAAACCCTCCTGCAAATCTGAATCAAATTATCAAAGAATATAAACTCTCATTGAATCACTCGACCCCAATCCAACCCTGTGGAATGAAACCGATTGAATCTAACAAGAGGGAGATCCTAAACCCTACCCAAACCTGTTGAATAGAACGTAAGGTATAAAGTAAACCTCACAAGAATCGCTCTTGAAAAGGCAAAGATAGCTCTCATCTCAAGAACTAACGAAATCCCTCAAAGGGAGAAAATCAATTTCCATTGATCAAATCATAATTCAACATAACAAATTAATAATAAAACGACAATAATTAGCCTTATATAGGCTTACAAACCCTAAAACTAAATATGGAAAGTCTAAATTAAATATAACTTAAATAAATTAAACTAAAACTAATTAAAACAATAAAAATTCCAAACTGCAGACAAAGGCTGCGGGCAAGGCCGCGGGGCGGCCTTAGGCACGGCCTTGGTCAGAAGCAATTCTGGCCTTGGCACACATTCTGATCCAGGCCGTGGGGGAAGGCTGCGAGACAGCCTGGAGTGCGGCCTCCATCAGAACGTTAGCAACTGGCTTCTGGTCTTGTCCTTTGAAAATTCTATCTCGTACTTTCGACCTTAGACGTGACCACCAACCTTTGGCCCCTTGAGTGGATGCTAAATGAGCCATCTCCCATGCTCCGTTGCCATATCTTGAACACTTTCAAACCTCCAATTTTCACAGAATGATGATATCCGCTGGTGAAGCTTGAATGATAGGAATCATGGCCACAGGATTCGTATCACTTCATCAAGTAATTTCTTAATTTTTTATTTTTAGCTTTAAATTGTTGCTTAATTCATTTTATCTGATATGATATTTCATGATTTTTGGATTTTATTGATTTGATTTTATCATTATGTCTTTTCTGGGTTTCTGGATTTTTTGGGTTTTTATGGGTTTTGTTCTTGTTTCTGGTTTGTTTGTTCTTGAAATCTCCTTCTCCACCTTCATCCCCTTTTCCATTTTCATTGTCAAGTTCTTTCCAATAGCCATTCCATCCTCCATCACCACCAAGCCTCTTGAAATGCCACAGAGCTCTCCCCTATAACAATCCCAGCCCCCCTAGCCAAACCTTCAGTAGCTCCACTGTTTGACCAACAACCAAAACCCACAAGCCGTCCTCAATCTACAACCTTAAATCACTAAAATAGTAACAACCACCAGACTACCCAAGTTCCACCCCACAATCTGTAAAAAACATAACCAAAGCTATCATGAGACTGTATCCTTTAAACCTACAAAAACATAGAAAAACCACAGTGCCTCACCGCAACCCCCATAGCCACATCAGTCACCACCACCACCTTCGGCCATCATCAACCGAATCACTATCCAGAAACCCCACTGCCTAAACACCACAACTAACCCAAATAAGTTCCTCCCTCTTCCTTGTCTTCCATTATCACCAAGCCAGCAATATAGCCAATCAACCCAACCTCTCTCTTCTCATCTCCACCCCAAATGAAGAAAAATTCACACAATACCACCACATGCAGATTTACACACATTTCCAAATTCACAACAACACACATACACACAGCCAGTAAAAACACACACACAGAGTCGCACAAATCACAAACTAAACACACTCACACTCGGCTCATCCATTCAACCACACAATAAACACAACCGGTCACACAAGTAAGTTTACAACCATCATCCTGCAATAGAATCACACACAACGCACGCCATCTTTGCACATAATTCACTCAACGCACATACACTGTAACACACAGAATGTAAAATCCAAGTTCCATAAGGAAACCAATTAGTTACTTTATTTCTTTTAGGAAACCAATTTCCTATAAAACTTAGAATATTTATAAATAAGTCCTTTAAGTTAATTTATCTCATAAATTAACCCCATAAGTATCTCATACTTATCTTTATTACATTTTAACCCAAAGATTTTGTTCTTTATGTGTGTGACCTATTAGGTTCCATTCACGTTGGCAATAGGTATAAATTATAACTCATTAATTGAGCTAGATAAATTAAACACTTTAATTTATCATTAATTCACTAATTAATCAATTCATACTTATAGATCATGAGTGGCGTCTAGCAATGCATCATGACCACCCAAGTGAATAAGAAAGTCATATGGTAGACCATACCCTTCAATGACAATGCTACCATGTAATTAATATCCTTTCACCACACCACATCCCAATTAGTCTAAAAGTATAGTGCATACTATTAAATGACTAATTTATATTTTCTTGTTCCAGAAATATAACTCCCCATGATGTATAACCTATAAACTACTTCCAAGTTATACTATCACTTCTAGAGAAGATTTATGAGTTAATATTTCCAACAAGTGGCCATAAAGGGATATACTCTCCTATTAAGGAGTGGTGAATCCTATATTGATTACTCACTATCTTTCCATGCTTCAAACTATATCCAATCTCTAACCTATGGGCTACCCTTTTACGGGCACCGAGGAATAGAGTCAAAGTATAGCAATCCACACTAAAGATACTATGGTAATCTCAAGTCAAAGGATCACTTACACCATTGCCATTAAGAGTTCAACCATTGGCACTATAGTTGAAACTCTTGGCGGATCAATCCAATGAACTTGTTCTGAAACAAGCATCCACATACTAGCTTAAGTGTCATGCACACCATAGTCAATGAGATCAACTACTACTTACCATAAGTAGAGGCAAAGTATGTGCTAGTCTATCCGCATTAATGATGTCCAATCTCATTAATACTATAACTAGTGATATTTAAGAATATGACTTTACGTATTAGAGTCTCATAATTGTAACTCTTACAATCTCTAATACACAGTCAATATTCTAAGGACTTTATCAATCAAACAAGTAACATGGAAATACTAGTATAGACGATAAAGAAAAATACCACATGAATAAATATAACATAAATAAGTGTAAATACAAAACACCTTAAAACATCTTGATTTTAGGGCATACACTAAGAGTTTTTCCCAAAACATGTTTTCTAAAAGGGTCATCAAACCAAACCGCCTTTTCGGGGCGCGATAGTCAACGACCCCACTAGTACCCTACCATACTTTACGATTTTTAAGACGCGACATCAGGGTGGTGGGATCATTCACATATGGATGGGGGGAGTATAAGAATCAACCACAACCAACTTGGAAAGTAGCCCATGATAGAGTAGAAGAGTATATGTTTGAATCATCTCCTTCCCCTGTAGAGTCCAACCCTAAGTCAGAATTGGCCATTATGAACTTTATGAAAGCAACGAATGATAGGATGGATAAAATAGAGGCTGAAATTGAGAAATCGGGGGAACAACTTATTGCTATCACCAAAGCTGTTGAGAGTCTCATAGGACAAATCATTGCAGCTATGAAAACTAGGAATCCATATGAGCTATCGAGTGACAATGAGTTTAATCCTAGTGGACAAGTATAAGTGATTCATAATGATTGTGTTGATCAATTAAGTGCACCTCTGATGGTGATTAGAAGGGAAGGACATGAGTTGACTAAAGAAGAACAAGTGAATGAGGTACGAGTTGTAGGTGAAGATGAGTTACCTAGTGAACCAACAGATGTAGGAGAGTCGTCACTTCCAATTACTACTTCCATTCCACAGGAGGCACCTTATGTCTATAATTTTAAGCCTTTATACATAAATCTTGTTTGTGGTACTAATATTTTGCATGTTCCTTCTTACTATGGAGTTGTTGATGATATCATGACATGTAAGAAGAGACTAGAGGAATATGAGACAAAGACCACAATGGAAGAATGCCACCCTATCATGGTTCTACCACCGCTAGAGCTAAATAGTGATGAGTTGCGAAGGGCTGAATATAATAGGCATCCAATGATTGAGATCAAACAGCCCAAAAGAAAGAAGGAATGGGACGGAGATATTTTTCATCAAGGGGTTACGTGATCTTACTTGATGGCGTCGAGCTAACGACGTTAAACAAGCGCTTGTTGGGAGACAACCCAACATTTATTTCATTATTTTATCATTTTTTTTGTTATTTTTATGTTTATGTAGGATACTTTGGCATTTACAAATAACTTGGATGATGTAGTATTTTTATGTTTATGATGCAGCTACAACAATAGTTCATTCATTTCTAAATCTCTTGCCTGCAGTTGAATAGTACTGTGAGTGGCTACCATTACGTAAGGGGAGTATTGGTTCTTAGTCTTCTATTTTTATTTTTCACTATTTTCCCTTTCTTTCTCACACATTGGGGACAATGTGTGGATTAAGTGTGGGGGGGGGGGAGGTTAAATTGTATCATGGTGTGTGCTACTTGTTGGATAATATTTGGAAAAATTTGTTGTTGGATTCGTTGGTATTGCTGAATTTTGTGTTAACAGGAGGTTTGGCCCTATTTTAGGGGAAACTCTATCAAATTTTTTCAAAAATTGTCCAACTTATTTGAGTTGTTGATGTTTTGTCTTAAGTTTTATGAGTACTACTATCTCCAAGTTGTTAGTTTTCAATTTTCCTTGCCCAAGTAGAGTAATTATGTACATTTTTTAGGATTGTCTTCTTAATTAACTGGGGATACGATTATGTGATTATGAAGTTTTATTTTGAAGAAAGTATATTATGTAAAGTAGATTGTATTATGCTTAAATTTTTTGTGAGTTTAGTGAAGTTTTTCTGCTTTATTTGTTTTTCTTCATGAGTTAAGTAGTGAATGTAGTTTATAAGTATGGCTTGTGCCAATGATTAGTAATGTGTTATGGAAAAGGGACTAAATGAGCGTATTTGAAAAAATATGAAAAAAAGAAGAAGCAAGATTGGTGTTTCGAAAGAGAAAATCTTTGAAAGAACGAGTAATTAAGCTTAGGTTCTACTCCGCTAGTTTTAGTACTAAGTAACCGAGAGTCTTTATCTGACCAATATCGACTTTCGTGTCAAAAGGTGCTAAAATTATGAGCATGCATAGCAACTTGGACAGATGAAGTGTTGAGTAACCGGGGATCTTCATCTGACCAATGTCGATCTTCACGTAAAAAGGCAATTTCATGTTCTAAGTAAAGGCTAAGCTTAGTAATTAAAGTCCCTAATTGTGAAAAGTGAATTAATCATGGGCATATAGTTGTACTTGTTAGCTATAGGATCCACTTACTTATGAATTTCAAATAAAGTAGAAAAATGGAATTGAACTTGGTTAATGGACGTATAATTCTTTCTCCTTTGCTTAATATGATGAGTATTTAAAATAAGATGGATGATTACATAATTGTGTTCCACGATTGTTGAGAAGTTGTTCTTGAAGATGTATGTTTTGCTTTTACCTTGGTTAAGTCATTATTTTGAGTTTTGCATGGTTCATTGCTTGAGGACAAGCAATGGCTTAAGTGTGGGGGAATTGATAAGTGCTAAAATATACTAGTTTTTAGTAGGTTTTTAGGTTAGGTTTGTAGTGTTTTCCATGAGTTTTCCTCTATTCACCTACTATTTCTTCTTATTTTTGAGTTTAATAGCTAAATCGTGTGTTAAAGATAATTATTTGCATTATTCTTGTGTTTTCATAGGGTTTGCACATTCCATCACCAATTTGGATGGCAATTGGATGATATTTTGAGATGATTTGAAGTTGGTGATGAGTTAAAGTTAAGAAATCCTCAAAGTGGTGCAAAGAAGCAATAGGCGAAGAAGAATTGGTAAAGAAACGGTTTGGTAGCCTGAACATATTTCAGTGATTTGGTAATAACTTGAGCTAGAGATATTGGATTAAGGTGATTCATGAAGCATTTTGAAGCTAAAGAATGGTCTACAATTCATCTGAAGACATCTGAGTCCAGTTCTTACGTTTCGAAGGTCAAAAGTTCAAGTTATTGAAGCACATTTGTACTACAGTACTGTTCCGACCAGTTATTAGTATTTCGGCTTTATCTCACCCTACAGACCTTGAAATGATGTGATTTGTGTTGTTTTGGAAATCTTACTCAAAGGGCTAAAACTTTAATGTTTTGAGAAAAAGCTAGTTCGGGCGTATTCAAGGTGAAATATCGCATGGAAGAGAAGCAAAACATTTTGACCAAGGCCGCGGGCAAGGCCTTGCCATGGCCTAGGGTGCGGCCTTGGTTAGAAACGGAGGACATAAGGCTATGGATAAGGCCTTGCCACGGCCTAGTTGTGAAAAGTTGCATTTTTAAGCACTTTGGGACGAATCTTTTGTTGGGAGAACCCTACCTCATTGGAGAAGGGAAAAGGTGGTTTCTTTAGGGTTCTAGGGCACAAGAAACACACTTTTACACACATCTAGAGGGATGTAGAGAGAAGAAAGGAAGAGTAGAGGAGCAACTCAAGGGTTTCCATGGTGCAAAGCAAGAAGGCTTCTTCAAGATATAAGGGATGAATAAAGAAAATCTACATGAGAATGAGTTTTCCCATTCTTTTCTTGTACATATGAGTGGAGTTGTTATGATTTAGATGAGATGAATTCTAAATTCTTATTACTATGATTTTATTCCTTGATTTATGAAAGACCCACTTTATGCTTAGATTTGTTCATGAATGTCATTGTTGCTGAAGTGGGAATTGCTAGCATCCTTTGATTCAATATTGGTTTCATACGAATAGATTGAGAAATCACTTATATGATTAGATCACTTCATGAATAATAAGGCTTGCATGGGTTGCTAGAGATAGAACTACATGAGTCTTCCCGGTTAGATTTAAACCTAACCAAGACCATAAAATCCATAGAACTTTAATGCATCTTTTCGGGTTTTAATTGAGAAGAGATTCTAATTAATCAACCAAGGGGATAGAGGTTGTAATACTTGAGAAAGAATATAACCTAATTAAGGGATTTTAGAGTCTAAGCAATTGGCTTAATCATTAATCAAGTGAGAGTCATAGCATGTTTAGTTTAGGGGTATTTACATCTAGATTTCACCTCTACTATTATTCATTCTCTCTATTGACTTCTAGATCGTTGTTTAGTTAGGTAGTTAGTGTTAGTTAGTTCGTATGTCTTTTGATTTTGCCACTCGCTTTGTGAGGTTAGATGATAAAAGAAAGGTTAGTACTAGTACTCGCATAGTTCTTGTGAGATCGATACTCGATGCTTTGATGCACTGTACTACTGGAATTGATAAATGCACTTGCCTAAGTATCTGTAGTGTAGTTAAAGGAATATCATGCCCTCTCTCGTTTATGGGGTTGGCCAAAAAAAAAATGCTAAAGGAAAACTTGCAAATAAAGGAGATAGCTTGGGTTGCCTCCCAAGAAGCGCTTGTTTAAAGTCATTAACTTGACTTTTTCTGAACCATTAGCTAAGTGAAAGAAATGAGGGAAACAATTTCCCTATGGTGATCCATGAGCTTTCCTAAGTAGGGCTTGCAACGATGCCCATTAGCCTTGAATAGCTCTCCTTTGGAATTCTCTAATTCTAAAGCACCATGCTTAAACACTTTTGTCACTTTGAATGGTCCACTCCATCTAGATTTAAGCTTCTCAGGAAATAATCTCAAACTGTGAATTGAACAATAAGACAAAATCTCCTTCCTTAAATTCCTTGGGAACAATATGAGCATCATGCCATCTCTTGGTTCTCTCCTTATAAAGCTTAGCATTCTCATACACCAAATGTCGAATTTCATCCAACTCGTTGAGTTGCAATAACCTCTTCTCACCAGCTGTCTTCATGTCAAAATTTAGAGCCTTGATTGCCCAATATGCACGATGTTCCAATTCAATGGTAGATGACATGCTTTTCCAAAAATTAACCTATATGGAGACATTCCAATAGGTGTTTTAAAAGCTGTCCTATACGCCCACAAAGCATCATCTAACTTATTAGCCCAATCCATTCTTGCTCCATTCACCATCTTCTCCAAGATTCTTTTTAATTCCCTATTTGAGACCTCCACTTGACTGCTAGTTTGGGGGATGGTATGGTGTAGCTACCTTGTGATACACCCCATATTTCTTGAGGAGAGATTCAAATTGTCGGTTGCAAAAATATGTGCTACCATCACTAATTAATTGCACGAGGAACTCCAAATCTTGCGAAGAGTTTCTTGAGAAATCGAACCACCACCTTAGCATCATTTGTTGTAGAAGCTATTGCCTCCACCCATTTAGATACATAGTCAATGCCCACTAAGTTGTATTTGTTCCCATAGGATGATGGAAACGGTCCTCATGAAGTCAACTCCCCATGCATAAAAAATTTTCACCTCTTGTATATTAGTGAGAAGCATCTCATTCCTCTTTGAAATATTTCTCGCTCTTTGACAACGATCACAGTGTCTAACAAATTCTCTAACATCTTGGAATAACGTAGGCCTAATAAAATTCACTTTTCAAAACACGCTCAACTGTCCTATTTGCTCCAAAATGACCAGCATATGGTGAACTATGACACTGAGTAAGAATCTCTAATATCTCCTCTACCGGTACACATCTTCGAATTAATCCTATCTCCACAAATTTTGTAAAGAAAAGGATCCTCCCAAAGATAGTGCTTGGCTTCAAATAAAAATTTTTTCCTCTGTTGATAAGATAATTCCACAAGAACTATCCTCACAAGCAAGAAAATTCACCACATCAGCATACCATGGTGCACAAATCTCGCGCACTTGCATAAGAGACTCATCAAGAAATTTTTCATTAATCTCCATCTCTTCTGTACTACCTTCAACTGCCCCTTCCAACTAAGAGAGATGGTCTGCCACTACATTCTCTGAACCCTTTTTATCTCAGATTTTGATATCAAACTCTTGAAGAAGCAATATCCATCAAATTAGCCTTGACCTTCACATCTTTCTTGGCAAAGAGGTGTCGCAAAGCTGCATGATCTGTATAAATAATCACCTTCGAACCAAGTAGATAGGAACGGAACTTGTCTATTGCAAAGACTACTGCCAACATCTCCTTTTCAGTTGTGGTGTAGTTCATCTGGGCTCGTGAGAGTGTACAACTAGCATAGTAGATGACAGTGCACCTTCTTGTCCTTTTTCTGTCCTAACACACATCCTACAGCTTGATCACTTGCGTCGCACATGATCTCAAATGGTTGGGACCAATCTAGGAGAAGAAATTATTGGTGCCGACACAAGTGCCTTCTTTAACCTGTCAAAAGCACACAAACAAACATCATCAAAATTGAAAGAGACATCCTTACTCAATAAATTAGTAAGAGAGTCTAGCAATAAGAGAAAATTCTTTATAAATCAGTCGGTAAAATCCGGCATGACCCAAGAAAGCGCGAACTCCCTTAAGAGAAGTCGGAGGAGGAAGTTTCTCTATGACTTCGATCTTTGCTCGATCTACCTCTATTCCTTCCTTGGATATTTTGTGCCCCAAAATGATTCCTTCTTCTACCATAAAATGGCACTTCTCCCAATTGAGTACCAAACACGTCTCTTCACATCTTCTCAATACTTTCTCAAGGTTGGCTAAGCAAAGCTCGAAAGAATCCCAAAAACTGAAAAGTCGTCCATGAAGACTTCCATTATGTCCTCAATCAAGTCAAGAGAATATAGACATCATGCACCTTTGAAAGTAGCAGGTGCATTGCACAATCCAAAGGGCATTCGCCTTATAAGCAAAAGTACCATACGGACATGTGAATGTGGTCTTCTCTTGATCATTAGGGAAAATAAAAATTTGATTGTATCCAGAGTATCCATCAAGGAAGCAATAGTATGCATGACCCGCTATCCTCTCCAACATTTGATCGATAAAAGGAAGGGAAAAGTGATCCTTCCTTGTCACCGAGTTGAGCTTACGGTAGTCAATACATACTCTCCATCCCGTTACCGTTCTTGTTGAGATTATCTCCCTTCTTCATTCTCTACCACGGTCATCCCTCCTTTCTTGGGTACACATTGAATTGGACTTACCTAAGAACTGTCAGATATCGGGTATATAATACCAGCATCGAGTAGCTTGATGATTTCCTTCTTGACCACCTCTTTCATATTGGGGTTTAATCTCCTTTGCCTTTGAGCTGTGGCTTGACTTTCATCCTCAAGATTGATTCTATGCATAATGAAAGAATGACTAATCCCCTAATATCTGATATTTGCCAGCCCATAGCTTTGATTCTCCTCTTTATTACCTCTACTACCTTCTTCTCTTGCTCCATGGAGAGTTTGTTTGAGATAATGATGGGCAAGTTCTCTCCATCTCCCAAAAAGGCATACCTTAGATAATTAGGTAGAGGTTTTAACTCTAAAGAAGGTGGTTTCTCTGTAGATGTAGGAGTAGGTGCTTCTAGTTCTCACCAACAGTCTTGGATTTTTCACACTAGGTTTGGTTATCGTCATGTCTGTTTCGAAGCAAGCCAGTTGGGTCTGATCGAAACAGAAGTTTCTGCGAATTTTTCATTTTTTTCCTCTTGTTCAACTTGATGCTCTTCTTTCACACACTCATCCACAACATCTATTTCCTCATGCAAGGTTCATCTTCCAAGGGGTTTTTCATGACCTTGGACATATTAAATTCTATCTTTTCGTCACCAATCCTCAAAGTAAGCCTCCCTTCATGCACATCCACCAATGCTCTTTCAGTATTCATAAATGTTCTTCCAAAAATCAGAGGGCAGTCTTTATCTGCTTCAAAATCTAGAATCCATGAAGTCCACTGGAATTATGAATCAGGTCCACCTTGACAAGAATGTACTTCCACCACTCCATATGGCTTCTTAACTGAATGATCCACTAATTGCAACAACATGGAGGTATTCTTGATATCTCCTTCCTCAAGCTTCCTGAAAATAGACAAGGCATCAAGTTAATAGTGGCACCTAAATCACACAAACATTTAGGAAATTTTAAATGACCAACTACGCATGGAATTTGTAAAACTCCCTAGGTCTTTAATCTTAGTTGGCAATTTGCTCATTATAATCGAGCTGCAATGTTCAATCAAAGAAACCTGTTTGATTGTCATCCCAACTTCTTTTGTTTGTGATAAGATCCTTGAGAAACTTGGCAGTAGTGAGACATCTCCTTTAAAGCTTCAGCAAGTGGCATATAAATTTGAAACTTCTTGATTTTCTCCAGAAACTTTGCAAACCATTGATCAATTTGGTGCTTAACCAATCTTTGAAGGGAATGGCACCTTAGGGTACATATAGAGGAGGTAGCTTCTTTACTCGAGCCCTTTCTTCTTCTTCTTGCATTTTATCCTCCTCTTGCCCTTGCACTTCTTCCTTGGCTCGTTCTTGCTTTTCTTGAGGTGGTGGCAACTCCTTTCCACTCCTTAATGTTATTTCCTTGAGTTGTTCCTTTGGATTCACTTCAATGTTGCTAGGGAGACTTCAAGATTCCTTGAAGACATGGCATTAGCTAGCTGCCCAATCTGAACCTCCAAATTGTGAATGGAAGAGGCATGATTCTTCAGTCACTTGATCGAACTTCACTTCCATCCTCCTTTAGTTTTCATTTTGGTTGGCTATCTTCTCACCCAATCCTTCCATTAACTTCTCCATCTTGGCTTCAAAAGATGACAACCTATCTTGTTGAGGAGGTGGTTGAAATCCCGGTGGCCCTTGTTGCCTTGCCATGTGAAAATTTGAATTTTCACTGTTATTACTACATGAAAAATTAGGGTGATTCCTCCACCCCGAATTATAAGTATTGGAGTACGGGTTATTGACCGACCTTCCTCTGTACTTAAGCCCCCAAAAAGTTGACTTGCTTGGGATGATGAAAGTTTTCAATATCACATTCATTGCTATTATGACTCATATCACCACAAAAGCTCACACCCTGCTTGAATGGCTACAATACAATTTGATGAAACTCTCAAGTCGTTAAGTTTGCCTAGTGAGGTTAGCACTTGAGCTTGTAATGAGGTCATTAGATCCACAGCAAGAACTCTCTTTTACTCCTTATATTCATCTGTCTTGCTCTTTCCTTTGGCCATGAACAATTGTTATTGGCCATCTCCTCAAGAAGCTCATGTGCATCATCCGTGGTCTTTCTCATTAAGGAACCTCCAGCAGCAGCATCTATTGTCCCTCTTGTAGTTGTATTCACTCCATTGTAGAAGGTTTGAATCAACAACTCCCTAGGAAGATTATGATGTGGACAGCTTCTTTGCAACTCCTTGAAACTGTTCCATGTTTCGTAGAGTGACTCTCTCTCTTGTTGCTGGAAAATTGGTGATCTCCTTTATAATTCTTGCTATCTTGGCAAGAGGGAAATACTTTGCTAGGAATGCTTGAGCTAACTGCACTCATGTATGTATAGATTGTGACGGTAACGATTGGAGCCAAACTTTAGCTTTGTCCCTCAATGTGAATGGAAAGAGCCTTAGCTTGATTGCATCATCCGACGCTCCGTTGATTTTAAACGTGTCACAAATCTCCAAAAAGTTAGCTATATGAGCATTGGGATCCTCATTAGCTAAACCATAAAACTGCACGGTTGCTTGAAGCATCAAAATAAGAGACGGTTTAATTTTGAAGTTGTTTGCATTGACTACCAGTCTTGTGATTCCTTGTTGAGACCCATTCATTCCCGGCATTGAGAACTCCAAGAGAGTCCTTGGATGCTCTTCACCATCGTTTGCCATAGATTTTTCTTCTTCTTGCTTTGCCTTCTTAATTTCTCTCAAATATTTGGTGATTTCAGGTTTGTACACCTCAAGTTACTGGTTTGCTCGTCGAGTGTTGTGCATGCTCCAAAATCACACCTATTCAAGAGACAAAAATAAAAATAAATAAAATAGAAAATAAAAGAATTGTGCTTTATACAAGAAAAATTGAACTAATTATGATGTTAAATAACTTAATCTCCGGCAACGGCTCCAAAAACTTATTGTAAAATTTCTACAATTATACAGAATCGTAACAAGTAATATAACGATAAGTAGAGATTGTTCCCACGAGAATTAGTTATCTAGCCACCTATTAATTCGCTTTTATTTGTCTAAGGCTTCCAATTGAAGTAAGAAAACTCACAGTAAATTCTCAACTAAGAGTACTTTGAAACTAAATTAATACTAAATTAACTAAACTAAAATCGCACAAGCAATTAAATCTAGAGAAGAATCAACAACCCACAAAGATTAGGAATTAATACTCACCCACAATCAATTCAATTAATTAATCTATGAATTACCCATACTTTATTATGACCCGAGTTTTTTCAATAGGCATCAATTAAATTCTCTCGATGTTTAATGACTAAACCTTATTTAGATCAATTTTCAGAGCAAATTAACCCACTCTCATGGTGCTAACCCGTTAGACAATCAACCTAAGAAAGCTATATGAGCAACTCTTATGGGTATCTAATTACGTATCACAATCTCTTGCCAATAAGTGATTAGATTGATGATTGTAGATCTATTATGCTACCATCTCTCAATGCGCAAGCACAACATAAATCATAACCATGGTGGCCAAGCATGATTAAGCATTAAGTATAACAATCATCACATAATAAAAGCACAATTCATAAATAGATTAATCAAAAGAACATCATGTTTAGAGCATTAATCCCTAATAACAAATTTAGCCACTCATGGTCTTACAATCCAAAACAATAACATCCATACAACCTGAAGAATTACATAAAGAAAGAGAGAGAGAAGAATAAAAATCTGGAATCTTGCAGTTCTTGATCTTCCTCTTGATCTCCTTCTTGATGATTCTTGTGTTGTAAGGTGTTTTTCTAGGTGTTGCCGTCGCTTCTCTTCTGATATTTTCGTGTTTCCCAATATTTATCCAGTGTTTAGGCTTCTAGAAAATCAAGTCTTTGAGTTGAAAAAGAAAAGAAATTGCTAAAATCGCGATTTTGCAGCTGATACCTTCTATTTCGATCAAACCAGATGGTTCGCTCGAAACAGAATGCTAGAAACTTTGACTGTCTTTGTTCTTTCTTTGCACTTTCAATTCCATCCACTTTCCTTCACTTCTTCCTGCCAAAAACAATACAAATAAGTTTCCATTCTCCTAAAATAACTTTCCTCAAATAAAATTACTCTAAAAAGACCAAATTTTCCTAATTAAAACCACACAATTTACTCTCTAAACACCTATAAATTAGACAAACAACACTCTCGTATCCTATTATGTTGCATATTCACTTTCTTCGACCATGTATTTTCTATATTTCTTTTTTTCTTTCTTTTCTTTTTGCATTCCATTTTGTATTTACACTCATGACTCCCTCGATGTCTCGACTCAGGTTTCGCAATTAATGTGATAATTCCAACCAAGTCTCGAAGGAACATCTTGACCTTCCCGATACTCACCTTTAGATTTAGGATTTGCATTAATATAGACACTTCCAAATGCAATAGAATTTAGGATTAATTTAGAAAAATTTGATTAAACCCCACAACTAGCTTCCAGTAGGGAGAAAGGGTGCCTTAGACGTGAGTCGTTGCCCTCCCTTTCTTCAAATGTGACTCTTGGACCTTTTTCTCTAGTTTTTTTCGCAAATTGGAGTCAGAAAAGGGTTTTTTAAATGTTTTTACTAAAAAATTTTATTTTATTTTTGTTAAACAATTTTTTCAGGTGACTTGGTACACCCTAACTCAATACCAAGTGGCAACTCCATTTGAAAATAAAACACTTTTTCAAAAATTAGTTGGCCAAAATTGTCGTACTTTTTTAGTCACAGCCTTATTTTATTTTTATTTTTAAATACCATTTTTCCTAACTAATACTTTTTCAATAAAAACTTGATTTTTTCTCACACACACACAATTTTTTTATTTTCAAAAAGGGTCACCGGAGCGGACCGGACCGCCTTTTCGGGGCACGACAATCACGAACCATACGCAGTGTGTATTTTTCAGGGCGCTACACTATGGTCTCAAAGTCATCAAGACTTTTCCTCCATATCAAAAGATCCTTCAAGAACTTGTTGTAGCTTGGGAAACCTACAATAATGCTTCTACAAAAGGAATGTTAACATGTAATTGCTTAAGCATTTGGGCTATTTTTCCCAACTCCTTTTCTTGCTTTTCGTTCTTAAACCTTTGTGGAAATGGAACTTGTGAAGGAATAGGAATAGTTTGTGATTGAGATTTCATATTTTCAATATCAACTTTATTTTCACTTACTATATTTCTTTTCTTTTTTCTTCTTTTTCATCTTCATCACTTCCACAATTTTTAATGATTAGTTCATTAAGTACCTTGCCACTTCTTAAAGCAATAGCTTGAATATGTTCCCTAGGATTTATTTCTGTCTTATTTGGTAATTCCCGTTATTTCCTAAGGTTCATTTGTTCGGCTATTTGAACAATTTAATTCTTTAATGATCTAGCCATTCCAAGAATTCTAGTTTCAAATTGCTCAATTCTTTCCATCACTTTCTTATTATCCACCTTCCAAGCCAGTTTGTTTTGTGAAATTTCAGGTTGTGTAATCATTTTTTACTCCTTCCATCCAAGATTTGGATAGCTTCTCTACCCGGGGTTATATGTGTTTGAAAAAGGATTATTAGAAGATGAAGAAGGCTTGTAGTTATTGACATATTAAACTTGTGCACATGTCAATGGATCATGAGAATCACCATACAAATGACAATATGCAACACTACTTGATGAATTTTGACTACTTGAGACATGCTTATTAAAAATATTCATTATATTTTGCATTTGAGCTCTAAGAATATCTAAAGTATCAATTTCATACATAACTTGTGTTCTTTTAAGGTTACCTCTTTCACTTGCCCATTGGTAATGGTTTGTCGTCATTTCTTCTATCAACTCTTGGGCTTCTTCTACTGACTTTGCCACGAGTGCTCCTCCTGCAGCTGCATCTATATTGATTTTTGTTGGATAATTAAATCCATTATAGAATGTTTAAACAATTAACCAATTAGGAAGTCCATGGTGTGAACATTTTCTTATTAGGTCATTTAATCGGTCCCGAGTTTCATAAAGAGGCTCTCCTTCACATTGGTGAAATTAGTAATGTCCATGCTTAGTCTTGCGGTCTTTCCCGGTGAGAAATATTTGTTCAAAAATGCTTTAAAAAGTTCGGTCCAAGTAGCAAAAGTATTTGGTGGATATGCTTGAAGCCATTACTTGGTCTTGTCTCTCAAAGAGAATAAAAATAGTCTATGCCTTATGGTATCTTCGGAAACACTATTTAGTTTAATTGTATCACATATTTTCATCAAACTAGCCTAGTGAGTATGTGGATCTTTATTAACATTACCACCAAATTGGTTTTGTTGAACCATTTAGATTAATCTGGGCATAAATTCAAAGTTATTAGCATTTACCAGTGGTCTTATTATGCTTGTGTGAGAATTGGTTGGATCCGGTATTGCAAAATCTGTTAAAGAACGACTTTGAGGATTAGGATTTGAGTCACCTCCTCCACGGCGACCTCTTGGTGAGATTGTGGTTGAGGTGAACTTGAAGTTTCACCAATCTCCTCCATGTTAGCTTGTTTTTCTTGCATTTGTCTCCTTGCCTTCCTTGCGGTTCTTTCAATCTCCAAATCAAACGGAAGCACCACTCTTAAACTCCTATGCATACACCTACAAAACAAAACAAAATAGTTATTAACAAATAAAGAAAAAAAAGTTTAGATTAATAAAGTTAGCTTTGGCCCTAATATTGCCTTGATTCCCAAGCAACGATGCCAAAAACTTGAGTGGTATAGATTAGGTATAGAATTTATGAACAAATCAACTAATAAAAACCTAATCTCCCAATTATACCGCAAGTGCACAGGTCTATTGTAGTATTTGAAGTATTAGATGTCGAATCCCATGAGGAATCAAATATGTGCAACTACTAAGGCTTTATAACTACCTTTTATTAACTAAACATACATAAACCAAAGAGTGATATGGGGTCCCTTTAATAGAATAGGTAAATGATTAAGAACTCTTGTAGAATTCAATGCAAAGAATCCTATAACATAGAATCCACTAATGAATCATGCATGAATGACTTGCTAAGTGTTACCTTGCTCTGTTTAGGATCCAATTCTATAAGTGTCAAAACTAAATCTGTCTATGAAATGACAAAATTTCAACTATTCTCAAGATAAAACCATATGAAAACATGAATTGTATTGATTCCCTTAAGCATCCATTATTCTCATATGAATAACTTAAGCATTACTTGTTCATTTTCCATTGTTACATGTATTTTTCAACGTTAGGTAGCAACTAAATGACTTGTTTAAGTTGATCAAGCAAAAGCAAGAGTCAAGACTTGAGCAAGTAAACAAACAAATGCTAGCTTAGCAAGTTTTGATAATTTAAGTCATGCTTTTAGATTCATTAGCTTAATCTATATTCTAGATAAAGCTTTTAGTGAATTATGACTAGTGAAACAATTAAAAGTTCAATCTCAAAGTAAGATTCTTCTCAACAATGGACAGTAAAAGAGAAAGAGTTAAGAATTGTTCAACCAAAGATGGAACAAGCTTCTCTTCTTATTCATTTTCAAAAGTTGAACTTACAAAAGCTCTCTTACAATGGTCCTCACTATTCTATTGAATGATGAAGAGAATTCTATTAAAGCTAACAACTATTTTCTTCTTCCAAAACTTGTTACAATGCATTACAAATGACTTCTATTTATAGACATATGCTCTTCAAGTCATTTTCCAACTTGCAATTGCTTTTAATGCATGGAAATAATGAAAATTTGCATGGAGAATCCAAAATGGCATAAAAGCCTTCATTTATGTTTTCAATGAAATCTTCAACTTGCAAAAACATGTCTTCATCTAAAAATGCCTGCAAAACCTCGATTCGTGGGTGCGACTAGTGGGTCTGACTTGTGGATCCAACCCGTGCATCACTTATTGTGGTCCCTATTTGATTTTTTTAATTTTGCTTATCTGAAATCCACGTGTGCAGGCCTTTTTCATGCATTTTCACATATTTTTGGTGTAGAATTAGGCCTTCATATTTGCACAATGTATTCTTCAAGTGTTTTTCCAAGGAATTCATCAACCTAACCCTTTGAATCATCTTTGATTTTGATTCACCTTGACTTCAACTGATCCAAATTTAGTTTAAGTAAAATGATCCTACAAAAGTATATAAAAATTGCGCATTAATTTGCACAAAATAACAATTATGCCTTAAAAAACCTAATTTTTGGATAAAAACCCAATTCTATAAAAAGTTGAAAAATGTGTCATTTGCAATCAAAATTGTTATAATAATACTTAAATAACATCAAAATCATGTAATAAAACATACAATAATATTTGTAAATTTCATTATTTATCAACCTGTGTCCTATATCCCAAAATTGATCATACCATATTTACTGCATCTGGTGATGCTCTTGCCAAAATTACGAAGGAGCTTTTTTCCACATTAATTTTTTGCCTGGACACCCTTTGATATTGAGCAATCTAGTTATTCACAACCTCAAAACATTGCCTTGAACATCTCGTGAATACAACCATATCATCTATAAATGCCAGGTAGGGTATCGCTCAACCCCACAAGCATGTAACATTTTCTTTTCACAAATGAGGTGCTATTGACCTCTTCCCAGAAATTTAGCCACAAGAAGAAAAATCACTGGGGATAGAGGATCTCCTTGATTGCATCCCCTAGATGATTTGAAGAGCCCGGCTAGCTCCCTATTAATAAGCACTAAAAACCAATTATTTGCCGATACATGAAAGAATAAATCTACCACCTCCTTTGTAAAATCAAATTTCCTCATCATGGCAATCACAAAAGGCAGTTCTTCTTTATCATAAGCCTTTTCCATGTCTAGCTTCATGATCACATTAGGACACTTCAAGGATTTATCAATATCATAAACATGTTCTTCTTCCAGTAATGCATTATCCAAAATTCCTCTTCCTGGTACGAAACCCGTTATCAATGGCGAGATTAAAGAGGGTTACACCTTACTCATCTTGTTAGTTAAGATGTTGGAAATGATCTTGAACTAACATCACACAAAGAGAATGACCTATAATCTTTCCACATCATTGCTCTTTTTTTTTTAGAATAAGTACAATGAGTGTACTTGTGATTCCTCTCAGTTTTGGCATCCCTCTGAAAAATTCTTGAACGGCACTCAAGAGATCCAATTGAATTATTTTCCAGCAAATATGGTAAAACCCTGCACCAAAGCCATTTGGCCCAGCAACATTGTTCATGTCCATGGACTGAACCACCGAATATATCTCCTCCAGGTTTGGCAATTTAGCCATTTCATCATTATCCACATGTGCCACCTATGAAAGCTCAAACGAATAATGTTCCATTCTTGATACACGCCTATCAGTAGAAAAAAGATCAGAGTGAGATTTGATAGCTGAACTTTTAATGCCATCCTTATCTTTAATGCATCCATCTACATCATCCTGAATCTGTGCTATATAGTTTACGCTGTGACTCTGTCGAACAGATGAATGAAAAAATGATGTATTTGCCTCACCTTCACGTATCCATTTGATTGTTGATTTTTGTCTCTAATATTCACATTGTAGTGCTAACTCTCTATTGTAATAAGCCTTACCTTCAGCCATATGGAAGCGAGCCTTCTCATTTTGACTTCTATTGTCGTGTCTTAAAAATCGTAAAAGGAAGGTACGGGTGGGGTCGTTGACTATCGCGTCCCGAAAAGACGGTCCGGTCTGGTGACCCATTTCTAGAAGATAGAGTTTTGGAAAAACCGTGCATGTGTGATAAAAATCAAGTTTTTAGTAAAAATGTGTTTTTTTAGGAAAAATGGTATTTTAAAAGAAAAAAAGGCCGGGACTAAAAGTGCAATAGTTTTGGCCAACTAATTTTTGAAAAAGGTTTTCATTTTAAAAAAAATGGAGTTGCCACTTGGTATTGAGTTGGGGTGTACCAAGTCATCCAAAAAATCGTTTAACAGAACAAAAGTGAAAATTTTTAGAAAAAAATCATTTAAAACCCTTTTCCAACTCCGATCTATGAAAATGAGAGAAAAAGGTCCGGGAGTCACATTTGAAGAAAGGGAAGGCAAAGGCTTGCGCCTAAGGCACCCTTTCAACCTAATCGAGGCTAGTTGCGAGGTTTAATCAAAATTTCCTAAATTAACCCTAAGTTCTATCACGTTCAGATTTATCTAAATGAATGCAAATCCTAAGTCTAAATGTGAGTATCGGGAGAGTCGAAATGTCCTCTCGAGGCTGGGCCGAGATTGTCGCATTAATTGCGAAACTCAAGTCGAGACCTCGAGGGAATCACGAGTGTCTATGCAAAATGTGATACAAAAAGAAAATAAAATAATAATATATAGTAAGTGAAGAAAGAAGGTGGGTATGCAACATGACGGGTACGGGGGACTCATAACTCGTGACTGAATGTTTCTACTCACAGAGGAAGGAATGGCATGTACGTCACCGCTTTCCACGCGAGTAGACGACTATTTCTAGTTAGATCACACAAATGTCCTAAAATCTAAGTGAAATGCAACCTAGATGTCATGCATTTAAAGATGTACCAAAATAATAATAATAATAATAATAATAATAATAATAATAATAAAAATCATGCCAAATGAAAAGAAAACTAAAAAGGTGTGAAGTGGGATGTAAAATGCACACGAGTGAACCTAGCACTAAAATGCCCTAAGGGTCTAGTGTTGGACTAGCCCTTTCTAGGGATTCCCACTAGCGTTGGACTAGTAGGGAAACAATAAAGCCACAACTAGCACTGCACTAGTGTGGTGACAGAATAATAAGAACTAATAAAATATATATCAAGATAATAAAACATAAATTGAAAGCAAATAAACATATAAAGACATGAACATATAGGAGCACATAACATGTAAACATAATATTCTAGATGCAAAATTCTAAAGAAAGCGGTAAAACATATAAGCACGTGAGCACACAAAAGCACATAAAACCTAACTATTACACCGGGGGAATTTAGCTTACAATTTAAGAGATGAAAAAGTAAAAATGACCTATCTATTGTACTTGCTATTTAAATACAAAATTTTTGCTAAAAATGTGAGAAATGTTATCTAGCTATTACATTGACTAACTAAATACAAAAAATAGTACATTTCTGCCAAATAATAATTTTAAAAAAATTAAATATCACAAAGCAAAAATAAATATGCAAAAGCATGTAAAAATAAGAAACATCTGAAGAAAATGCATAAAAAATCACATAAGAGCATCTTGGGGCACATAAAAAAGCAATTAAAAGGTAATGAAAATACCTCTTTTCAAATACCCGGTATTAATGCTTAAAAACACAAATAAATATGTCAAGATATCGCGATATAAATAAGTAAATATGAGGCACTAACAAAATTGGGGGAAAACTACTAGTACTAAAAACCAATTTCTATAAAGCTAAAAGGGTGATATTGGAAATTCTAACTAATTGAGGGGTCATGATAAAAATAAAGCAAATTAGGGGCAAAACAATAATTCACACAAGCAAGGGGTGAATCCGAAAATTAAGGACCTAATTGAAAGGAAATAGAAATTTGGGGGTCAATCTATAAATCAGGAGGGACTGAATTGTAGAAATTAAAAGATGCTAGGGACTTAGTAAATAAAGTTAAAAAAAAGGGACTAAGCACAAATAGATATCTATTATTACAATAAAGCGGCCAAAACAAAATTAGACCAGTAATTAACTAACTTAATTCAGTTAACTAACTAATAAGATGAATTAAAAAACAAAATTAGGACAACATAATAATAAAATTAAAAAATTATCTTTCTTTTTCTCTCATTTTTTTTCTTTACATTTCTCTCACTCCTACCGTCTGCCATCTCTCTCTCTCACTCTCTCTCTCTTGCTGTTTTTTCTTTTCTTTTTCCCGTTCTCCCTCTCCCTAATCTCTCTCTAATCTCTCTGCTCTTCTTCTTCATTCTCTCACCCCTTCTCTCTCTCTTGTTTTTCTCTTTTGCTTTCCTTATCCCGAAACCCAAGCTCCTTTGCAATCCTCTCTTTTCCTAATTTCTCTGCAATTCGAATTCCCAAAACCTGCTACTCACGGTCTAAATTCCCCCTCCCTTGGTGCGATCTTTTCTTTCTGTCTCACGTTGCTTCTCGTTTTCTCTCTCTCATTGTTCTTTCCTTCTTTCCCTCTCTTGTTTTCTCTCGCCCCCTTTGTTCTCTTTCGGTCCTCTTTCTATCGATTTCTTCCCCAAAGCAACAACAGAGTCAATTTCTATTTCAAATTGAAGGAGAAGGAGGTACGGTGGTGCAGATTTCAGACAGTGGTGGTTCAGTGATGAGGGTGGTAGTGATTGATATGGCTGTGGATGGTTGAATTTGATGGGTTTGGGTGTTACAGTAACTGATAATTGGTGGTGAAATTCTGGTGTTTTGGGACTGAATTGGCACAACTTGGATGCAGCTTGGAGGCTATATTATGTTGTTTATTATTATTATTTTCTGGGAATGGATTTTGTATGGAATTGGGCCTGGCTTGATTCGGTGGTGATTGTTAGTGAGGTGATCTCGTTGTTGTTGTTATTTGTGTAGGTGGTAAGCGGGACATTAGTGATTTCTGGACTGGACTGTTATTGGTTGCATAGGGGGTGGGCAGTGAATGGTTGGAGTTTGGCTATTAGTCCAGTTTATTTGTTTTGTGCAGGTGGTGATTGATGTTGTTTGCAGGGGAGATTGTGATTGTTTTGGGTAATTTCTGATTGGGTTTGCTCTGTGGAGCAGGGATGGATTTTGTGGTGACTGCTTTGTGGAGCTCCGGTGACAGAGATGTGTGGGCATTGAAATCGCGGTGGTTGTTGTGGCGGTGATGTAAGGCAGAGCTCAGGCGGAGATAAGGGAATTGGGTGGAATTGGAGCTATTCCTGGTTATGGAATGGTGGCGTTATTGGTGGTTGGGGGTGGTACAGAGTAATGGGTTTGAGTGGGTGGCTCTGGTTTGGGACCAATTCTGGTTGTGTTTTTGGGATTGTTTCAAAGAGGGAAGGCCTATTTTGGTAGTGTTTCATGGTGGTGATGAAGTGGCTATAATGGGACTGGTATTTGGGTGATTTTAGGTTGTAAATTGGAGCAGATTTTGGGCATGAATTTTGGGGCAATTTTGGGATTGTTGTTTCAGTGGTTTGGGTGGTAACGGGGGAGGAAATAAAGCATGATAATGTGGTGGGTGATTGCAGATTTCTGGAAGAAGGTGGAGCTTGGATGGTTTATTGTTGAAGCTAATGGTCTAAATGGTGATAGGAGGAGGGAGAAACAGTGGTGAGTTTATGAGGAAGAAAAGAAATCCCACCGAGAAAAAATGAAAGAACTAGAAACATAAACAAAACCCCAGAGAAGAAAAAACCCTGAACAGAAATGCAAAAATTTTTCAGAAAAATGAAAACAATTTAACCAAGGAAATCTATGAAAACAAATATGTTTCTTATTAAAACATGAATAAAAAAAACAAAAGGATTTAGGATGAAGAAATGCCTATGAATTCTTGTTGCTTGATGATGAACAATAACCAATTCTGGTAAAACGATGAACGGTCCTTGAGGTTGAAGATGAATAGTGTATAGAGATAAAAGAATGGCGGCTTGTATGTGTGTTTTTTGGTGTCAATTGTGTGTTTTGATCTTTAAAGCATAAAAATAAAAGTTTTTTTAGGGTTTTGGATTTTCTCCTCTCTTTATTATTTAAGATGGGGTATTTATAGGACTAGTTGTTTCGGTTACCAAGAATACTACAAAATAATGAAAACGTCACCGGTAATAAAAATTCTAATTTTATTAAAAAATATTTTAAATTTAAAAAATCAATAATTAATATAAATAAATGACAGTAAATTCTAAAATTTGCTAAAAAAAAATTGAAAGTAGATTTCAAATTAAAGGTTAGAGCTTAAAGGTGTAAAATAACGATTTTGCCCCTGGACGACAAAAATACATAGAAAATAGCTATTGGCCTAAAAAAATCATCAAAAATTAAAAATAAGCTTAAAACCCTAAAAAATGCATTTATGACTCAAAAATTGACAAAAAATGAATTTAAACTGTAAAATGATGATTTTGCCCTTAGACAATGAAAATTCACAAAAAAATAGCTATTGACCTCGAAAAATTAACAAAAATTAAAGATAAGCTTAAAACCCTAAGAAACACATTTATCACTCAAAAATTGATGAAAAATAAATTTAAACTATAAAATGACGATTTTGCCCTTGGACAATGAAAATTCACAAAAAAATAGCTATTGACCTAAAAAAATTATCAAAAATTAAAAATAAGCTTAAAACCCTAAAAAATGCATTTATGACTAAAAAATTGATGAAAAATGATTTTAAACTGTAAAATGATGATTTTGTTCTTAAATGCAGTATTTACAGAAGAAATAACATTCGTCTCCGAAAAAATCAAGAAAATTTAGAAACATGCTTAAAAAATTAGAAAAATAAATTTGGAACCCAAAATGAGCTAAAATGGTGTTTGCGAGGCGAAATTACCATTTTTCCCTTGTGCTAGTAAAAATATAAAAGAATACCAATTAAATCCAGCAAAATCATAAAAAATTAACAAATTCACATAAAAGTAAAAATATGAATTTAAAAACCCCCAAAAGCTAATAGAAAAATATTAACAGATAAAATTACTGTTTTGCCCCCAAGATTATTAAAAAAATGAAAATTTGACCCAAAAATGCAAACATGCCCCCCTAATGTTTGAAAATAAATAGTGTGTCAAAATTTGGTATCTACATCTATCATATTGTATTTCACTTTCCTTTTATCTTTTCTCTCCTTCCTGGATTCTATGTCACAAGTTCCCAAAAACCTTTTCTTCCAATCTTTCAATTTACCCCTTGTGTTCATAAGTATGAGAAAAAAACCTAACATGCCGTGTGCTTCCATAGGTTGACTTCATGCTTGCTCTATCACTGCCATAAGTACTTAAGTGACTTCCAAACATTAAGGAATCATAAAGTTGAAGAAACCTTTGAAAATGAGCTCGAATAGATTAATAAAGAATAAAAATCCAAATAACCTCTTGCTAGGCGAGAAACTCTGACTAAAGAATAAGAGACCGCCTATTGTTCATTCATCAGAACCCTATCAATTCACTACCACATGCTTTCATTTGTCTATGAAAAATCTGAGCCATCATAAGGTACTGATCCATATTATGCATGTTTGGTGTGGAGCTCCCCATTGACGTTCATCCATAGATGTTATCATATTGAAATCTTTCCCTACAAGTTACGGCTCCTGCATACTTGCCCTTAATTGGATCAATAATTGCCATAGAGACCACCTTGCAACCTTAGTGTATTTGGCATAAACACCCAACACGTGCAACTTAAATCCCAAAAATAGAGATATTGTTGTATGTAGCAATTGGTTAGCTAATTTAAAAAAAAACTTAAAATTATTCAGCCACAACACCCACATTTTTCTATTTAAAAAGTACTTATAAAAATTGATGCGATCTGCCCCAAAAACCCCTCGTTAATCACCTAACAGGAACCCTTGAACGAATGCAACCATAAGACAATCCTTCTCAAAGATTGTTCTTGTGTATCTAATGGCAACTTAACCCCAATTCTACCCGAGAATTGATACTAGTTTGAAAAGAATCTCAAACCCTAACCCCACGTGTTGGTTAGAACTCAAGATATCAAGTATTTCAACAATTCACTCGGAGGATACAAAACTCTCACCAAGAGAGAAAAGAGAAAAAAACCCTCATTGAATATTATTAATCATCCAACTTAACTTAAACAATGATAATATCTAGCCTTATATAGGCAAAAATACCCAAAATAACTAACATGGAAAGTCACTAGTCTAGTACAAGCGAAATAGCAAATTAAAATTCAAAAACAGTAAAGAAATTTTGCCCGTATCTGCGCATGGATTGCTGGCGCGAATATGAGCAGAAAGTTTATTCTGGTTGCGTCCGCTTCTATCTCTATCCACGACCCTTATCCGCCCACGGATACACCTCGCGGATAAGGTTAGAAGGTCACTCTAGCCATTTCTACCTTCCACTCGTGGCCAAATTCCTACCATCCGTGGATGACCTCTTCTTCTAGCCCTTCTTGCCCCTCTTGGGTGCTCCTACGCCTCCCTTCGTAATGGATGGTGGCCTTTGCTTGGGTGGTGCACTTGAAATTACTTGAAGGCCTTGATGCACTTGAGCTTTGGTCACTTGGTTCGTATGAAAAATCAAAATGCAAGAAACTCCTTATTGATACTAAATGACTCTTCTCAGACATGGGCTCCATTAAAAACACCATAGAAATATTTTTTGATCTATAGACTTCTCTAAGATACTGCAAGAAATCCAATTTGGATGCCCCACATATATACCACATTAAGATATCAAGTGAATGCGACATTAAAGGAACATAAAGAATACTTGTTTTGCGTAGAAGACAAAGCCTTGGAGGACTCTCCTTTCTTGGGTCTATCGGGTCTTCTTTTCACCATGCACTATTGTATTTTTAACCTCATTAATCTGAATGTCTATTGCAGTCATTCTTGCTAGCAAAGTGTGACCAAATAGTTTAAGCTCTTGAATTGTAACTACTGCATTGTCCACCTCACCACAAGATAATCTTTTTTCTCTCCTCTTTTGTTTATATGGAGATGTTCCAGGCATGTGGCTATGTTGTTTTGGTTGAAAACCCATATCCAGATTCACCAACATCTCTATCCCATTTACTCCCATTACCATACAACAATGGGACCTTCCATTCTCCTTCATCATGATCCACTGACTTTATCATAACAAGATGCACCTCTTGATCCTATTCGATTGAGGGTTCTGAGATGACAACAACTTTTGTTTCTCTAGAACATCAACCCCCGCATGCAGATTGCTATCAACAACTTGGATATTTTCCACTGCTTTTTCATTTAGATGCTACCTCATCATAACTTTTCCCTTTAGATATATTGGATGTTGATTTCTCAGGTTTCAACTCTGGAAATTTCTTATGACATAAGGATTCTATGTGTCCATTCCCTAAGCAAAACCCACAAAACTCAGGGATATTTTCAAATTCTATTTTCTGCAACCATCTCTGAAGTTCATCACCAATCCATGATCTAGGAATTGGAGGTTTTGGAACATCAAGTTCCACAAGCATTCAAGCCACTGATGGCCTTTTGAGAAAAGTTGTGGCCTCATCTAATTAGAGAAAGCATCCCACCAACGAAACTATCATTTTGAGAAGCTCTGTCTGGAAGAAAGGCAATAGAAGTTCTAGTAGAGAAACCAAAATAGGAGCCAACAAGGATTCTTGGTTTGGCCGAAAGTTGATTGTCCATTTAAATAGCACCATGGGATAGCTTTGAATGTACCATATGTGTCTACATCATAATCGAGTAAAATCTTCATTCAATGATGCTTTCAAGAGCACATGACGTGAGTCTAATAGTCCAACTGGGCATTCTCTTTTTAATCCTAGAGACAAAATAATTTTTTGAATGACCTCCATTAAAGGTCTTCCTGCAGCAAACTTCCCCACCAATGCATTGTGAAGGGGTTTTCCTATTGACTCGAGTTCATTTCATTTTACTACCAATTGTGGCACCCTTTTGATGGATGCAGCATGTTCAAAAGCTGGTGTTGATGCAGAAGAACCTGCAAGAGTGATGCAAATGATTTGCACTGTTGTCCTGATCTAAGAGGTTGATCACCGACCGACTGAAAGCCATCCACGAGAGCTAACAAAGTCTAGTGTTAAATTCAAATGAGATAGAAGATCGGGAAGAGAGAGAGTTTTTCTTAACCACTTACAATTTATGAACTTTTAGCTAAAATCAAATAATCAAGATAAATAACCTAATTTCTCTATATACTGCAAGTGCACAAATCATATTTGAGTATAGAGCAATAGGGTCTTTTGCCTCTCTATTTATTGAATTGTTGATTTTTCGTGTTTTGCTGACTATTCGTTAACAAAAATCACCAAAGTTTCATCCTTAATTGATTAAAAAAAATCATCCATTTTGGTTGTGTTGGGTCGTGTCCTTTTGGGAATTTCTCCTAGGCTTCCTATTTTTCGTTGAGTCCATTTTTATCTTTCAAATTCCTTGTCTATTTTCACTCTTGAGTAAAAAAAAAAGTCTAATGAGGGAGAGTCTAAAGCCTTCAATATTAAGGACCTTGCTGATACCCTAAATGCTAGCATCTAGCAAAGCATTAGACAAGCAGCTGAGACTGCATGTGAACAAATGGAGTAGAGGAGACGTTTACATTCGAGGCCAAGGAGTAGTCATAGGATTCATCGGAGGAGGTCACCAATAGATGAGTTCGGAGATTCCAATGATGAAATGGAAGGTGAGAGAAGACACATAAGAGGTGATCAAGTTCATGATGGGAATATGAGAAGTATAAAAATGAAAATTCCTACATTCCAAGGTAGAAGCGATTTGGAGCTCTACTTGGAATGGGAGCGCAAAGTAGAGCACGTCTTTGATTGCCACCACTACTCCCAGGAGAGAAAGGTGAAGTTGGCTGTTGTAGAGTTCTCTAACTATGCAAGTGTGTGGAAGGACCAGTTAGCCACTACCAGAAGGAGAAGTGGAGAGCAACCTGTCCGCACATGGGAGGAGATGAAGACAATCATGTGGAGGAAGTTCGTACCTGGCCACTACTACAGGGAGCTGCATCAGAAGCTACAGTCCATTTCATAGGGTAGTAGGACAGTGAATGACTACTACAAAGATATGAAGTTAGCAATGATCTGGGCAAATGTAGTATAAGATTGTGAGGCCAAAATGGCAAGATTATTGGCTGGACTAAACCAAGATATCCGAGAGAAGGTGGAGTTGTGGTCCTATGTGGACATTGATGATTTAGTACAAAAAGTTGAAACTATGGAGAAGCAACTCAAGGCAAGGAGGAGGAATGGAGTGACATCTTCACATGGGAGGACTAGCTGGAAAGATGGCAGAGACAGTGATGAGAGGTTTGATAGACCATCCATGGGGCAAAAGGAACAAGGTGACATAAGGCCAAGAGACGTTATCAAGCCAAAGGAGGGCACTGGTGTCAACAAAAGGCAAACAAATGCACCTATGAGGGCACTAGACGTTAAATGCATCAAGTACCAGGGTCATGGTCATGTAGTTGCCCAGTGTCCAAACACTAGGACCATGATTGTACTGAATGGTGGAGGGTTGAAGAGTGCTTCCTCAAGTGATGATGAACGGATGCCACTATTGGAGGGAGGTAGCGATAGTAAAGGCCCTGTTGTCTATGAAACTGATAAAGAAGAACTTCTATTCATGAATAAAGCCTCAAATGAGCTGCCTAAAGAAGTGGGGCTTGACTTGCACAGGGAGTTGATCTTCCACACTCGGTGTCTCGTTGGAGACAAGGTATGTAGCATTGTCGTTGACTCTGGTAGTTGCACTAATCGTGCGAATTCATTGTTGGTTGATGAGCTTGGTTTGAGGACAATGAAGCATCCCAAGCCTTATAGACTACAATGGATAAGGAATAGTGGCGAGCTTAGGGTGACCAAGCAAGTCGAGGTCGAGTTCACCATTGGAGCCTACAAAGATAGAGTCTTATGTGATGTGGCACCCATGGGAGCTTGGCACTTGCTTTTGGGTAGTCTATGGCAATTGGATCACCAAGTGGTCTATGATGGGCTCAAGAACTAGTACTCATTTGCTTGGCATGAGAAGGACATCACTTTGGTTCCAATGTCACCACTGAAAGCTCCTACGGACCGAGTGAGATTGGCTAAGGAGTTTGAGATTGCTAAGGGAAAAAAGAAAATGGTGAAGGTGAATTCTACTAACCCGCATTCTTCTTTTTCACATATTTCTTCTGTGCAGGTACATGATGTTTCCTCAATTGGAGACATGAAGAAGCAAGATTCGAGCATGAATCTTCTTGAAGATAAGGGGAATGATACGAACCTAGAAACCAAAGCTCAAGTTGACAAATGCATTCATATTGTTTCAATGGCATCATCGAAGCAGAGGCCTTTGCCAACCTTTAATGGAGGCTTAGAAGCGTCAAGAATGGATAAAAGGGGCTAGAGGAAAAGGCCATCAATGATGGGGAGGATTAAGCCTATGGCTAGGAAGCAGAAGAAGCCAAAGATGATGACTAGTGGTGAGCCATGGGTGGTGAAAGGCGAGACATGGCCGTGGCTTGCTTTAGGATGCCCATGGCTCAGCATTGCAAAAGATTATGATCAAGGCTGTGAGGAAGGCTATGCCCCAGCCCAGGTAACTGCTTAAGTCCAAAACTTTACGAATTTTAATGCTTTTTGAGTTTTTACTTTGTTTTGACTTGTAATAGACTATTTTACTTACTGTATTAGTTGTTTAGGGTGTTTTTACCTATATAGGCTAATTTCTATCATTTTTTAGATAGATTATTGAAGTTGAATAAGATTAACAAGGGTTTTCCTCTTTAGTTCTCTTGGTGAGATTTTAGATTTCTTGAGTGATTCATTGCAATTCAACCTTATATCTTGAGTTCTATCCAATGGGTTTGGGTAGGGTTTGAGTTTTCCATTAAATTAGTTCTAGCTCTCGAGTAGATTTGAGGTTAATTTGCCTAGTTGATACACAAGACAATCCTTGTGGAGGATTTAGTCCTATGGATTGCGAACTTGTTAAGGTTTTTATTAGGAGATTAACGAGGGGTCTCGAGGCGGATCGAATCACCTTTGAGTTATCTTTCCAACACCACAATAATTTGGAATTTTGGCTACAAAAATGTGAGAATCAGACTTTGATGTCTTCTTAAAGAGAATCTCATACCTTTAAAATTCTTCAAGAATCATCTCAATCCAATATCTCAAGCTTATTTTATGATCAAAATAACAAAACATAACATTGCTACCAAACCCTTTCCTCACTAAGTCATCTTCTACAGTTGCTTCTTTGCACCACATCTTTGGCCCTTTTTGAAAAGTAATTATTTTACCTATTTTAGCATAGTGTTTTATATATGTTTTTAGTATATTTTTAGTACTTTTGGTATTAAAATGGCTCAATTTCATTATTTTCTATCAAATTAAGGATTGCTCCAAACTTAGGATTTTTAGTCCAAAAATTAGGGTTTTGAGGTGAAATTACTATTTTGAGCAAATTAATGCCTAAGTTTATTTGATTTTGCAGGGAAATGATGATTAAACACGATTTGGATCAATTGACGCTCAATGACTATCAAAAGCATAGATGATTCAAGTTGTACAATTTTTATCATTTAAGTTTGGAATTTTTGAAAAATAATTTTTTCATCAAATTCTACCAAACTAACTACGGTTCAAATGTGAAAAAATGTCTCAAGGGCATTGTGGAAATAACTAAAATTTAAAAAGGGCAAAAATGGTAAAAAAGGAGTGATCCGTGGGTCAGCCACCAGTGGATCGCACTCCAGATTGAAGGCAACTTGCGAATTTGGCTCCTTCAATTTGCAACTTGTTCACACAACTTTTGCAAATAATTCACACGTCCAGCTATTTCTACATTGCCCTAGTGGAATTTTGCAAAGCTCAAGAAAAGATTTTGCAAGATTTGGCATCAAAATTTTATCATTATGTTTCCAACTTAGACAAGGAATTGAGCTAGGGTTTATTCTATAAATACATGCCTTTGTAGTCATTGAAAGACATGCTTAGGTTTAAGCTTACTTTATGCTTGAACTATAGCTTGGTAGGAGGAGCACTCTTTGTAAATACTTAGATTAGTTTTCTTTCTTAGTTTTGTAGTAGGCAAAGTCATAGTCTTGTAGCAAGACTTTGAAGGAACTTCAATTGTATTCAACATGTTTGATGGAATGATGGAAGAAGACTTGGAGCCATAATTGAGCATTTCTTACCTTATTCTTTCTAGTTTCATTCATGCATGCTTGTTTACGTTCATATATGTGCTTAATATTATCTTTATCATGTTAAACTAAGTTGATTCCAACTAGGTTTAGGATGAAACTATAATATGAATGAGTTTATGGCTAACTTATTCTTGTTTATTCATTTACTCGGTCTTAACACTTGTTGTTGATTAGCTACTAACTTCAAGTCATCTAGTTGTTATTTGACAAAGAGATTTGCACTTAACAATGGAAAGAGTAAATGAAACTTATGTTGAATCTCACAAGAGTAGTGATTCACATGGGTGGATTAAGGTTTGAAGCCACAATTCATGAGTTCAATGAACTAATGCATGCAAGACTTTACCACGAGAGTAGGAAAGCTCATGTAATTAGTAGTCTTCCACATAGAGAGATCTAGTTAGAGTAGAAATGGAATTGAATCCTAAACATGAATAAAAATCATCATAGCCATAAGCCAAACATTCATATTTTGTGGATTCTTAAGCCTAGTCAACTTTGTTTAACTAGTTTCTTCATTGTTTGCTTACTTGAATTAATTTTTCTACCATTTCACCATCTTTACGATTTGATTGTCTAGATAATAAGGCAAGTTAGTAGCCTAGGTAGTTTCTAGTTCCTATTTCCTTGTGGGATCGACCATAATACTCGTCACAACTACAATTGACACGTGCACTTGCGGAACGAGTATTAGGTTATAAATTTTATTACTTGTTTGTGTGATTTTAAGTGGATTTCTTGATATATTTTGATATAACCTAAACTCATAATCCAGTTTTGGAGCTGTTGCTAGGGAAACATTGAAAACTTAGCAATATCAAGGCAAAAACAAGCTTTATTTGTCTAGACATTTTTAGTTTTTCTTGTTTTAATATCTTGTGTTTGGTGTTTTTTAGGTACCTTTTGAATCAAGGGTGGAAGAAGGTAAAAACAAGCAAAAGTTGGTTCAAGCATTTAATCGAACACATAGAAGGCAATTCTTATTGGAGCAATTATTGGCCTTATAATGGATACAAGTCTAGTATTCATGGATGTATGTCTTTTAATGATGAGGTACAAATGTTAAAATCACAAATAGATGTATTAAATAGCATGCTTATGGAAAGATTTGGTCATGATTCTAGTGTAAATATTCCTTGTTGTACTATTTGTGGAGGTAATCATGCATATTTTGAATGTGGATACAATGACCATGTACAATTTGAGAATAATTGCATTTATTCACCTCAACATGAAAATTATGCTCAAAGGTATAATTTGGGGTGGATAGACCAAAGGAATCAACCAAATCAACTTGTGTTGAACAAAATTCATCTTGGGAAGTGAAGCATAAGTCTAATATGGATGGAATAGATGACATGAGCAGGAGACTTGAAGGCCATTTTGCTAAAATTAAGGTTCTTGGGAAATGAAGCATAAATCTAATATGGATGGAATAGATGACATGAGTAGGAGAGTTGAAGGCCATTTTGCTAAAATTAAGGAAGCATTGAACTCTAGGAATGAGGAAGTAATGAGAAAAGAAAATGAAATGAAACTAGAGTGAGCATGTGTTACAAATGAACAAATACATGTTCAAGATCTAGTAATTGAAAGTAGGACTGAGAAAATCAATGATAATTTGCTTAATAATCCTACTTTTGATGAAAATGAAGTTAAAGTTTAAAAAGGTGCTTGTAAGAATGAATTGGAGAATATGGATCAATATGAGGTTTATGATTCCTTTGATTTTGCTTATGATTGTTCCATGTGTGGTGGTAATCATGAGGTATATGAATGTGGCTTAATACAACCACATTTAGAATCTCATCCTGATCCACTAGATGTTCATAATGACACCTTTATAAACAGCTCGAGTAAGGAAAATGGCAAAATTGAAGATATGTGTAGTAATTCCTTGCTTAAAGATGATTTTGAGCATGAAAATGAAATTCATGAACATGCATGTGTGGAAAACATGGTTGAAAGTAGGGAAATGCATTGTGATGCCCAATATGTTGAATCCTTCCCTTGTAAAATCATGCATGAATTTCATGAAAATGAATGTGAAGAAATGCTTGATGATTCTACTTTCAAACATGCGCAAGGGCAAGTTATTGAGAAGAATGTTAATATGTCTGAAAAAGTATTTGAAAATGTTCATATTGATGATAAATTAGTTGTTTGATCTACTTTTGAACCTATGAATGAACTTGTTCTTGATGAAGATATTGACAATTCAAAGGTAGAAATTAATGAGCATAATGAGAAAAATGATCCTCCTTTCACTTGTGACACTAATTTCCTTGGCATTAACAATGCACTAACACAAGAGCAAGACATAGTCCATAGTGGCTATGACCACATTGCAAAGTGTTTCTTTGTTGTAGGGACTATTGTGCAATGGATCATGAATATTGAAGCACTTATTTTGGCACATAGGATGCATATGTATTTACTCAACCAATTGAGCACTAAAGGTGTAATTCATTCGTTGTGGGATACTCCAATCACGTGATGTGGTTGAAAAATAGTCTAGCTTTAGACTATAAATGAAGCTCTTGTTGAGAGGCAACCCAACGTTTTTAATATTTTGTGAAATTTTAGTCTATTTTGTTATGTACTAGTATGCTTGAAGTGTGTTTTTGTTGTTTGTTTTCTAGGTTATGCAAATTTGGAACATGAAGATGAAGTTTGATTAAAGAAGTCACTACCATGAGTTTGTCTCTACAAGTCCTTTTTTATGCGATTCGCCTCATGACCCCACGTTAATCTATTAATGGGATCTTCACAATAATCATGAACCACAGGACAACACTCCCAAAGGATCGTTCTTGTGTATCAAAGGACAACTTAACCCCAATTCTACCCGAGAATTGAAACTAGTTTGATAAGAATCCCAAAACCTAACTCCCACATGTTGGTTAGAACTCAATGATATAAAAAGGAATTCAACGAATCACTCGTAAAATCACAAGTTTTACAAAGAGAACTAAGGAGGAAACACTCGTTATTTTTATTCAACTTCAATCATATTGAGATACCATGATAAAAGTCTGACTTATATACATAAAAATACCCTATGTAACAAATATGGAAGGTAAATAGTTTATTACAAGTGAGAAACTAAGTGAAAACTCAAAAAATAGTAAATCCTGTAAACCTTCAAACCCAGGTTGCAGTCTAGGCCATGGATACAGCATGCCCCGCGACCTTGATCAGAAGGTTACCCAACAGCGAGCATCGGTGCCTAGCGCCAAGTTGTAGGTGCAACTCGCCTTTCACCACCCGCGGCTTTCCACCAGCTGCTCTTCTTGGCTTCTTTCACTCTCCAAACTCGAGCAAACTCTTTCCAACCATGGATGGCCTCTTCCTCCAGCCCCTATTGTTCATCCTTTATGCCTTTAATTCTCCATTAGGAATTGGTAATGCCCCATACCTTGGCGATGCTCTAGAGGTGACTAGGATGCCACTATCTACTTGGGCTTTGCCACTTGGTTCGTATCACCTTTTCTTATGCATATCATATTAATAAGAATGTTTAACATAAGTGTTATGTGCTAAATGAGGTGTTTTAGAAGTTGGAATAGATGGAATCACTATTCATGGTTGGTGAACTTTTAGGGCAAAAAGGTCATTCAGTGATTCATTAAGATTATATGTTGTTTGGCCTTATTTTTATGCTTAATATGCTCAAAGAAACTTGTGTGCATTATTGGTTTGGAATGTGCATTCAAATTTTGCAACTTATGCAACTTGGGAATTCATGCTCAATTCATGCAAAGTATTGTGAATTTGATGCGAGACTTAAGAGATTTGTGTGTTCACATGTGTATTTTTATGATTCAAACTTGTACCCAATGTTAAATTGTTCAAAAACATGTTAAATTTAAAGTTGAAAGTTCTATAGAAAATGAAAAAGGCCAATGAAATAGTAACATAAAACAGTGCAGTTCACTGCCTGTTTCTAGCAGTGATCTGCTGGGATGATCTGCGGGTCACCACTCGTAGATCAGCTTCACAGAATTTTTGTAATCTGTGTTGCAGAGATCCGTGGCTAGCTAAAGTGAACCGCGGGTACACACCCACGAATCACTGTTCAAAATATATTTTTTTAAAAGTTGATTTTCATTGATTTTCAACTGATTCACTTGTAACATGAATTTCATGATTTGTATGCTTGTTTTTGACAAGCAAACTAACATTTTAACTTGTTCCAATCTTGCATGTTCATAGTGTAAGTTTAACTTTGTATTTTTTAATATATGGCATGAAAAAGTGAAATTTTGACATAAAGCAAATTTGAACAAGTTTCTTTTATCTTTCACTTCATCAATGTACATTACATTTGCTCATATCATTTGTGTTTCAAATTTTCACCCCATTGAATTACATTGCACAAACTATGTGGGGGAAATCAAAAGTTCTAAGCATCTATGTTGATTATTGTGTTTCATATGCTATCTATTTATCATCTAACATAGCGTGTGAGTTTATCTAAGCATTGAAACAAGGTCAATGAACAAGAGTGGATAACAAGAAGACATGGGGAAGCATTGCAAAAAGGAGCTTGTCAAGGCCAAAGGACTTTCAAGGACATAAAAATATCAAAGCTTTGAACTCTTAAACCAAGCAAGGGGAGTTTTTCTTGTTCCATCTTTCTTTCTTCACTTTTTTCCTTTACACATTGAGGACAATGTGCTCTTTTAAGTGTGGGGGGAAGGTAAAGGATAATTTTTGGTTGGGAATTGATTAAATTGTGTCAAAATATTGTTTGTTTTAGTAACAATGGCCAAAATTTTTCAATTTTTTTGCTTCAATCACATGCTTTCATGCCATTAGCTTGTTAAATTTCTTTTATTTTTTAAGTATTTATGCAATTTTGACTGAATATTTTCTACAAGTATATGAAGAAATAGTTATTATGTGATTAGGAGTTTTGTTTTTAAGAAAGTATATCTTGTAAAATGGTTGTAATTATGTCTTGATTTGGCATGTTTGATATTAAAATTCTCTTCTTTACTTAATTTTACATGTTAAATGATGTGTTTGGTCAATAAATTCAAGCATGTAATCTATGGTTAATACTTAAAATGAGGGAATTTATACAATGAAAATGAAAAAGAACAAAGTAGTTTTTTCTACACCAGTACTTAGTAACCGGGGCCCTTCATCTAAAAATGTCAACTTTCGTGTAAAACGGCACATGCATTATGAGTAATGCATAGCAATTTGAGTGAGTAAATTTTTGAGTGACTATGGATCTTCATCAGCCAATGTCGATATTTGCGTGAAAAGACAATTTTACTTCTCAAATATGGCTTTTGCTATTTGCTTGATATTGGGGTGTTGAGTAACTAGGAACCTTTATCGGCCAATGTTGGTTTTTGCATCAAAAGACATTCTCATTTTGAGCAAGTAGTTTGCTAAATTATACTCCCTCAAGTGAAAAAGTGAAAAAAATCATAGACATGTGAAAGACTTTGATTGACCATATGATTCATTCTCTGTAAAATTATGCAGGGCATTGGAATTTTAATTGAACAAGCTTTAATCTTGATATAATTACTCCCCCTTTACTTGATATGCTGAGTATTGAAAATTTAATAGGGAATTGCATAATGCCTATTTACTTTATCTTGTTAAATTACATTCAACAATGCAACATTTATTATTTCAAGGCCTTGAATCATATTTTGATCTCTCGATTTTCCAATTGCTCAAGGACATGTGATTATTCAAGTGTGGGGGAGTTTGATAAGTAATAATTTTACCTATTTTAGCGTAGTGTTTTATATATGTTTTTAGGACAAGCAATAAGTATTACCTATTTTACCTAATACTCGTCACAACTACAATTGACCCGTGTACTTGAAGAATGAGTATTAGGTTATAAATTTTATTACTTGTTTGTGTGATTTTAAATGGATTTCTTGATATATTTTGATATAACCTAAACTCACAATCACTTTTCTCTTACCATTTGTTATCAACTTCAAATCACTTTCAAATATGCACTTAACTTGATCTGAATAGATGATCTTTATTGCTAAACCTTCAAAACACAAAAAATTTCATATTAAACGACTCATTTGCACATTTCTGCTACAAAACACAAGATAGGAAGAAATAGACATAAAAAAGATCTTAGATCATCATTTAAACCCTAAAAACTAACCTAAACTAAACTAGTATCCCCTAACAAATACGAAAATGATAGGGAGAAATTATTTAAATATGTATAACTAAAATTTATTAAATATCACCCAATAATCAAGTTTCACAATCTAGTAACCCTATTGTCTGCAAGAGCACAAATCATGTAGCAGTATAGGGAAACATGTGTTAGTGTATGCCCTAAAACCAAGATTGGTTTAAAGCACTTTATACTTACACTTATTTATGTTATATTTATTCATGTGGCATTTTTCTTTATCATCTATAATTGTATTTCCATGTTACTTGTTTGTTTGATAAAGTCCCTAGAATATTGACTATGTATTAGAGATTGCAAGGGTTACAATTATGAGACTCTAATACATAACGTCATATTCTTAAATATCCCTAGTCATAGTATTCATGAGATTGGACATCATTAATACGGATAGATTAGCAGATACTTTGCCTCTACTTATGGTAAGTAGTAGTTGATCTCATTGACTATGCTGTGCGTGGCACCTAAGTTGGTATGTGGATGCTCGTTTGGGAACAAGTTCATTGGATTGATCCGCCAAGAGTTTGCAATTGGAGTGCCAATGGTTGAACTCTTAATGCCAATGGTGTAAGTGATCCTTTGACTTGGAAGGTATTAAACTTAAGTTAGGGATGGATGGTGGTTTGTTTTATGCCTCTGGATCAGTTTGGATGCTTTATAAATCTCATATTTCATGTTATGTGGTGGTGGAGAGTGCGCAACATATCTCTATCATGGTTTCCACATCTAGTTTTGTTTTAACATGTAGGTTATCTTTTATTCATGCAAAATGTTCGGATGAAGATAAACGGGCTTTGTGGATCAACTTGCAAAATGAATGCGATAGGAGTTGCCAATAGCTTATTGCTGGTGATCTTAATCGTGTGATGAATGGAAATGAGAAGAAAGGTTGTCAGCCTTTCATGTTCAGTGAGGTGGAGGATTTTTTTGAGGTTTATGCATGACATGCAATTCCATGATGTTGGCTACTCTAGTTCTCTCTACACGTGGTGTAATAACTGGAATGGGACTGCTAGAGTTTGGAAAAGGTTGGATAGGGTTTTAGTGAACAATGGCTTCAGTGAGTTGAAGATGGAGATTTTAGTATAATATTTATCACATTGCCCTTCGAATCATTTGCCATTATTGATTAGAGCAAAGACAAGGCTGGATGATAAACCTCGACCATTTAGATTTCTTAATTTTGGGCTTCTCATCCTCAGTTTTTTTTCTTTATTGAGCGGGTATGGCAGCACCCTCAGTGTGGTCCCCCATTGGTTGCATTGGGCTTAAAATTGAAGGCCGTTAAAGAGGCCATTAGGCCGTGGTCAAGGCAACAATTTGGGAATATTTTGAAAATGTCAAAGCTCTTAAGGCTAGGGCTACAAATAGGGAGAAAATGTATGATGAGTTGGGATCTAATCAGACTTTGGAGGATTTGCATATTGCTCAAAAGGAACTCAGCAAAGTTATTTGTATTGAAGAGAGTTTCAGAGGCAGAAAGCTCGTGTCAAATGGTGGCTAGAGGGGGACCATAACACTAGCTTTTTCCATTCTTCTATGGTTGCCCATCGAAACATGTCTATTATACACACGATTAAAAATTTTGAGAGGGAATGGGTAGATAATGAAGAAGACATTGGGACATTGGCTAGTAAATATTTTCAATCTTTGTTTTCTCAGGAGGAGATGGTGATTGACATGGAGCTGGACCACATCCCGAAACTTGTTCAGGAGGAGGATAATATGATGCTAGAAAGGGTGCCAAATATGAAGAAGGTTAGAAATCCGATTTTTTCCTTGAATGTTGATAGTGCCCCGGTGCTGATGGATTTATAGGTAAGTTCTTTACTACGCCGTGAAAAATTGTGGATGAAGATGTATATCGTACCGTGGTAAGTTTTTTTGTGGGGAGTGTTTGCTTAGGAATTTCTCATCTATCCTAGTTGTGCTAATTCCTAAGGTTAATCACCCACAGGACTTTTCTCAGTTTTATCCTATGAGTTTATGTACATTTGTTAATAAAGTTATTTTCAGAATATCAGTGAATAGGTTATCTAGTATTTTGCCTCGCATCATTTTTCCTGAACATAGTGGGTTTGTGAAGGGGAGACAAATTTTAGAAAACTTCACGTTGGCTAAAAAGATAATAAATGATATTAGGAAGAAAATCGAGGGGGAAATGTGGTGTTGAAACTTGACATAACGAAGGCGTATGACCGAGTTTCTTGGTTGTAAGTAATTAATGTTCTTCGTGCTTTTGGTTTGGATGAGATGTGGATTAATTTGATATGGAGAATGATATCAGATTGTTGGTTTCCATTCTATTGAATAAGATCCCAAAAGGATTCTTTAGATCTTCTAGAGGGCTTCGGCAAGGGGACCCTATTTCCCCAGCATTTTTTATTATTGCAACCGAAGGCTTGACTAGAGCTCTTGATCTTCTACCCCAATATCAGATTTTTATTCCTTTTTGGGTTCCTTCTGGTTGTCCAGTTATTATGCATCTTGCTTTTGCTGATGATGTTATCATATTTCAAATGCAGCTAAGAGGTCTTTGGAGCTGGTTATGCAAGTACTTAAAAAATATGAAAGACAGTCTGGGCAGTAGCTTAATTTATCAAAGTGTGGTTTTGTCTGCCACCCAAATATGCCACGTTTGAGGAAGGATGTGATAAAGAGGAGTACGGGTTTCATGGAGAAGTCATTTCCCATACAATATTTGTGTTGCCCCCTTTTTGTTCGTAAGAGAAGAAGGGATTTTTTTTCCTGATATTTGTGTTTCTGTTGCTTCTAGAATTTTGGCTTGGCAGAATAGATTCCTATCTATTGGAGGTTGATTGATCCTGATAAAGCATGTGCTGTCATCTATTTCGTTACACATTCTTGCTGCTACTAGTCCTCCCAAAGGGGTATTTGTGCAATTGGAGAGGCTATTATCTAGATTTTTTGGGGGTAAGGAAGGTGATAGGGGGAAGCGTCACTAGATTTCCTGGAAAAGTCTATGTGCTCTGACTGGTGAAGGTGGGATTGGCCTGAGATCTCTTGAGGACATTCATAGGGCTTTTTCGATCAAGCTATGGTGGAAGTTTCGAGAATATAAATCTCTTTGGGCAAAATTCATGGCTGCAAAATATTGCAAGTCCTCTCCACCTTGTTATATTCAGCACAGAAGATTTCTATGCTACTAGGCAAAGATCCTTCGATGAAGTGGTTAGATATACCATGAAAAGCCCTCCAAGTGTAGAGCCTCTAACGATATCAACATGAACAACTTCTTTGGGAACCTTGTAGGATTGCTTGCTTTGACTTTTGAGTGCTAGCTCCCTTAAGTTATTTATGAACACAAGAGAAGAACAAAACCCTAACAATTAGGAGAGAGAAGTGACGCCAAAGAGGAGAGAGAAAGTGTCATACTATTCTTTCAATTTTTTCTCTCACCAGATTTGCTTTTGTGTTGCAATAATTATTCAAGAGTCAAAGCATGAACCTATTTATAGAGGAAGTATTCTAGTCTTTTAGGAAATAAAGCTAATTGGAAACCAAGAAAGTTTATGTAACTTACTTTAAGCTAAAACTTTTCCTTAAGGAAATAATTAGTACTTTATTCCTTTTAGGAAACTAATTTCCTTCAAGAGTTAGAATATTTATAAATAAGTCCTTTGAGTTAATTTATCTTATATTTTTTTTGGCAAAACCCCGTACACGGGGAGGGACGCCACCCCAAACTTTTATTAAATTAAAACCAAATTAACATGAGGGGGACATAGACCTTACCTCTCTAATACATCAAGAAAATCCAGTAAATCAGGAATACTATTCCTTTTACAATTATTAAAATATTATTCTACGAACTGAAGGAATTTGAAATAAATCTAATCTAAATGCACCACGGACTTGTGTTGGCAAATGAGAAATCTGAGTGTAAATCCTGTGACTTTGATGAGAAACTCCAATATTAGACAAGGCATCGGCAACCTGATTAGCTTCTCGAAAACAATGACTCAAATGAATGAAGTGTGGTTCCAATTTCAGAATTTGCTGAACTTCTCGATAAATGGACCATGGACAATTAGCCTTCCTACTGATGATCTGAATCAAAACCTGTGAATCACTTTCAACTTCAAAAGACATATAACCTTGTTGCAAACAACATTTAATACCAAATAGACAAGCGCGGGCCTCTGCCTGAATGCTATTTACTTCACCAAGATTAATCGAGAAAGCCAAAATCATCTCTCCAACACTACTTCGCAAAACCCTACCTCTACCTGCCTTCCCAGGGTTACCTTTAGAACATCCATCAATGTTGAGCTTTAGAACTCCTTGACTTGGCATCTTCCAAATAACTTGCTTGTACCTGTACCTCACCGGAAGTGCCTTAAGTTCATCATAGAAAGAGCTCCAGGTAAAACCTGAAATAACACAACTTGGAAATTGCAAGTTAAATAAATCCTTCATTTCCTGTAAAATTTCCACGCAAATCACCTGTGCACACGGGATCATACCATTAAATACTGTATGATTTCTTGCTTTCTACACATTCCAGCAAATAAGTAATGGAAGCAAACGAAAGACATATTCCAAAAACTTGTTGTCTGCCTTCTTGAACCACCAGGTTGCAATAAAACACCGGATTGAAGCACCCCTATACAATAATCCAATAACATTTCCAAAATACTTCCATACCCATTGTGCTATATCTCCAATACAAAAAATGTGGTTAACAGTTTCTACTTGAGAGTTTAGACAACAAAAGCACTTTGACACCATATGAAAACCCAGCTTACATAATGTAGAATCTAAGGGAACTCTATCTTTTAAAAGACGCAGCATAAAGAAAGACACTTTAACAGGAATTCTCGGGTGCCAAATTTTGTCTAACATAAATGATACATTTTTTGGTGCACGAGTCAACTTATAAGTTGATTTAAGAGAGAAGTCACCTGACTGTGATGCTTGCCAAATCATCCTATCAGGATTCTGACCTTCTGGTGCTGGAAGAGCTAGAATCTGTGACACCACTTGCCTAGGAACCCATTGAGATAATTTATCACCATCCCATTTACCTTCCAAACAAAAGAAGTTCACCAAATGATCGGAGACATCAATTAATCTAGATGCTAAAGCGCCTGAGCCCATCCAGTTATCAAATCAAAAATTTGAATTGCCAGCTTGAACTATCCATCCCATATTTTGCTCTGCTATTTCTCTGACCTTTAACATCCTTTTCCACGTATGTGAGGCAAATTGATTATTAACCACCATGCAAGGATGAGCCTTTGAACAGTATTTAGCCATCATAAACTGGGCCCATAAAGAGTAATTCTGCCTAAACCTCCACCAAAGCTTAATGGAGAAGGCAGCATGAACATCTTTAAGACTCCGAAAACCCACACCTCCAGTTTCTTGTGGATTACACAACTCGTCCCAAGAAATCCAATGACGTTTGGCTCTTCCATCAGCTTCCCCCCACGAAAACCTGGCAAAAACACTTTCCAACTCGTGTAAAAAAGATAATGGGGGAGAGGCTGCCATAAGCAAATAGACAGGAATAGTAGAAAGAACATGCTTGATTAAAATAATTTTACCCGCAACCGATAAAAACTTATTCTTCCAAGATGCTATCTTGCCAATAACAGCTTTACCTATACCCACAAAAATTACATTTTAACCCAAAGAATTTGTTCTTTATGTATGTGACCCATTAGGTTCCACTCACGTTGGCAATATGTACAAATTATAACTCTTTAATTGATTAATTAAGAGCTAGATAAATTAAACACTTTAATTTATCATTAA